>CM028356.1:18826318-19158034 GCA_016618105.1 Dendrobium huoshanense
AATCACTTACGTCAATCTTAGGATTAGAATCCGGATTTGTTGTCAGTGGTGCTTGACCACTTTATTTTTTTAGCAAATTCTGTGCAAATAAAATGACACTTGTAATATGGACATTGAACATTATATTTTGAATAATTTAATTTGATTTTTATATTATTTGCGCATTAGAATTTCCTATTTTTCTAAGTTTTCTTGCATGTTATATTTTGTTTTAGCTTTGATATAATCGGAGTTTTTGTGAGGGTATGATGAAATTTTTATACCTGAAACTCTAATAAAGTTATTAGGCTCACATAGAAACTCTAACGATCTAAGAAGTAAGCTCGGGATCGTTGAGAGTTAGCATATGCATATTATTATCTTCTCTTTCTTGTTAAGCATCTCCCCGCTTGCACGTTCTGGCATACCACCTGACCTATTATAGACAGTTTTATCAAGAGGATGTTGTACAATCTCTAGAGAAAATATATTTTTTAAGCATAATTTTAAAACTGCTTCATAATCATTTTATGCATTCGAGTCAATTAGCATGACTTACATTAAATACAAATTAAAAGAGCCTAAAATATTAATTGTATTTTATTTTCAGGCATCATTCACCCTACATAAGTTGAGGGGCAAATTAGGGTATGTCTTAGATGTCGGCTTCCAATTCTTTAAAACTTAAATAACGTCCATACCCATCTTTCATAAAGAGAGTGTATACATGGTTTTAAAGTGTCTAGGTGATTAGATAGCACCCCAATCTAGGTTAGGGTAAGTCTAGATTTACACTTCATTAGATTGGTTCGGGTCACTACTTTGTAGTACCCAATTTAGATTTAAGTTCTGAGGCAAATTTTCAAATCTTAAGTCCTCATCTGCCTAGAATATAATTCCAACTTTCTAATAAAATACAAATTCAAACATAAAATTTCTCTTCTAAAATGTAAAATCCAACATAGGGTAGACTGAGATTGCATCTGAACTTCTCAGAATTCGGCACCTCCTACTTTTCCTCCTTTGAATCGTTAAGAATTGTTCAACGTTGAGCTTTTTCCTTGAAAACTTTTCCTACTTTGTAGTCAAAGGGTAAGAAATCGTTGTTTTAATCGAGATTTTTCTTAGGAGTATTCCTGCTAAGATATAATTAACTAGGAATTTGATAACTCCATACTAAAATAAATATTATTTTATTCTCATAAAACAAGGGAAATTTTTTTGGGAACATATATGTCTTTTAAAAGGCCCATTTCTAATTTTAAATATACTTGTCGAATATTATTATTATCTTTTAAGGTAATATAATATTTTATTTGTTATATTTAACTTTAGAAATAATTAATTGTATAAAACTCATTCTTGCTTTTGGACGCCTTGAAGAATATTATATTCGTCTTTTAAGATGATATTATATTCTCTTTGTTACACCTAAATAAAAAAAAGGATAAACTTTAAAAAAAAAAACATTTTTATTTTTAAACGCATTCTATAAAATTTTATATTCATCTTTCAAGATGATATGTTATTCTTTGAACTGTATTTGATCATAGAGATATCATTTTTTTAGAACCCTATTATGATATTGAATTCATTGTTAAATATTGTGTCAGTGTCTCCTAAGATTGTATTTTATTCTCAATGCAATATTCTATTACAAAATAGGATAAATCAAAATCTGTATTGTCTCACATTTTTTAGTCATACACATGTTTGAAAATACAAATGGCTTTCTCCTCGTTCAAGTGTACTTAGGATTGTGTATAGGTGGTTTTCTAGTGCGCCGCGAATGTCTAAATGAGAATTTTAGGTGATTACCCCCTCGTCATATGCGCCGCATTGGGGTCTCATTCCACCACGCCCAATAAAGGTGTGTATGGACTGTTTTCCGCAGCACCGTGAACTTCGAGAGCAAGAGTAAGTTTTGAAAAATTTATACCTGTGTCGACGCGCATATCGAGGCGAGAGAACATCTCTTTTCTTTTTTTAACTAATTATACTTAATTCTAATAAAAAATAATTTATTATAATTAACTATAACTAATTATTATTAATAATAATTAATTATAATAATCAAAATAATTAATTACAATTAAATTTAATTATAATTAATTTATAATTAAAAACGGAAGATCAGGAGAGTGAACAAATACTTTATAGGGAGCTGAAGGATGTCGCTTCTTATTGTGAGAGCCCCGGCCAACAACCTCCCCATCACCATCTGTCTTCTCCTCTTTAACATGAGCATGATCCTCCTTTTTCTGGCTTATCCAAAAAAAAATCAAAACCGCATTTAGAATCAAATAATTCAACAAAAACATCGGCCATCAAAACCAAAACTGCTCACTTTTATTGAATCCCAAAAAGAAACATTATGCCCTAAACTGCTCTCCTGCTCAGCTTCCTCAGCCCAAGTGGATATATATCGCTTTTTGCCTCCCGGGGACGACTGGTGTTCGGGTTGGTCATCGCGATCCCCTGCTACAAACCCTATAGCCACTTCTGCCAAGCCATTGATAAGCCCTTCCATCTCTCTCTCACTGTGTGTGACCACTCAAATGGCTGGTTCGAACTTTGGAAAACCGAAGAAATAAGAATTGATCAAATTGAATGGTTCAACTAAAACACGAAGGTTGACATTATTTAAAGAGGGCTGATGGCGGGGAAGAGAGAAAGAGAGAGAGAGAGAGAGAGGCGACGACCAAGTAGAACTTATAATGCCAGTCGCCAGACAACGACTAGGCGTCCAGGCGTTTGAATGTTTCAGCGGACGGCCATGAGAAGTAAAAAAGGCATCAAAAGTCGTGCAAGACTGTGCAACTTGAATTTTTTTTTTTTTTTTAACGGATATCCACCAGTCACCCCTGGTAAAATATTTGGTGGCATGACTGGTCCTCGGGTGACCTAGAAGAGACACTCACTGTAGAAAGAGCACAAGTTTGAGGTTCCCAATCAAACTGGGTCAGCAATCTAGTAGTGGGTGATTTTAATATTGTTACACGTAAGAGGGTACACTTCAATAACGCATAGGCATAACAAATAAATTAAACTGACTAAGACCCAAGATCTGAACAAATAATTTATATTAAAAAAAAATTATGCATGAATCATCATCAGAAAAATTTAACAGAAAACTACAACTTAGATGTTTTATTTTTTTGGGAATTTACAACGTAGCTGTTAAATTCATACCATCTTTCTAAAGTATCTTATGCATTTTTAACTAATGGCTATTTAATTCTCTTTATTGAATGCATGAAATATTTATTACAGGGTTAAAAAAAGGTCCAGGATGTGACAGGGTAATTGAGGGTCCTTTTTTTTTTTTTTTGGGGGGGGATATTGAGGGTTTAGCTCAATCTATTAAAAATCAAAAGGTGTACAAGTTTTAAAAAATAACCACAAAGCAGGCAAAGGAAACGGAATCAAAAGTCAAAACTATAAAAAAGAAAGGAAAACCTGCCGGCCTGAACTCAAAAACAAGCATAATCAGATTAAGTCATAAAAAATACTCCCTTAATTGCCGGAGACTTTCCAAAGAGAGGGATAAGCAGGCCTTATCATCGTCCAGGCCCAAAAATTGTGCCTGCCACAAAATATAGCAGCTGAACAAGCTCTGGTCGGGTCTTGAAAATTCTCGGCAAAACGGCATAGCCAGATCAAACAAAACAGCCACGATTGAAAGGGTGGCATACACCGCCTATTTCCACAAAATATAAACCAAAGCAAAACCTAGAACCAAACAGTCCAATTCGGACAAGAACCAGCTACAACCAATCAGTTAAGACATATGAGAGCTGCATATATTGAATTCAACTTTTCCTTGACAACATCTCCTTCCTTCCAGCCATAGATTTTGATATTTATTGCTCTAGCAATCTTTCTAGAGAGAGTACTAGCTAGCACACATAGTTGTAAAATTGAATATCCTGTTGTTCCGTTCAATCCACATGTAGTAAATAATAGCATCCAGGGTCAGGAGGATTATATTTCTAATTTTGGGGAACAGGGAGATACCACTCACATGATTAGAGGTTTGAGCAATGTTGGGCCTTAGGTAAAAGCTTTTGAAAGTGGGAATAAGTTTTGTACGCACAGAAAATGGGTAATCACATTCGAATAGTAGATGTGCCAAAGATTCAGTGCTAGCCCGACATAAAATACAAGTATTTTCTTGGATATGAATATTCCTTCTCAGCAGCTCATCATTTGTTTTTAAACCATCCTTAACAGCCAACCAAGTGTGGCTCTTTCAGCTAAGAAAGGGCAATTTTTAGGAGCATGATTAAAGCCTTAATTCTGGATTAAGCATTATTTTTTAAAAATTTAAAACTAGGCATAATCGCCCGTCTAACGGACGACTTACAATTAACCTAAGTCGCCCGTTAGACGGGCGACTTTGCCCTATTTAAAAAGAAAGGCCGAAGCCCTTCTCCCCGTGCCCGATCTGCTTGCCCTCGCTGATCTCGTCGCAAGGTGACTGTTCACCGCCGGATTTCACCATTTTAGGTATGTTCTAGTGTATTTTTTTGTTTAAATTTTTATATTTATTTATTCCTTTCGTTAATAGAAGGTAAAATAAGGAAATAAAAAAGAAAATGCACCGTGTAAAAGTGTAGAATGAGGTGATTTTAGGTGATGAGCTATAATTTTGAAATTTTCACTTAAGGAGTAATTTAGGAAGTAATAGATTCATATATTTGTCGCTAGTGCACTTCAGATTTATCCGATTTGGCCAGATTTGTTGGTTACTTTTGTGTTTGTGATCTTGCTTGTAATTGTAGGATAATTAACAAAATTATACTTGTATTATACATACCTTAAAAAAAACTTTTAAGGAATAATTAATAATAAATATTTATTTATGTAGATATCAATTTTTTTTTTTGTAGTAGTAAATATAAAAAAATTGGAAATAAATAGAAACTTTGTGTTAACTTATTATTATTAATATGACAATTTATAACATATATATTTAACATTAATCTTTTGAATTGATAACATTTAAGTTTAAATTATATTTAACTTTTTAGCAGTGATGCTTTACTCCATAGAGGACGTAGGAGACGTTAGTTTATGATATGTTTTGATTATGTATTATGTAGACTTCTACTGATATTGCATTTAGTGATTAATGAATATGACTTTGCTTATCTTTCTTTCAGCTAACATACTACACACTTTAGTAATTAAATTAAATCAAATTAAATTTATTTGAAATTTGATGAGATTAACTAGTAAGGCAAAGTACTCATTCAACATATAACTACAATTTGATTGAATTTAACAATACAATCACACATAAATAGTTTCATAAGATAAGACATTTGGATTGAAATCAAAATACGAGATAGAATATCTACTTCAAATTATAGAATTCTTCATAAATAAAATCTTAGATATAAGTAAATGATATATATAAGGAAATAAAAAAGAAAATGCACCGTGTAAAAGTGTAGAATGAGGTGATTTTAGGTGATGAGCTATAATTTTGAAATTTTCACTTAAGGAGTAATTTAGGAAGTAATAGATTCATATATTTGTCGCTAGTGCACTTCAGATTTATCCGATTTGACCAGATTTGTTGGTTACTTTTGTGTTTGTGATCTTGCTTGTAATTGTAGGATAATTAACAAAATTATACTTGTATTATACATACCTTAAAAAAAAACTTTTAAGGAATAATTAATAATAAATATTTATTTATGTAGATATCAATTTTTTTTTTTGTAGTAGTAAATATAAAAAAATTGGAAATAAATAGAAACTTTGTGTTAACTTATTATTATTAATATGACAATTTATAACATATATATTTAACATTAATCTTTTGAATTGATAACATTTAAGTTTAAATTATATTTAACTTTTTAGCAGTGATGCTTTACTCCATAGAGGACGTAGGAGACGTTAGTTTATGATATGTTTTGATTATGTATTATGTAGACTTCTACTGATATTGCATTTAGTGATTAATGAATATGACTTTGCTTATCTTTCTTTCAGCTAACATACTACACACTTTAGTAATTAAATTAAATCAAATTAAATTTATTTGAAATTTGATGAGATTAACTAGTAAGGCAAAGTACTCATTCAACATATAACTACAATTTGATTGAATTTAACAATACAATCACACATAAATAGTTTCATAAGATAAGACATTTGGATTGAAATCAAAATACGAGATAGAATATCTACTTCAAATTATAGAATTCTTCATAAATAAAATCTTAGATATAAGTAAATGATATATATATATATATATATATATATATATATATATATATATATATATATATATATATATATATATATATATATATATATATAACAGAAATATATATTAATAATAACCAAGAAAACAGTACAAATAGAGAGAGAGGGGAATAAAAAAGAAGAAAAAGAAAATACAGTAAAGAGCGGGCTCAGTAGGCGGTTGAAGCAACACACCAGCAACACGACACTAGGACCGTCCAAAAGCACCTCGAAGCTACCCGAAAAGAAACCACAGCTATGGTTGCCACAAGCTCGGCGCAATGATGTGTGCCTCAACCCATCATTGCCCAAATTCGACGCAAAACCATATGACTAAACCAACCTCCACAATAAGTCTAAAACCATAGAAAACTAAAATAAAAGACTAACGGCGACGGCGGCCCCGACCACGCCCACGAGCCCTGCCCCAAAAGCCAACCACAGAAACAGGACTAACAAGATTAAAATCACAACTTGTTGCATTGGATGTACAGTGTATATATATATATATATACACACTGTACATCCAATGCAATAATTATTATGCGGTAAAAAATTTATTTATTTTTTTTAATTTAAAAAAAAAAAAAAAAATTACGTAAGTCGCCCGTTAATCGGGCGACTTCAAAGTCGCTGATATAATGAGCGACTTTACTTGGCCAGCTTAAATCGCTGAATGAAACGGCGATTATGCCTACTTTTATTTTTTTTTTAAATTATGCTTATCTTCTTAATTAACTTCCTAATGATGCTTAGACTGAAAATTTGCCCGCTAAGAAATAAGTAAGACATCGAGTACACCTTTTAAATATGAGACTTTGCACTGTCTCTATGTAAATGAGGTTGTTCAAAATAAGCATGTTTTGTTTTTTATTACTAATTATGTATAATTTTGTTATTACTATGATAAAATATGGTTAATAAGATTATTTTCTAATGTAGTTTTTTATATATCTTTAAAAAATTATTTTGATCAGGCACGATCTTGAAGCAAAATTAAGTTGAAAGTTTTTGAAATTAAATCGGGGACCATCCAAACTCCGATTTCGGCAAACTTATATTCAAACTATTCAAATTGAATGTCTCAGAAAGATGAACCCATTAATGTTGAGGAACGGATGACACTACCTAATTCATATTGAGATATTCTTCTATGACAATTATTTATATGTTGCATTCCTCTGTTTGTTGAAATGGCATTGTTATTTGCTATATTGTTATAAGAAAACATTTTTTCGATGGAATGTATTTTGGCACCCTATATAGTCAACTCTTCCCTCAACTAAATTTGATAATGTTAGAATATTTATTCGCTGCCCACATCACTCTATTTCTTTGAATCCTCCATAATTAATTTGAACTATTATCTTTTGGTATCCTGCTTTTCCATCTTTTTAACATCGTCAGCTATGTGATGCATCATATTGTTACTTATTTACATAACTCTTGTGCAACCCAGCAACAATTGCATATTTTTCTACATGACTTTGCTAAATCATATAAGTATGTGTTGTTGTTGGACAACACTTGAATTATTATGTTCTTTTCTTGATGTTTGCGCCGATCACTGGCCATTTAATGGGACATTTTTGTTTTTGAATTTTTAGCACATAAAATGACATACTTTTTATTTGGATGAAGAATGATAATTTTGTATAACCATCTTCATCCTTTTTCCCACAATATAACTTGTTGTACTTTTAATACAATTGGGCCAATGCCTTCACTTTCAAAAAGAAAATAAAAATAGATAGAGTTGAGCAGGAGAAGATGTATCTTATATAAAAAAACCCAACTATGATGATTACTTGATTTAACGAGAAGAAAATAAAATAACGAATAGTTTTTTTTTTTAAAGGAACCCTTTCAAAAAAGAAAAATAAATAAATAGATAAAGTTGAGCATGAGAAAATGTATCTTACATAAAAAACTCAACTATGTTGATTACTTGATTCATCAAGAAGAAAATAAAATAATGATTAATGTGATTTTTTAATATAGGAACAACGAATACACACACAATCATTTTAATAAAATTTATTAAATGACTAAAATATTACTTTGTCAGTTTTTTGCAAGCTACTATACTATTAACAAATCTAAATAGTTCATACACATTTGATTAGATCAACAACACTCATAGGGTAACTTTCCTCACGCTATGTCACAATGTCCTACACGAGATAATTTTTGTTAGGTTTAAGGTGGTGCTTCATGTCTACTCCATGCAGGTCGGAGGTACTACTATTGATGACCTCATAATGCCTCATAGAGCCTTAGGGTGTAGATATTAGGTATGGCCAATGTGCCAATCTTCTTCATTGGGGACTTTCCCAATGGGTCTCCTCCATTTATGAATCTTTAGTGACGGTTGTTTTCCAATTGGTTAATTTTGATGTGTTTCCTAATGCTCATGTTCCCCCCCATAAGTGGCTTGACTAATGAGCCTGGCTCTGTCTTATTAGTGGATTTTTAAATGACATCCATAATGTTTGTGAGGTCTTTGAAGACAAAAATATGAACAAGCATGGAGAAAAATAGCTACTCGAAGAATATGACCTTTGAGATGATGTCATTCGGTTGTAATCAATGGCATATTATAGGCCACAACATTACATCTTGTGGGAAAATAGCTTCAATCTAGGATGTACTTCTATCTTGGAAATGTTTAAGGGCTCATTCTTCTTAATGACTTTCTTCAGATAAGATCCCACTTCCTCTTCCCTTCATAAGAATTTTCATTATTACAAGTTGCTCTCAACACTAAGGCTCCCATTGATTCTTTTATTATTAATCTTTTACCTTATTATATTATTGAAGAGACTTCCACTCAACTAATAATATTACAAGCTCATTTATTAATATTAGTTATGTGTGAAATTTGATTGTGATGATCAATAGGGTTGTTCTGTTGCCTCGGATCCCAATTCAAATTATTGTGTTTGCTAGGGGGTGCGGGGGGTTTACCCCTGGCTTGGTTCAGGTGTACCCGAGCACCCCAGCGTTGTTCGACATAGTGCAGAGCGGCGCAGTGCTATATGAAGCTGCAATGCTGCGGGTTGAAGCGCCACAACATCATTATGATAGAGGTTTGATCGCCGAGGCGAACTAGACAGTTTTCTTTCTCGTTTTTCTAATGAGTTGCATCCCTTGGTGACATTTACTTTACTTTCTCTTGTGTTTTGAGTGCAAGAACGGTTTGAGAAAGAAGAGAAGCTTGGAGACAGTGAGAGAGATGAGAGATTTGTGCATATTTCTCCTCATTCATAGTGAATTCATTGATGTGGTGTGGCTCCGTAGTTTTTTTTTTTTTTCCTCAATTTTGAGTTTTCCAATGTTAAATCCTAATAATGCCCTTTATTTTTCACTGCTTTTACTTGCTTATTTGTTTTCATCATGGTCCAACAATTAACGTGCGATGGGATTAGATCGAGTTTTAAACCATCTTTTAGAGTATTAATTAGATATGATGGTGGAGATGTTTCCCTTGAGAACGAGAACTAAGAGAAGTAAGAGAGGAAAAAAACAAACATAAAAAATAATTTAAGAAATATGAGATCTTTTATAAAGAAATTTATCATAAGTATTGATACGTCGTCAAAAAATTATCTTAGCCGGGCGCGAATCTCGATGCAAAATCAAATTGGAAACTACAAAAATTAATTCGGAGACCATCCGAACTCCGATTTCAGCAAACTTACAGTCGAACTGAGCGTCTCGGAAATACGAACCCAACAACACCAAATTCAACTCGATCTGAGCCCAAATGGGTCCGAATCATGGACCCGAAGCGCTGATGGAAGGTTCAAACCAAAATTTGAGATACCAAACGGTCTTCGATTTTAATGAGCTTATACTCGAATCGAACGGCTCGACGAGACAAATCCAACGAGCCCAAGATCGCCGAATTCCGACATTTCCAAGATCTTCAAATGTCCAACAAACGGTGCACGATCGTAGGATTCAAGATCATCCGTCCATTCAACCACTCCCAACTAACCCTTGATCCTCCACCTATTTACGGGCTATGCCATTCCCAAAATCTATAAATAGAGCCCCCTCTTCTCTTGAAAGGGGACCCCCCGAAGCTTAAGGAAAAAAGAGAGAGATCGGAGATCGCTCTTACTTCTTAGCCTCCTCGACCACCGCCGGAGTTTCGTCGGACCACCGCCGGACCACCACCTAACGCCGTCACTCCGCCGGACCACCGCCTAACACCGTCACTCCGCCGGAACACCACCTGACACCCTGTGCTCCACCGGATCATCACCTAACACCGTCGCTCCGCCGGATCATCACCTGTCGCTCTACGCTCTGCCAGTCTTTCACTTGAAGCTCTCATCTTTGCCAGGCCATCATTGAAGATTCTCACATTTGCCAGACCTTCATCTAAGGCCCGAAGTTTCTGCCTTATCATCATCTAAGGCCTAAAGTACTGTCAGACCATTACTTGACACTCGGACTTCTATTGTACAATTGCTACTTGTAATCTGATCGTCCTTAGAGACAAATCATCCAATTGTAACCAACTCAAGTTCTAGTGCAATCTTTTCAACTGGGCTAGGCCCCGTGGTTTTTCCCCTTTCAAGGGTTTTCCACGTAAAAAATCTTGTGTTCTCTGTGTGTGAACTAGATATCCGTATAACGCTAAGACGAACAATTAAAACTCTATCGCCGCGTATATTCTAGTCCACAACAGTTTGGCGCCGTCTGTGGGAAACGATAATCCCACTATCCTGAAGCATCTCCGCCATGGTCAACAGGCGTAGTAATCGCATCCTTGGAGCCTCTCGCTCCAATTCACATCAATCTCGAAATCTGTCCCTGAATCAAGGACGTCAGGCATCTGCCTCTTTTCACCCTGGTAGTCGAAACCCTGTCGGAGAAGGAAC
The DNA here is from genome assembly GCA_016618105.1 of Dendrobium huoshanense. Taxonomy (NCBI): domain Eukaryota; kingdom Viridiplantae; phylum Streptophyta; class Magnoliopsida; order Asparagales; family Orchidaceae; genus Dendrobium; species Dendrobium huoshanense. Next base: position 18,837,451 of record CM028356.1, read on the forward strand.
TTCAAGGCCATCCCTGGAAGATCGTATCAGAAAAATGGAGGACTCGCATAATGAGATCCTTCAACTCCTACGAGAAACTCGAGGACCAACACTAGCACCTCAAGAAGATATACTTCTTCCTCGAGACCCACCAGAATTTGAAGATGTTCTTCATGTCGAAGTTCCCCTTCCACCATCAAGAATGCGTCCTCCAACACGTCCGGAAAATGAGCTTGCTGACACAGCAAGCTCTACACATCCTTCGCGGGTAGGCCGCCAACATCACATTCCTCCGGATGCCCCCGAAGATTTAACTCGGCGACACATCGCCGAACTCCCCAGTAATGCCCTACGGCATGAATTACGAAGACTAGTACAAGAAGAATTCCCTATTGGAAATATAAGACAATCTCTTCGTCATAGAGATTTTCAGGATTCATCACCCCTGACTGAAGCCATCCTTCAACACCCTATTCCAGCAAGGTTCAAACTTCCGAACATCGATTCATACGACGGGACATCTGACCCGTACGAACATATCGATCACTATAGAACCATAATGCACATCCAACAAGCCTCTGATGCGCTTTTATGCCAAGTCTTCCCAGCTACCCTCAAAGGGCAAGCTCGAACATGGTTCTATTCACTCCCCGCCAGATCTATCCCAATGTTCGTCAAATTAGCCAAAATATTTGTCGAACATTTTGTTGCAAATCGGAGGATGGTCAAAGACTCTTCCCACCTCTCAGGAATTCGTCAGAATGAAAATGAATCCCTCAATGAGTACTTTCAAAGATTTTCTACAGAAGCTCGGCAAATTCCAGGGGTAGATCCTGAATTACTTAGAGGCGTATTCCTCGGAGGGCTTCGTCCTGGACCATTCTACTCAGCACTCATGCGAGATACGGTCCATTCATATGCGGACCTGATCCATCGTGTAGAAGCCCAAATCTCTGCCGACGAAGCTATTAACGCTCATAGAAAGCAGTTTGAACAAATAACTGGGAAGCGAAAAAGTACACCAGGAATAGAAAATCCATCCTCACAGCGGAAGAAGCAGGGGAACTATAATCTTCCCCCTCGACCCTCACAGCCACAACGAGAGCGTCGCCAAGAGAAGGAGTACACACCGCTTAATGTATCTAGAGCAAATGTGTTGATGGCCATCCGAGACCAGGAGAGCGTAAAGTGGCCACAACCTTTGAAGCCCAATGTCGGAAACCAGGAACAATATTGCCACTTCCACCGGAGCCGTGGTCATACTACCGAAGCATGTAGACAGCTCAAGGAAGAAATCGAAAGACTGATCCGACAAGGATATCTCCGACAATTCATCAAGAATCCACCAGTACGAGATGATGATGCTCCAGCTGGGGGGCAGAATCGACAACAAAGACAGTCGACTGACAATCGACAAATAGTTGGTGAAATTGAAACTATTGCCGGAGGGCCTATAATGCCGAGTCAAGTCTTGATTGCGGCCACCAAAGAACCAACACCAAAGAAGTCTCGTGCTGATCATTCCATTGCTTTTGATGATTCTGACTTAGAGGGAGTAAATACCCCTCATCAAGACCCATCGTAATAAGTGCAAGGATCGGCGACCCATGCTATAAAGTCAAAAGGATCTTGATTGACAACGGAAGTTCCGTAGATGTCCTATTCTACTCCACATTTCTCAACATGGGCCTCGCTCGAGAGAAGCTTCAACCCGCTGCAGGCCCTCTATATGGATTTGATAATCGACCTGTACGAGTAGAAGGTATGATAAACCTTCCTGTTATGCTGGGAGAATTCCCTCGACAAGCCACACACTCCATCCAGTTTATTGTTGTGAAGTCGGAGTCAGCATACAATGCTATCTTTGGAAGACCATTACAGTCAATCTTCGGGATCATTGCTTCAATCCCACATTTCAGACTGAAATTTCTCACCCCATCAGGGACTGGTGTAGTACGAGGAGATCAACAAGAGGCACAATCATGCTATCTTCGACAGGCTCAACCACGCCCATCAATTACCTTAAGTATCGAAGACTTTGATCTACGAAACGATGATATTCCTCAGAAGGCCTCCCCCGTCGAAGATCTTATTTGTATCTCCCTATCCGATGAACATCCTTCAAGGACTATACAGATCGGATCATTACTCATGGAGGAAGAGAAGATAAAATATGTAGAATTCTTACGAAGAAATCAAGACATCTTTGCTTGGAGTCCGGCAGACATGCCCGGAATCAGCCCTGAAGTAATTGTACACTCTCTCAATGCAAACCCAACATACAAACCGGTTATTCAGAAAAAGCGAAGTTTTGCACCGGAGCGCCAAGAAGCTATTGAGAAAGAAGTCGACAAGCTCTTAGAGGCTGAATTCATACGAGAAGTGCACTATCCCACATGGCTGGCAAATGTGGTGATGGTAAAAAAGACTAATGGAGCTTGGAGGATGTGTGTTGATTACACAGACCTCAATAAGGCATGTCCGAAAGACTGCTTTCCACTCCCTCGAATCGACCAACTTGTTGATGCCACGTCCGGACATCAAATGTTGAGCTTCATGGATGCTTACTCGGGCTACAATCAAATAAGAATGAATCATGTAGATGAGGAGGCAACTGCTTTTCAAACAGACAGAGGACTGTACTGCTACCAGGTTATGCCCTTCGGATTGAAGAATGCAGGAGCCACATATCAGCGCCTCATGAACAAGGTGTTTAAAGACCTTATAGGGCATACAATGGAGGTCTATGTAGATGATATGCTGGTGAAAAGTCTTGAAAAATCTCAGCATATTTCTGATTTGGAGCAATGTTTCTGTCTCCTTCGATTATACAACATGCGCCTCAACCCCTCCAAATGTACGTTTGGAGTAGCCTCGGGAAATTTTTTGGGTTTTATGGTTACCAACCGAGGAATTGAGGCCAATCCTGAGAAGATTAAGGCTCTAAGGGATATGGTGCCTCCCAGAAACATCAAAGATGTACAGAGATTAAATGGAAGAATTGCAGCACTCTCTCGCTTCTTAGCTCGCTCTGGAGATAGATATCTTCCATTCTTCAAAATCCTTAGAGGTGCTCGTAGCTCAGGATTTCAATGGACTGATGAATGTCAGGAGGCCTTTGAGCAACTCAGAACCTATCTAGCCTCACCTCCGTTACTCTCAAAACCAGTTCCGGGAGAAAAATTATATTTGTACTTGGCTGTTTCCACCCAGGCAATCAGTTCAGTCTTGGTCCGGGAAGAGAATGCTATACAACGACCTATATATTATGTCAGTAAGATCTTATCTGAAATAGAAGGACGATATCCCTCAGCAGACAAAACAGCTTTGGCGTTAGTATACTCAGCCAGAAAACTTCGTCCTTATTTTCAAGCCCATACAATTGGAGTCTATACAAATTTGCCACTAAAAAATATTCTGCAAAAGCCAGAAGCCTCGGGCAGACTCATCAAGTGGTCTGTAGAACTAGGAGAATTCGACATTCACTATCTTCCTAGGCCCGATATCAAATCACAAGTACTTGCAGATTTTGTGGTAGAATGCACCATCTCAATGTCTAACGATCAAACAAGCGCTTCTCCTTCGCCCCCGGGCTGGACGTTGTATGTTGATGGAGCCTCTGGAATTTCTGGCGCTGGGGCAGGAGTTCTGCTAATCTCTCCACAACAAGTTGCTCTCGAATACGGACTCCGATTCAAATTCCCTGCAACAAACAACGTGGCAGAATACGAAGCTCTTATTGCCGGTCTGAGGCTGGCAATCAACTGTGAAGTGCAAAACCTGATAATCTACACTGATTCACAATTAATCGCCTCACAAGTGAAGGGCGAGTTTGACATCCACAACCCTCAACTGGCCCTATATTGTGATGAAGTAAAATTGCTCTTAGCTAGTATAAATAAATATGAGATTATCTATATTCTACGAGAGCAAAACGCACGAGCAGACGCCCTCTCCAAACTAGCTACCTCGACAACTGGTGACACTTTCAAAAGAAAGTATATTGAAGAAATTCACTTCCCGAATATTCCAGGCCCATGGATAATACAATCAATAGATGAGTCGAGGGAGACATCCTGGATCGATCCCATTCTAACTTTCTTACAAAAAGGTGTTCTTCCTGAAGACCCGACAATAGCAGCACGACTTCGGAGGTAGGCAGCAAATTTTACTATTGTCAATGAAAAATTATACAAACGAGCCTTCTCAGGACCTTATCTCAAGTGCCTTCCTCCTTCAGAGTCAAATTATGCACTCCAAGAAGTACATTCTGGCATTTGTGGAGAACACCTTGGTGGAAGAGCGTTAACCCAAAAAATCCTGAGACAAAGATTTTACTGGCCAACGATGAAACAGGACGCATTAGAGCTCGTGCGAAAATGTAATAGTTGCCAGCTACATGCCAACCTCACCCACCTGCCTGCCATAGAGATATCAACATTACAGAGTCCCTGGCCTTTCGCCTAGTGGGGGATTGACATATTAGGACCCTTTCCTATAGCCACGGGACAGCGGAAATTCATCATTTTGGCTGTAGACTATTTCACAAAGTGGGTAGAAGCAGAATCTCTGGCGAAGATCACTGAAGCAAATGCTAAACAATTCTTATGGAAGAATATAATATGTCGCTTTGGCATTCCAGCAAAAGTTATCACCGATAACGGAACACAGTTCACCGGAAGGGTCTTCACCACATTTTGTAAAGATCTCCACATTCAACTAGTACACACGGCTGTAGCCCATCCTCAGACTAATGGACAAACATAGGTCACTAATCGAACCATTTTAAGAGGATTGAAGACACGGCTGGATAAGGCTGGGGGGCAATGGGCTGACGAACTCCCAAACGTCCTTTGGGCCTATCGTACTACGGCAAGGACTCCAACAGGAGAAACACCATACAACCTCTGCTTTGGAACGGAGGCTATCATTCCCGTCGACATTGGAGTCCCAAGTCATAGAGTTCAAACTTTTGACTTCAACGCCAATGATGAAAAGCTCAGACATAACCTAGACCTTCTTCCAGAAGCAAGAGACAAGGCGATGCTTAAGGTTGCTGTCTATCATCAGAGAGTTTCCCAACATTATAACAGAAAAATGAAACCACGACGTATATCAATTGGAGATCTTGTTCTACGCAGCATCGAGGCAGCAGGAAAAGGCCCTCAACGCAATAAACTCTCCCCCCTTTGGGAGGGTCCATACTTGGTAGCAGCTATGGTGAAGCCTGGTACTTTCAAATTAAAGGATGCTGAAGGAAAGATGCTCCCTCGGACCTGGAATATTGATAATCTCCGCAAGTACTATCAGTAGAGCACAATCGTGCTATTTATTTTATGTATTATGTCTTCAGTATTGTGTGATCTTTATCTTCAGTAGTGAACATCATTTGACTCTTGCTTGTTTGTGGTGTTTGTAACTTTTTCAGCCCTAAGTTATCTTAGGGAAGTATGTCTTTGTTTGATATAGTAAAAATATATTCCTTCGTTGAGTTGAATTTTCACATTCTTCAAGAAAAATCATGTTGACATATTCACACAAGCTGTGAATTTCAATCCTAAAATCCTTGATTTGAGAAGTACGAAATCTTTATTGCATCTCAATCGCAAGATGATCGGCCTCAGAGAAGTCCGATCCGACCTCTTCCACAAAGGTTAACGTCATCGAGCAGAGCTCTGGCAAACAGCCTCGAATAGGTCCTACATCCTTGGTGGATTCTCCCGACCTCTTCCACACAGGTTAACGTCATCGAGCAGAGCTCTGGCAAACAACCTCGGATAGGTCCTACATCCTTGGTGGATTCTCCCGACCTTTTCCACACAGGTTAATGTCATCGAGCAGAGCTCTGGCAAACAACCTCGGATAGGTCCTACATCATTGGTGGATTCTCCCAACCTCTTCCACACAGGTTAACGTCATCGAGCAAAGGCTCTGACATATAATCTCGGATAGGTCTTACATCCTTAGTGGATTCTCTCGACCTCTTCCACACAGGTTAACGTCGTCGAACAATGCTCCGACATACAACCTCGGATAGGTCTTACTTCCTTAGTGGATTCTCTCGACCTCTTCCACACAGGTTAACGTCGTCGAGCAAAGGCTCCGACATACAACCTCGGATAGGTCTTACATCCTTGGTGGATTCTCTCGACCTCTTCCACACAGGTTAACGTCGTCGAACAATGCTCCGACATACAACCTCAGATAGGTCTTACTTTCTTAGTGGATTCTCTCGACCTCTTCCACACAGGTTAACGTCGTCGAGCAAAGGCTCCGACATACAACCTCGGATAGGTCTTACATCCTTGGTGGATTCTCTGGACCTCTTCCACACAGGTTAACATCATCGAGCAAAAACTCCGACATATAATCTCGGATAGGTCTTACATCCTTAGTGGATTCTCTCGACCTCTTCCACATAGGTTAACGTCATCGAACAAGGCTCCGACATACAACCTCGGATAGGTCTTACATCCTTAGTGGATTCTCTCAACCTCTTCCACACAGGTTAACGTCGTCGAGCAAAGGCTCCGACATATAACCTCGGATAGGTCTTACATCCTTGGTGGATTCTCTCGACCTCTTCCACACAAGTTAACGTCGTCGAACAAGGCTCCAACATACAACCTCGGATAGGACTTCTACCCGACGTCAGACTTCTCATTGTCGTCTGACTTCTGCTAGTCATCAGACTCCTACCCGTCGTCAAACTTCTGCTCGTCATCGAGCTTCTACTCGTCGTCGGACTTCTGCCCGTTGATGGACTTTCGTCGGTCTTCTACCCGGCGTCAGACTTCTGTGTGCCGTCGGACTACTAACCATCGTAATACTTCTACCTGTCGACAGACTTTCGTCAGTCTTCTACCCAACGATGCACCTCTACCTGACATCAGACTTATGTCTGCCGTCGTACTACTACCTATCAAAGGACTATTGCCCGTCGATGGACTTTCGTCGGCCTTCTACCCGACACAGTACTTCTACCCGACATCGGACTTCTGCTCGTCAGCAAAATTCTACCAATCGTCGGACTTCTTGCCGTCGATGGACTTTCGCCGTGCTTTCACCGGACGTCAGAATTCTACTCGACGCCAAATTTCCACCATTCGTCGGATTTTTATCCTTTGTCAAACTCTACCCCGGATGATCTCTTAAAGAACAGAGGGAGAATATAAGAAGTGGGAATCTCCGGACTTCCTCGCCAAGAGAGGGGCCTCAAAAAATTGAGGGAATGCCTCAATAGCAAGGACATAGGGAGAAGAAAAGAAGGGGAAATCTCCGGACTTCCATGCTAAGAGAGGGGCCTCGAAAAATCGAGGGAATGCCTCAATAGTAAGGACAGAGGGAGAAGAGAAGAAAGGGGAATCTCCGGACTTCCTCACCAAGAGAGGGGCCTCGAAAAATCGAGGGAAGACCTCAAAAGCAAGGACAGAAGGAGAAAAGAAGAAAGGGAAATCTTCGAATTTCCTCGCCAAGAGAGGGGCCTCGAAAAATCGAGGGAATGCCTCAATAGCAAGGACAGAGAGAGAAGAGAAGAAGGGGATACCTTCGGACTTTCTCGCCAAAAGAGGGGCCTCGAAAAATCGAGGGAAGGCCTCAATAACAAGGACAGAAGGAGAAGAGAAGAAAGCGAAAATCTCCAGACTTCCTCGCCAAGAGAGGGGCCTCGAAAAATCGAGGGAAAGCCTCAATAGCAAGGACAGAGGAAGAGGAGAAGAAGAAAATAAAAAAGGGTCTCTTCAACTCAGTGAGGGACCCTAGAATTGCACAAGGGATACCACCTGCACAAGACCAGGGGAAGGCCTCAGCTTGAGGAGGAGGAAGAAAAAATGATATCTTCAACTCAAAGAGGGGCCCTGCTATTAGACAATAAAATTGTCCAAGGGGCAGGGGAAGGCCTCTACTGAAAGAAGAGAAGGAGAAGAAAGCTCTTTCTCGCAAAGAGGGACCCTGCTATTAGACAATGGAATTGTCCAAGGGGCAGGGGAAGGCCTCTACTGAGAGAAGAGAGGAGAAGAGAAGGAGGAGAAAGCTCTTTCTCGCAAAGAGAGACCCTGCTATTAGACAATGGAATTGTCCAAGGGGCAGGGGAAGGCCTCTAATGAGAGAAGAGTGGAGAAGGAGAAGGTGCAAGGATTAAGGCCCTATGAGGGGTCTATTTATAGGAAAAAATGAGGAGTTTGAGGATTAAAAATAAAAAATAAAAATAAAAAACTCTCCCATTCTCCCTCTCTCCCTCTCTCCCATTCTCCCACTCTCCCACTCTCTCTCTCTCCTTCCATGAGAAAAAAAAAAAAAAAAGTTATGGGTGGTTAAATAAAACCGCCCATAAGTGGGCGGTTAAGGGCCACCTCATGCAGCCCTATTTAAAAAAAAAAAAAAAAAAAAAAAAATTTTTTTTGCTGAAATCACTGTAGCACGTCGGCACTGTAGCAACGTGAAAAAAACATTTTGCAGAAATCACTGTAGCAGTCCGGCACTGTAGCAGCGGGAAAACTGCTATGTCGGCACTGTAGCAACCGCAACCGGACACTGTAGCAACCGGGGAAATTGCTATGGCGGGCACTCTAGCAACCTCAGCCGGGCACTGTAGCTACCGCAAGTTATGCGGTAACCGACTGTTCCTGTAGCAATCGCAACAGGTACTGTAGCAACCGCAACCGGGTACTGTAGCAAACGGGGAAATTGCTATGGCGACTGTAGCAACCGCAGCCGGGCACTGTAGCTACCGTAGTTATGCGGTAACCGACTGTTCCTGTAGCAATCGCAACCGGTACTGTAGCAACCGCAACCGGGTACTGTAGCAAAAATACTAAGACACATATTTTCGGACTTATGGGGTTTTGACGTCCGAAAATAGGGGGGCAACTGATACGTCGTCAAAAAATTATCTTAGCCGGGCGCGAATCTCGATGCAAAATCAAATTGGAAACTACAAAAATTAATTCGGAGACCATCCGAACTCCGATTTCAGCAAACTTACAGTCGAACTGAGCGTCTCGGAAATACGAACCCAACAACACCAAATTCAACTCGATCTGAGCCCAAATGGGTCCGAATCATGGACCCGAAGCGCTGATGGAAGGTTTAAACCGAAATTTGAGATACCAAACGGTCTTCGATTTTAATGAGCTTATACTCGAATCGAACGGCTCGACGAGACGAATCCAACGAGCCCAAGATCGCCAAATTCCGACATTTCCAAGATCTTCAAATGTCCAACGAACGGTGCACGATCGTAGGATTCAAGATCATCCGTCCATTCAACCACTCCCAACTAACCCTTGATCCTCCACCTATTTACGGGCTATGCCATTCCCAAAATCTATAAATAGAGCCCCCTCTTCTCTTGAAAGGGGACTCCCCGAAGCTTAAGGAAAAAAGAGAGAGATCGGAGATCGCTCTTACTTCTTAGCCTCCTCGACCACCGCCGGGGTTTCGTCGGACCACCGCCGGACCACCACCTAACGCCGTCACTCCGCCGGACCACCGCCTAACGCCGTCACTCCGCCGGAACACCACCTGACGCCCTGTGCTCCACCGGACCACCGCCTAACGCCGTCACTCCGCCGGACCACCACCTGACACCCTGTGCTCCACCGGATCATCACCTAACACCGTCGCTCCGCCGGATCATCACCTGTCGCTCTACGCTCTGCCAGTCTTTCACTTGAAGCTCTCATCTTTGCCAGGCCATCATTGAAGATTCTCACATTTGCCAGACCTTCATCTAAGGCCCGAAGTTTCTGCCTTATCATCATATAAGGCCTAAAATACTGTCAGACCATTACTTGACACTCGGACTTCTATTGTACAATTGCTACTTGTAATCTGATCGTCCTTAGAGACAAATCAGCCAATTGTAACCAACTCAAGTTCTAGTGCAATCTTTTCAACTGGGCTAGGCCCTGTGGTTTTTCCCCTTTCAAGGGTTTTCCACGTAAAAAATCTTGTGTTCTCTGTGTGTGAACTAGATATCCGTATAACGCTAAGACGAACAATTAAAACTCTATCGCCGCGTATATTCTAGTCCACAACAAGTATATATATTTTTTATGATAAATTGAGGTTTTAGTCATTTGCATTACTATAAGAAATAATTACAGAAGAGCTACATCAGAAATCTTGTAATGCTCAAATATTACAATAAAAGAGTAGTTTGATGACTAATTAAAAGATGAAATAAGATGTTTTTAAAATCTGGACTCACAATTTATCACATGTTAATTATGATTCACTTGTTTTTTATTTAGCTAATCAAAACTAATTTCTTACTCTTAAAAACAAGGGCCGCAAACAGTTTTTTTTTTTAACAATATTTTTAGTAAAAAAGTTCTAGTTCAAAAATTTTTTTTATTAAAAAACTATTTTAAAAAAATAATAAAAAGGCTATCCGAAATAAAACCTTAGTGGCATTTGACGATTATACGAAAATGAAAGAATTAGGAACTTGTTCTTCTTTCGCATAACTGGTTGAGCTAAAACGGGCTTTTGGGCTGTTAAATGGGCCTTTTCTTAAAATGATGCTTTGTTTGAGCGGCTCAACGGGCTAAAGTAGTAGTGTAAACTTGCCCAGTCGAATCAAATTTTTGCTTAATCGAGTCAAACTCTTTTAATTTATACTTAGCTCTTGCTAGAGACAATCACTCTACAATCACTCTTGAACTAAAAAAAAATTTATACTGCAGCAACAACATCAGCTTGTATCCCACTATGTGCGATCGGCCACATGAATCTTTTTTTTTTTTTCATTGTGCCATATTAAAAGCTAAATTCTCGTTTAAATCTAAAAAAAAAAAGTTCATTTCTAATACTTTATAACCAAGTCTTTTTAAGTCTAATTCTACCTTTCTTTGCATAAGTCAAATATAATGCATCTACTTTCCTAACCAGTTCATCGGAAGGCCGCTCGTGACCAAACCATCTAAGGCGACTCTCTCCAATCATCTAAAGCCTTTAGACCCTAAGTTGACCTCCATAATTCAAGTTTACCTTCAACTCCCTCTTTATAAACAAGAAAATTATCATCAGCAAAAAACATACACTAGGGTACAACGGTACAACCTCTTGCAAATGCCTAATAAAAACATCCATGACTAAAGCAAAAAGATATGGGCTTAAGGCTGATCCTTGATGTAATCCAATTGAAATAGGAAAATACTTGGTCAAGCCACATTGTGTCTGAACACAAGTAACAGCTCATGCATATATATCATTAATGACTTGAATATAAGCATTATCAGGCCTTTTCTTTTCTAAAACTCACCATAACACTTCTTTTGAAAATTTATCATATGCTTTCTCTAAATAAATAAATAAATAATCATTTGTAGATCATCCTTATCCTCTATAGTTCTCCATCAAACCTCTCAATAAAAGTGTAGCTTCCACATAAACTTGCTCGACATGAATCCATATTGATTCTGAGAAACATTAGTATCACGCCGCAACCTATGCTCCATAAGTCTCTTCTATAGTTTTAAAGTATGACACATTAACTTAATTCCTCTATAATTCACACAATCTTGTGTGTCACATTTACTCTTAAAAATATGAATCAAAACACTCATTCTACGCTTATCTGACATCTTTTTAGTTTTCAAAATAGTATTAAAATGTTTAGTAACCAAAGAAATTCTTTCATCCCCTAAGCATTTCCACACATTTATTAGAATATCATCAGGTCCAACAATTTTTCCACACTTCATTTTATTTAAAGCCTCTCTAATTTCAATTTTACTAATACGCCAATAAAAACAAAAAAAAAAATTATTTTCATTTAGGTTGTCAAGGTCACTAAATTTAATTGTATTCTCATAATCCTCATTAAAGAGTTTATAAAAATATCTCATCCACCTTTGTCGAATAACCTCTTCTAAAAATTTTTATACTAAAAAATTATTTTAGAAAACAATAAGAAAGCTCTTCCAAATAAAATATAGTAAAATATAAAACTCGATGCCATAGGCCTCTCTTTAGACCCCCATATTTATAAGTTCAAATTAAGATTTGACATTATAAAAAAAAGACTATTTAAACTATGCAAATCAAAATATACATAGTTAAACACCAACAGTGACTTGTAAAAATACATGGGATATGTAGTCAAAATATATAAAAAATACATATAGATTGCTCAGTTGAAGTTCCTGATAGGCAAAATCGATGGGTGAGTTGATCTGATATTGACAAGTAGCTTTTGTGCTTAGGTGAGTTCTTATCAATATAGAGGCTACAATGTCTAACAATTTTATCATGACTTTGATGAATTCACAGTAAGCCTAACAAGCCCCTGATGGCCTTGGTGAGTTTGTGATAGCCATGGAGAGTTCAATATTTTCTTTGTAATAACTAGAATTTGTCATATTAGAGAAATAATATATAATAAATATTTATATTTCAAAATTTACTCATTTTTTTTCATTTGTTTATGTACTTTTAATTATTGATTTACCTTCTAAAATCCCTTCGATTTGTACATGTAATCAAGCAATTTGACAACACGTGCAGCAATGGAAGCCGACAGCCGACGGTGGCGATGGTGGACGGTAGGGGGGCGGGGGAGGGTCGTGAGCGATAATGTGTGGTAACAATAGCTAGTGGTGGCAAGAAGTAGCAAAAGATGTTGCTTGCAATAAAACAAATTTTCATTCAAAGCTGGACGAACTTAATTATTTTATGATTTTATCTAAAAAATAAACTAAAGCATTTTTTACAGTACTACATTCCTTTTATTTTACTCTGCATTATTTTTCATCCAATCAAACAACAATATTTTTAAAACACATATGAAAGGATTATTCTATAAATACTTTGCTTAGAACTAAATAACCCCTTCCATTTTTATGTCTTTATCTTTCCCTTTCATCTCCACTACAACTTCTCTCTTTTCTTGAGCAAGTGTACGGCATAAAGTGTTCATAAAATGTATACAGAACTTTTCCAAGGCAGATTTGCTGTTTAGTTCATTAGTGAAAGAGTACAACTTCAAGCAAATCCCCAAATTCATTCAAAGCCTTCAAGCTATATGGTTCTATATCAATTACTAAAAAATTGATTTAATAAGCAATAAAAATATCGTCCCCAATGAAGCCTTCATTTTAAATTGCAACTCCCCTTCTTTCTGTAAGTGTCAAACTTTTTTTTTTTGGAACGTTCAGGCCAATTAAAATAAACTCGTGCATATATTATATATGTAAGACTCAAATTCAAGACCCCTTGATTAGAAACCAAAGCTCCCAACCAATAGAGCAATGTGAGTTGTGTAGTGCCAATCATCTTTACTAAGCTTTATGTGTTGATTTGACAAGCGAAAGGATCACAAAATCAGAGCTAAAAACCAGAACTAAAAAATTAAAATAATTAACATTGGACTATGATCAAATTTTGGATCTGGTTGGGACAATTTTTTTACTATTTTATTTTTTGATTACAAATGTAGTTTATATTTGACAACTATTTTCAATAAATTTTTATACTAGAAGAAATACATTTTACAATAACTTTCAAATAAAATATTTTTTGCCCGCAACATCTTTACAATTACTTCTACAAAATATTACAAACTTCCCCAATAGAGCCTTAATCAAATTTGCATTCATAATGTGACCTTCCATATTTCATGTACCGTAGGATCTTTTAAAAAAAGTCTTAAGCACCGTTCTCCAAAAAAAATGCCCTAAAATTACACTACTCCACTTCCACAAAATAAAAAAATAACTTTCTCTCATATTACAATCACTTGGCTCACTCACGCACCAAAACTCATACTTATTTTAGTTTTATGTAGAATCTTATTGTATTGATCAATAGGGTTATCCCATTGCCTTGAACCTCAATTCCCACAATCAAGTTGGCTGGTGGGTTGCAAGGAGTCCTACCCCTACTTGGGTTCTGAGTGTTTTGCTCTTGATTTTTTTTTTTTTTTTTTTTATATGTACAACTATTTGTAGCAATGTGTACTAGGGCGCTGCAGCACTTTATAATTTTTTTGAAGATAGATAAAGAGTGAAACACTACGATGTTGCCAAGGAGCATTGAGACGCTTCGGACCCCAACATTGCAGCGCTCCGAACCCCTAAATTGTAGCTCTATCAAAAAGACATGAGGCAGAGAGTTGAGCGTCGCGATATTGCGAGGTGAGAAAGCAAAATTCTTACTCATTTTTCACAAGTGCTGCATCTCTTGGTAGTTTTATTGTATCTATTTGTTAGTTATATTATAAGAACGATGCAAGAGTGAAGAGAGAATGAGTGAGAGATAAGAGAGTTTTGTGCTATTTCTTTCAATTTTTATAGTTAATTTCTTAGTGTGGTATGACCCCATGATTTTTTCCCTCATTTTTATTTTTATGTTTTCCATAAAACTATATAACGTTGCATTGTTATGTACCCAAGCATTACAATATTGTATAATTTTCATGGAGACAGACAGAGAGATAAGCGCTATAGGCTACCAAAGAGCGTTGCGGCCCTTCAAACCACAACACTGCGGCACAGTCAAACAGATAGGAGACAGAGCTGAGTGTTGTCTGACAGTTTTCTTACATATTTTTTATGAGAGTTGCATCCCTTAGTACTTTTATTGTATCTCTTTATTAGCTTTATTATGAGAACGATGCAAGAGTAAAGAAAGACACGGGGAGAGTGAGAGCAGATAGATCTTTACTATTTCTCTAAAATTTTCATAGTGAATTTCTATGTAGCGGCTCCGTAATTTTTTCCGGTTCCAAATATTTTCATGATAAATTTTGGTGTTGTTTATTTCCCCTGCATTCTTTTTTTCATTTGTGTTCACTGCATGCTTTAACTTCCCCAACAACTTGAACTATACATTCATGTAATTACAAACTTTTGCTTAACTGATAACATCTCTTGCGCATTTCCAGCAGCTGAGTTTCCTGATGTATCAAAAATAAGTGAAAGATATGCTATACGGGTCATAAAATCTAGCTGAATGAAAAGGATGCAAGCATTTTTTTTCTTTCCTTATATAGCAAGCCTCATTTAGCTAAAAGATAACAATTCTAATTTATCTAAAGGGCTTAAGTAATCCAACTTTCTTAACATGTAATTAACACAATCGTTTCATAATTCTTACCGTCCTGAGTAGGAAATCCAATGCAGGAAGTACGAACAAGCAATTACTAGCCATGGCAGAGAAAGAAAAAACAGATATTGCACTGTAATTTAGGTTTCATTTGGGACGAATTTTTTACTGCTTCTTAAAGTAATTTTCTAGCACAAAAATTAAAGCAAAAGCAATAAAAAAGCCGTCCCAAATAAAACCTTAGTCCAACATATCCATTTCACAGAAGTAGCTGCATCAGAGACAATCTTACATTAATTATTATAACAGAAGTAAAGTCAATCTTCAAAATGGTGCAGCCTGCTAGATAAATTTTTTTAATTACTTAAAGCTTTCATTAAGGTAAACTTTCCTCACTAAGAGAAACATATTATTATTTTGTCAGTAAAGGAAAACTGATAATTATCAGAGCAGATACATACCGATACGATACAGAAAGCGTCAACAAGGCAATTGGCTTCATCAATACAAGTTTGATGTCCAGTTGAAGAAATTTAGGTCCAGAAATGATCCAAACTTCACAGTGCTCATAATCAACATTCAGCTATGGGAAAGGCTGAGCCAATCTTGTCACGTCCTAAATGATAGCATTTAATGTTGACAGAGTAGGGACCCAAACGAACATGGTTATCTTCTTTACCCACAAAGAAGCAAAGAGTGTAGAGGGCAACTTCGAACTCCGGGCTCACACCAACTAGAGTGCTGGATACAGACTTCAGGACACCATTCCACTCGAATTGAATGGTTAGCAACTGAGTTTCTGAGTCTGGCTGTATTTTTCAAAAATAGAAGAAAAATTAGATAGCTATTACATATTAAACGAAAGAAGGAAGACATAGTGAAGGTGGGTAAGTTCTTTAAATTAAAATACTTAACATATTATAGTGAATAATGTTGTACATTTCATGAATTTAGTATTCTTAGGTTTCGTTTGGCGGCTTTCTTTATGCTTCTTAAAGCAACTTTTTTAGTAAAAAAAAATTAAAAATCATGACAAAGAAGTCCTGTTTCCAATCACATTTCTTATCTAGGCAAAATGCAGTTAGTCTTTTAAGTCAACCTCTATTTTTTTTTAAGTCCGCCTCTATCTTTTTTAACATAAGTCAAATCTAATATATCTACTCTCCTAAAAAGATCATCGGAAGGCTGCCGTTTTATGTGATCAAACAATCTAAGACGACTCTCTCTAATCTTATATTGCACTAGAGCTACTCTAACATTTTCAAGAATATGCTCATGTTGTATCACATCTCTAATAAGAACAAAGCCACTTATCCACCAGATCATTCTCATCTCTACAACACTTAATATGATGCTTCAATTTGAATAGCTAATTTTGCACCATAAAGCATTGCAAGTCCCAACACCATCTTATAGAATTTTCTCTTAAGTTTGAGGGGAACTTTTATATCACACAACAAGCCCAATGAATTCCTCCACTTTTAAGCACCCAATTTGAATTCTACCAATAATATCCACATCCATTACACCATCACACTGAACAACAGACCCAATATATCTAAAACGACTAATCACCTAAAGTTGCAATCCCCCACTAGATCTATTACGGTTTACGACTAAAATTACACTCCATATATTTGGTTTTACATCTATTCAAGCGAAAACCTTTAGACTCTAAGGTTGACCTCCATAATTTAAGTTTACCTTCAACTCTTCTCTAGTCTTAACAACAAGAAGAATATATCATTAGCAAAAAGCATACACTATGGTACAACCTCTTGCAAATGTCAAGTGAGAACAGCCATGACTAAAGCAAAAAGATATGGGCTTAAGGCTGATCCTTGATGTAATCCAAAAAAATAGGAAAATACTTGATCAAACCACATTGTGTTTGAGCACAAGTAATTAGCAAAAAGTATATACCATGGTACAACCTCTTGCAAATGTCCAGAGAGAACATCCATAACTAAAGCAAAAGATATGGGCTTAAGGTTGATCCTTGATGTAATCCAACAAAAATAGGAAAATACTTGATCAAGCCACATTGTGTTTGAGCACAAATAATAGCTTCAGCATATATATCCTTAATGACTTGAATATAAGTATAATTAACCCCTTTGTTTTCTAGAACTCTCCATAACACTTCTCTCAGAACTTTATCATGTGCTTTCTCTAAATGGAGAGTGCGAAAAAAGACTAAATTGCTAATAAGGTCAAAAACATAAGGACCAAACTTCTATTTACCTACTTTTCTAGAAAGAGATTTGGATGCTCTTTTAAGAGTCAATACTATAGTAATACAAATATGAGCCCTCTTTTAACAATAATGTGTAGTGAATTGTTGCCAGTGATTGAAATTTTAATCATTATCCAGCATTGCTCAAAAAGACTATGGGGATATACAATGCATAACATGACATGTTTACTTGCATTGAATAGTGTTGATTAAAAATATTAATTAATTATTTGAATAAAATATTAAATAGAATTTAATTAATTTGCTCTAGTTTCTAATTCTTACATTTTTTTAAGTTAACATATGCCTCTTATGTAACCTTCTCTTGTATAGCCTTGTATGTGGCTTTATTTCTTATATATGTTTTTCATAAGCAAGTGGGGTCTCTTGCGGCTTTGGAAGCCTGAGAGAACTAGGAGGCAAGCCAAGCAAGCAGCGAATGAGAGAAGAGGCAAACCAGGAGAGGGATCGCAACCTCGAGTAAGAGGAGGACAGTGCGAATGAGGAGACTGAGCGAGAGCAGCTCTCGGGCTTCTTGTGCGATTCAAAGGTAAATCAAAAGGAGATCTTCCATTGAGAGAGAGGTAAGTATCTTTTCTCTTAAACTCTTCCATTTGGAGTTCCTTCGAAATCGATGAACGAGGTTGGGGCATCATTGAGGGGCCGGTTTTGAGAATGAATTGAGGAAGTTGGAAAAAAGAAGAAAAAAAAAGGTCGACAAATAAGCAATCTCAAGTAATATCTCTCAATTGTAATTTCTTTAAGAAATTTGAAAGATTTATCTAGATATATGCATTGTAAAACATTGTAACTTGCTTGTGCATCTTAATCAAAGAAGCTAGCCCTCTTTCTCCCCGTGGATGTAGGCACCCCATGCTGAACCACATAAATTCATGCGTTCTTGATTCTTTTTGTAATTGTTTTTTATAATTCTTAGATTTACATGTTTTATGTTCTAGTTTGCAATATTCTTGTTTGAGGATTTTATGTACAATCTTACTTACTGATTTTGTCAAGAAGTTTTATCTCTTGTAGTAAATTGTATAATTGTTGGCCGATTTTAGATTTTTGCATATATCTTGTATAGCTTTCGTGTAACTTGAATTATCAATCAATTACTATTGCTATTGGCTTGTAAGTGTTATCTAAAGAAAGGCTATGTTATTGACCAATAACTCTTAGTCATATTGTGCATATGTAAGTGAAGAAAAGTTTCCAATTAATTGAATAATAAATTGGTAACTTACTAATTTTACATTTGTAAATAAAATTAAGATAATTCTTTATTTACATAACATAATCTAAATTTCACTAGCTTGAGGTTTCTATTTCAATTGTAGGCAATTTTTAATTCAAAGATTTAGTAACTCAATTTGAAAAAGATCCTAAATCAGTTGGGCATTTAAAAGTCCTTTGAAGTTTAACAAATTGGTATCAGAAACGCTAGTTAGGTTTTAAACAGAATGGGGTTTCAAAGGTTAAGATCGATAGGTTTGATAGAAAAATAGATTTTATTCCAAAGAACATTCAGTCAGACCAAAGTCATATTGGCCAGTTAGATAAATCAAATTTTATTCTAAACAAAGGCAGATGTCTTATTGCAAGTATGAGGCATACAAGAAAAACTTTAAATAATGAAGTTAATTATTAAGAATGTAATCAAGAAATTAAAAATACTTACATGCTCTGCATACCTCCTGGGAAAAATATAGCCTTGATAGTCAACATTTCCTTTAGCTTCTTCCAGATAAAACTGCACAGGTTAGTACCATAGTTGATGCTTTCAGAGCTACCAAGGAATATCCATTAAAACTGTGGCAAAGTCCTAGTAGTCGGTAGTCCTAACCATTGACTATGAAATGGGTATAAATGTAGTGAAAAAATATAAATTTAGATGGTAAGATTGATCCTTCAATAAATATAAATCTTTGCATCAAGATCCAAGAAACAAAATTTTAGGGGCTATTTGGGGATCATTTTCTCTCTTTTTTTCTCTTATGTTTTAATATAAAATAATAACATGTTTGGAGTCCTATTAGTTTTGTTTTAAAACAACTAAAAATTATAAATCGAGCATGCATATTAAAAATTAAAAATAGTGACCTCAAACCGCCCCTTAGTTGCTTCTAAATAAAGTTCGTTGTCTTTCAACAAACATGGATCCTCTCAAATTACCAAGCCAATTGTACAATAATTCCCCCTACCCCAGCCATTCATTTGATTTCGAGAAACTGGGGCAAAGCACACCAACAAAAGAGTGTCTTTAATAGCAACGCTACTTGGATAATTTCTACACAACAAAGCTCAAAGTGATTTGGTAAAGAAGTAGGTTGAAAAAATTTTAACCATGCAGGAATGGATGACTGAGATGTAGGTAATTGCACCATGCCATAACCACGATAATTGGAGAGGATTCAGAACAGATTTTTTCCTACTGATGCCAAAGGAGAGGAAGCACTCATGGTCATTTTTTAACCATTGCAATTAGACCTAGACTTATGGTCTCCCACCATGCTGGTTGTTCTTACTTCAGTGGAACTTTATAGAACAATATTTTCATTAAAATACTTAAAATACTACCTGAATCCAGTTGTGAAAACCCGAGACAGCATTTTCCCCATGACCCTTGATTTCCCCAACAAAAACATGTTCAAAAGCAGAAGAGGAGCCATGTCCACCTCCTCTTGAATAAAGATCAAACCATAGATGAGTCAACATTTCCTTAAACTCTTCAGCATTACCAGATACAATGCCCTTCTCTACAAGATATTTGTGCAGATAATTAATTGGAGGTGTCCTGACTATCTCCTGAATAAATGCAGTCTGCTCGTGCCTCTCTTCAGGAGTTACAACTTCTTTATATCCTTCTTGAGGATTGTAGTTATCCAAAAGGGAGCAGAAACGAGCATAAGTAGAGCGCCTAAGCACATCATCACCCAGCCACTTAAACAAGCTTCCTGATGCCATATCTCCCTTCTGGTGAGCTCTTTTCCCCTCACCACAATCAATTTCGTAATCCTTTCCAGGAACCAAGCGGTTTAAATCAAGTTCCCACAGCTTACTACAGGCTTCAGACAAGTCAGAAAGCTCTGTTCTTGATGGCTGAGTGTCGGCACCATAGTTTATTGCATTAGTGTACATCTGATCACTAGGAGGCAGCTTGAACATTTGCCAGTTTTCCTTGGGAACCTGCAAATTAAGCAACATTCAAAGATCGAGCAACACAACATTATCACAAAGAAAAAAAAAAGAAAGAAAAGAAAATGTATATTTAGGTAATGCAGAAATCCAATAATAAAATATCATAATCCGAAACATTTCGTAGGCAACCCATTTTTACACAATCTTTGAAAGAAAACATAAGCTCTTAAACTCAAGTAAGACCTCTTTAAAATTTGCAGACATTGGTGAGGTTCTGTGCCAATAAAACTCACATAGTCCAATATAACTTATTGTTTTAAATCACTCAAACCACTCTTCATAAATGCAAACAGATCAAGTGCATACATAGCTTTGCTATGAAATGTAATACTTAGAGAACCACATCAACTTAAATTAGCAAAAAAACGAATGACACAACTGCAAGATATCCATATTATGAACAAATAATAGCAGCATTTAATGGCCTTTTTTCTCAACCTAAAATTGGTAAGGGAACAAGCCAATGGAACCATTCAATGCTACTAAAATTAGTGGCTCTCATTTTGAACAACATAGAACAATAAAAAACATGAGAAATTCAGCAGGACAGGAGAGCATAAAAAAGGAACATCAGGAGAGTGAACAGATACTTTATGGAAAGCTGAAGGATGTCGCTTCTTATTGTGAGAGCCCTGGCCAACAACTTCCCAATCACCATCTATCTTCTCCTCTTTACCATGAGCCAGATCCTCCTTTTTCTGGCTTATCCAAAAAAATAAAAACAATATTTAGAATCAAATCATTCAACAAAAACATCGGCCTTCAAAACCAAAACTGCTCACTTTTCTTGAATCCCAAGAATAAGCATTATGCCCTAAACTGCTCTCCTGCTCAGCTTCCTCATCCTGACCCATCGAACAAAATAAAACATTCAGTACTTTAGCAAATTAACCAAACCGTCCCTAGATTCGCTCAAGTCCATTCTCATATATTTAATATAAGTGTCAAAAGGTGAGACCTTTCTTGAAAACCTATGGTTAGAAGGGTAACCATAGCTGCTACCTTGCGCCTGCCCTTGACCTTCGTGCTTCCCGGTCGAAACCACCTGCACACCCTCTCAGGGATCAGTTAAACCAGTAAGAATGAGAAGAAGAAAAAGAAGAATTAGGAGGAAGATGAAGAGACATCAGCCCAAGTGGATCTAGATCGCTCTTCGCCTCCCGGGGACGACTGGCGCTCGGGGTGGTCATCGCGATCTCCTGCTAGAAACCCTATAGCCACTTCTGCCAAGCCCTTGATAAGCCCTTCCATCTCTCTCTGTGACCACTCAAATGGGTGGTTCGAGCTTTGGAACACCGAAGAAATAAGGGAATTGATCAAATTGAGTGGTTTAACTAAAACATGAAGGTTGACATTATTGAAAGAGGGCTAATGGCGGGTAAGAGAGAGAGAGAGAGGCAACGACCAACTAGAACTTATAATGCCAGACAACGACTAGCCAAATTATCCCATCGAACGCGCGGCATGGATAACTTTGCAGACGGCCATGAGAAGGAAAAGAAGGCATCAAAAGTCGTGCAAGACTGTGCGACTTTAATATTGTTACACGTAAGAGGGTGCACTTCAATAATGCATAGGCATAACAAATAAATTAATCTGCCTAAGAGCCAAGATCTGAACAAATAATATATATATATATATATATATATATATATATATATCAGAAAAAAAAAATATATGATGATACATATGCAAACATTAACCTCAAAATTTAATAAAAATTTAAACAGAGAACTACAACTTAGATGCTAAATTCATAAAAATAAATTCATACCATCTTTCTAAAGCATCTTATGCATTTTTAACTTATGGTTATTTAATTCTCTTTATTAAATGCTGAAATATTTATTATAGGGTTTAAAAAAAAATTCAAGGATGTGACACTGTAATTGAGGGTCAAAAAAGAGATTATTACGTGTGGAGTTCAGATCAGAGCTGTGTTCTATTTTTGTGAGTGTACACAATAGCGTAATAAATGTGCAGTAAAAATATAGTGGTGCACAGTAACTGTGTTTTACTATACACATAAAAATCGAACAATTTTATGATCCGAACTCCGCACGTAATAATTTCTCCCAATCGAGGGTGACTCTTTCAGCCAAGACATAAGTTAGACTATGAGGTCATTCAAAATAAACATGTTGTATTTTTTATTACTAATTTTGTATAATTTTGTTATTACTATAATAAAATATGCTTAATAAGCTTATTTACTACTGTAGTTTAATAATCATGATGTCAGATGTCATGAGGGCATAGGGCATTAATAGAGGGCCTCAATGATGTCTTCACACATTCTTATACTACTTGAGCCCATGTTTCCCCGCTATGAGAGAGAGTTATGAGAGCAGTTTGAGGGATAAATTGATTAATTTCACACGAGTCAATGGATCAATCTATTTGCATAGCAGCGTATGTCATAGCTAAACTTTTTTTTTTTCCTTTTTTGATGACGGTGCTCTAGGTGAAGTTCAGGATGATGACGGTGATAATGATAATAATAATGACAAGTACTTGTTTGTTTATCTTCTTCCTCACCCAGCTGGACAAGCTCCCTTGCAGGAGCCATGAGCCTCGTTTTCCTCTGTCATGGGGGGTATCCGGGTCATATACATAAGCATGGGAAGAACAAATGTAGCGGTCTCTCTTGAAACAGTCTCAGCTATGCCGATAACATCACGCTGCTGCAAACCCAGAGGAATGGTTGCCATTTGGATGGGAGATGGCTTCTTGTAACCAGCCTTCTCAGCCTCCTTAAGAAGCATAGTACTGAGCTTACTCTCGCTCCATTTGCACATAGGTCGAGCGATACGGGACCCCTTGTAGAAGATGCTGTAGTCTTCACGGAAGATGTGTCAATCTCTCTCTGTCATTTCCTCAAGAGTCTTCTCAATCCAATGCTTCGCCGACTCTGTGACGACCGGTTTGAGAGATTGCGACGGCTCGTCATCCTCGTTGTCGCCATTGCCCCAAAACTGATGTGGTTTCTGATTTCTTGAGGATTTCTTAAGCGAATCTGGAGCAAATTTGGGCGTGACGGTGGGTTTAATTGGGATCGAAATCTCTTCTTCTTCCTGTTGTGTGCCCGAGCCGATCCAATAGGAGATGACGTCACCCGAGTGAGCTTGCATCTCTTTGTGCGTGCTTGGAAGGAGACAACGATGGCGAAGACAACGACAATATTGCAGATGATCCAATTGGCATGAGCGAAGGCGCCAAAGTCGCACTAATTGGGAGCGGACTGAAGTCACATGGAGGGTTGGAGACGGGATTGGGAGAGCGGGATGTGGGTAGCCCGTGAGCACCGGTCTGTCTCGAGAGAAAGTGGAGGGAAGTTGTGGATTTGGAGTTGGAAGCAAGGTCGAGCTCGCTGGAGGCGTGCGGCGATTCGTGCGTGCGGGAGGCAGAGGACTTTTGTGATTCTTTATCACTCAACGAAATCGATATCAGCGGCAAAAGGATCGCATTGGAGTGGGGTCGGTTGTACAGGCGCGTTGGAGGAGAGGAAAATGTTTAAGCGACAGTGTGCGAATTGATTGCGGATCTGATCGCGTGCTGGAGAAGATGAGAGGATCAAACACGAAGACGCTAGTATGGTTGCCGACGATCGTATTCTGTCTAGGGAATGAATGAAATTAGAACATGAATCAATCATTTGATCAAGTGATGCATTCACTTGAGCTGCCCGGAGGGCTTCACGGATTTGATCATCATCCACCGCCCATCTTCTTCAGTTTCAATTGATTTCGATAGCCCATTTTCTTCGATAATTCATCATTCTTCGCAAGCTCGAGGTTCTGATACCAACTAATACAGTGAATAAGCAGAAGAATTGAATCTGCTAGAAAGAATTCTCAATCAAAGGAACAAACACAAGCTTAAAGTTTCAAAAGAGATATATATTCATCAATGCCTTTTCGTACTACAATACTAGCATATATAAACTAGTCATAGAATATTCTAGACTTTCTATGTAACAAACTAATAACACAATCCTAAGGTAAACATTAACTAAGATGTTCCACATCACCTGCCATGAGAGAAACAGCACTTGCAGGTTCCCGGGAATTGGAGAATTCCAGTGTTATGATAAGGTAACAAGTGATTAGAATTGAAACCTTAAATTATTACTAAGAAGCTTAAAGTTGCCTTCTGAAATATCTTTGAAGTGTAAACATAACTAATTGAGGATTAATAAACAAAACTGCTGGAAAGATGGCAGAAAATATCTTACCACATAGCTCTTGTGTAAAAGTGCATGAAGGCATCGCTGCAAAGTCTCTTCTATTGTTGTTCGCCATTACAACTACTGAAGATGCCAGTTTCATCGTTGAAAAACAGTTGCCTGGGTTTTGATCCCTCTTCTTGGTTTCAGTCATGCTAGAATAAATGTATAAACTGCATCAGGCAGCCATGATTGCAACAACATTTCTCAACTTTTTTTATAATCAATAATGACAGGTGCAAAGATTCTAGATGAAGGAAGGAAATATAACACACAAGCCACTAACCTGAATGAGAATGGAAGTAAATTTACAGTATTCACGCATGTCTTCTTCAGAAATTTTCAATGGTATGTCCCTTCCAGAAAAGATAAATTTTAAAAGTTTTGCTGCAGGCCTCAAAACTCAGCAGAACGGTCCTATCGTTTACACAGCAAGCAAATTTCAATTGGAGATATCTCAGATGACCAACAATAAGCCAACAATATTAGCAGGGTAAAGAGAAGCTGAATTCTCTTCCATGAAAAATTGTGGGAGCAAACCTCTTATATAGCTTTTTGCCATTTCACATCATCCTCGAAGCGCCGGTAAGACCATTATCGACTAAGCTTGTAATGGTCAAAGGTTTATGCTTGATTATTATTGCATATTAACTCATATGTGATGTGCATGAGGAACTCTAAAAACAAAACTTTGCCTGAGGCCACTTTGGCCTCTGACTCTTTCTGCAGGTAACTACTGGCTTTGTCCAGTATATGCAATGTCACATCATCAAAATCAAAGGAAACCTTCTTGAACTTCTCTGCCCAAATAAAGGCTCTCTCGGCCAGCCCTTGCTTACAGAAATGAGACAGAAGGAGGTTGACCGTAACAACATTTGGAACAATGGTCATCTTAATCAACTTTCCAGTTAATATCATGGCACGACCAAGACTATCAGCACATATGCCATTCATCACAGTGTTATGAGTGACTGTGTTAGGAGTAAAGCCATCTGAGATGAGCATATCTACTATCTTTATTGCCTCAGGGGTTTTGTAGCTGCTGCAGAGGCTATGGATCCTTATATTATAAGTAAAAATATCTGGTTTGCAATCTCTTGAAGCCATTAGTTCAAAGTATCTTTCTACACGCCCAGTATCAAAAGCTCTATAACACGCAGCAATTAATGTATTAAAAGTAACGATATCTGGATATAATCCACTCCACCCAATTTGTCGGAACTTGCCATCAGCCCTCTCCAAGCATCTCTGCAGACAGAAACCATGTATAACAATATTTGTTGTGAAAATGTCAGGACTCAGTCCATTACACGTCATATCTGCTTCCAACTTCAATGCTTCTTTGCTTTCACCTATTCTGAACAGGCCAGATATTAGAGAGTTATAGATAAGATTGTTAGGGATCAATCCTCTCCTACGCATTTCATTGAAAACTTCTTGGGCTGTTTCCACGCGCTTCACTCGACAAAGGCCATTTATATAGGCCGAGAAGCCAACGACATCAAGCAGGATACCCTTCCTTTCCATGTAATTCAAGCAATCTAGAGCTTCAGATACTCTGCCAAACCTAAAGCACCCATCTATGAATATGGTGAAAGCTGATATACCCACATTGAATCTCCTCTCCACAATCTCATACAAAAGCTCTTTAGCTTCCCTTATCCTTCCTCCCCTGCAAAATCCTAAGAGCAAAGATTGCCAAGTAGAAGCAGAAGGCACAAGGCCAAATTCATCCACCATTACTCTATACATATTGATAGCTTCTTCCTCCAGCCCCTCCTTGCTATAGCCAGCAATAATTGAGTTAAAAACTGCAACACTGGGCAGCAAACAATCCTTGGCAACTCTGGGCATTAGAGATACTGCATCTTCCATCTGCCCATTCCAACAAAGGCTTGAGATTAACATATGAGTACATACCTCATCATTTAATGCATCTCTAAACAAGTTCTGAACCAGTTCTTTCCAATCTCTGCGGAACTTGTTGTGCCCTGACACAAGTATATTGAATGTATAAAAATCGGGCGAAATTCCTTTCTTCACCATCTCTTCATAAGTAGAATTAGCAAGATCAATCTGCCCAGCCTTCACATATCCATTCAGAAGGACATTATAAGTAACAATATTTGTCTCATGCCCATCTTCCACTATACGATCAAACCACCTCCTTGCCTCCTCCATCCTCCCTTGCCTGCAAAGCGCGTTGATCAAAATATTATAACTTACAATACTAGGCACATGTCCCAACTCAAGCATTTCATCAAACAGCTTGAACGCATTCCCCGCACGACCAAACAAACAATGCACTTTCATAACAATATTAAAACTGCAAGCATCCGGCTCAAGTTTATACTTTGGAAACAACCAAAACAGCCCTTCCCCGGCTGCAACCCTTCCTTTGAGGCATGATCCAAGAATCATCGCATTGAAGGTCCTGACGCTCGGGCGAGGACCTCGAAGAATCATATCCCGGAACAATTTCCAAGCATTTCGAGAATCCCCCGTCCTGAAGAGAAGCCGGAGGAGAATAGCATGGACTGAGAGGCTCGGGGTATTACCAGCTCGCCGGATCTCTGCCAAAGCTTGGAGCGCCTCTGATACCATACCAGCGCCAAGAAACGCGCGAAGGACGAGGTGGAGGGCGTGATAGTGTGTGGAGTAAGAGTGATGGAGAGCAGCCCAGCGGAGGAGCTCGGTGGCGCGGTGGGGGCTGAGGCGGTGGAGGAGACCGGAGAGGATGCCTTGTGCTAAAGGTTTCAGCTTTTCGGTTGAGAAGATGAGGAAAGCTACGTCGCAAGAGAATACGACAGCATCGGGTGAGAGGTCGGGGAAGGCGATGAGTAAGAAAGAGAGAGCAGGGCGGGGGTTGCGGAGAGAACAAAGAAGGTCGGCGAGAGGGGCCGAATGGAATCCTAGGAGGAGGGAAGAAGCGGCAGTGGAGCATTGAGGGTCGGTTTTCAGAGCCGTGGCAAGTTGACGGAGGAGTTCGAGGCGAAGAATTAGACCGAGACGAGGCTGGGGGTGTGTGCGGCAGGGGAGGAATTGTTCGATAAGGGGATCGGATAATGGAAGTGCATATGAGGTGGAAGCAACGGTTGCAGTAGAGAACGAGGCCAGGGTTCCGGATATGAGGAAAGATTCGATGGCAGCGCGACGATGTAAGGTGACGGAGAACATCGAGTCGCCCCGCACACTGGGAAAACCCCGGGGTTATTGATTTGAATTTCGAAGAATTTAGAAGAGCGATTATCGGTTATTCATTTTTTATGTACGATTATATCGGGATTTAAATTATTATATATATAGCGCTCGAAATTTTATCAGTGGGAGATTTCTATTTGATAATTTTCTTAATTTTTTAATGTAATTTTTTTAGTATAAATTTTTTTTGAATTAAAAATATATTGTACAAAATAATAAAAAATTGTCTCAAAGCCTTAGTTGTGACTTTGCTATCTTTTCTTACTCTATTGAGCCGACAGATTCTGTTGCTAGCAAGGTTTTGGGGGGTGGGGGGCCTAAAAAAAATGAAATTAAAAAAAAAAATAGAAAAAACAAGTAGGAAACTTCAAAAATTAAATCGGAGATTAATATTAAAACATTATATAAAAATATTCTGATACTATAATAGAATTAAAAATTATTAAATTTATTTTCAAATTAAGATTATATGTAAAAATTTATATTACACTAATATCAAAATAAATTTAATGATTTTTAAGCTGATATCACAACATAATTTTTTCTCCCCAATCCTCCATGCACTTTCCTTTAAATGCCTTTTAATAGAGCTATAAATAAATCAATTCGCACCAAATTACTTCGTTATTCAGGTTAATTCATTTATTTTCTCATCAAGTTTTAATAGAACTTCAATATAATATGAGTTCTTAAATATTGTTCAATATTAATTACGAAAATTTTTTATCAAATTTGATCTTACATTGAACTTTAATCAAATCTAAATAATTAAATATTTGATATTAATAATTTAACCTTATAACCTAATTATGAATGTAAAAAATAAATAAATAATACATATAATTCAAAAAGCCAAATTACTGAATATAATTGAAATTAACATTATTTATTAAGTACACTTGAAATTGTTTGATAAAATTTAAATAATAAGAAAATATTTAAATCTAACTATTAATTTATTTAATGTTTTCATCGTGTATATAATTAATAAAATTTGCAATTTTTAAAATATACTAACTACATTAAAATTTAATAGAAGATCATTAATCAACATATAAAACAATCATTATATGAGTTTTTTATTATATTTTTAACAAGCTATTTATTAAATAATGAACAAACATGTTCAAAAACATAAACTAAAAAAGATGACCAGTCAACTGAAAATACTCCAAATACTATAATTCAAAAAATCACATCAGAAGAAATAATAGAAAACGGCCATGAGAGAATATCATAAGAATTATGCCGAAAACAACAAAGATAATATCCCATTTAGTCCTAAATAATCTCTCTGTCCATCTCGTTACCTAAAAGTACAAATGGCCAGCAGGAACTATCCCCTACAGAAAACATTTCTTATCAGTGGGCTTTTGAAAGAATTCCTCAGCAGCCTCAGCTCGCCATCAAACTTATAGCACAAAAGATGGCACTGATATTATTATTGTTGAGGCTATCACAACAGCCTTTGATGCTGAAGTGACAAGTAAAAATTTCTTACAATAGCCCGTTGATACAATTTTTTGATCCTATACAGATTAACACTCCACATTAAAAACAAGCTATTTACTTGAGATGAGAGTGAAGACTAGAACAACATACTCGTAGAGTGGTTCGTCGCCAGATTCTCCTTTCTCAACTCTTTTCATCAACTAAGGTTTCGTTTAGGACAGCTTTTTTATTACTTCTTAAAGCATCTTTTTAGTACAAAAATCTGCTTTAAAAAGCAGTAAGAAGCCGTCCCAAATGAAGCCTAAGAGCAGTTCGTACACAGGGATCTACATAGTTTGGATTCCCTGTGTGTGTAAAATGCCGCAGTTGCGAATTCAGAATGGCTTCCAAAAGTAAGAAAGTAAAAAGGCTATCATACTATTGGGATGGGGAAATCAAGAACGTCTCTATGGATTCTCTTCTCAGTTTGGACAGCTTTGGCAGCTGCAACTCTAGCTGCATTGGCTGCTTTATTCGCAGCAGCAACAGCTTTGTTTACTCTTTCATCAACCCTTGGCACATGATATGCCTTATCTGCTGCTGTCCTTGCTTCCTGGTATTCAAGATTTAGTCAGTATGTATGCTATGTTACACCGATACACCTATTTATGAAGGTGTGTTGTATCAGATACTTATCGGCCACGAAACACATACAATACGGCACTGATATGTGTCGGAGACGTTTAGCTCTTATATGTTATTCAATAAACATGCCACCAAATCATGCAACATCATAATTAGTGGAATCATGCCACAAAATTCTTATTAGGCAATGAATTTTAACTCTTCCCTTGACTCAATGCTTACTTTTATTTTAATATTATAAGCTACAAAGTTACAAATGATGTTGCTTTTATTTTTTTTGTCAATTCAAATATTATGCTTTGATTGCTTTTTTTTTTTTTTAATTTTTATGTATGATTTATAATTTATAATGACGTGTCCACGCCGTACCCGTATCATGTATTTCTAAGAATTGATGTGTCCCATATCCGTGTCGTCGCATCCATATCGGTGCAACATAGTATGCATGTAAGTAATACAGTAAATTAGTCATTAAATATGAAATTTACAGTTTTGGAAGATGTTATGCACCTGAACAGCATTGAGTACTCTGGAATGGTTAACGGCAAATGAAGTTCCAGGGAAGGGGTTCCGAGTGCTAGAAATTTCCAGAACGCCATTTGCCCAGTGACCAGACTGTGATTCGCCATTTGTGAAGGAGTACATTCCTAAGCCTTGTCTCTTTCCCTCGTGCCATGCTCCCTCATAGCATTGCCGATTTGCAAAATGGTAGACCCCAAAACCATGCATCTTGTCAGCAAAATATTCTCCCGCATAGGTGTCCCCATTCCTTGTTACAGTAGAACCCGGATCAGTGATATGAAAACTGGGTAAAATTAAAGGCTGAAGAAAGATATTACAAAGAACAGACTTTGGTTAATAACATTGTCATTCGATATCTAAGAGACTGAAGTATAAGATAAACGATAACTAAAGGGGGCTCCATTATTGTGCAGATCGTCTATCTTATTAAAATTTTCCGATCCTAGCAATGAACATGAACATATCATGACATAATAGGAGGAGCATTTAA
The DNA here is from genome assembly GCA_016618105.1 of Dendrobium huoshanense. Lineage (NCBI taxonomy): Eukaryota > Viridiplantae > Streptophyta > Magnoliopsida > Asparagales > Orchidaceae > Dendrobium > Dendrobium huoshanense. The sequence continues at coordinate 18,868,429 of CM028356.1, forward strand.
TCTGAGCATGCCTTCGCTTCAATATACAATTTTAGTTTATGGAAAATAGAGAAGAAAAGATACAACAACAACATCAATCCTTTATCCCGCTATGTGAGATCAGCTACATAAATTATTTTTCTCCATTGCGTCCTGTTAATAGTCAAATTCCCATTTCAATCTAATAAAAAAAAGGGTAATTTCTAATATGTTATAACCAAGTCTTTATAGGTCTACCTCTATCTTTCTTAACAAAGGCCGGATCTAATACATCTAATCTCCTAACCAGGTTATCGGAAGGCCAACATCTTATGTGATCAAACCATCTAAGCTAAGACTTCTCTAATTTCATCTACACTAGAGCTACTTCAACCTTGTCATGTATATACTCGTTTCACATTCTGTCTCTAAAAGTAAAGCCACTCATCCATCAGAGCATCCTCATTTCTGCAACACTTAATTTTATGCTTCTCTTTTAATAGCCAACATTATACGCAATAAAACATTGCATGTCTCACCACCATCTCAAAGAACTTTTTCTTAAGTTTGAGGGTACTTTTCTTTCACATAACAGGGCCGATGTATTCCTCCACTTCAATCATCCAACTTGAATTCAACTAATAATATCCCAATCTATTTCACCATCAGATTAAAAGAATTGTGTAACCTTAAAATAAGTTCATAATGGATAGCTCCTGCTGCAAAGCTTTTTTCTAATCTCTCTGTTTCCTAGCTACATCACGTGATCAGAAATAAAATTGGTGAACAAAAACAAGGATGAATGATTAGGAAGTAAATGAGCATATACTTGATGCAACTTCAATGGAAGTTGAGCAAAAACACTTATCAAAGATAAAATTGTAAGCGTTGAGATGACTGTGACCAAAGATAAAATTTAATTTGATTTTAATTGTTTTACTTAAGAAGTTCTAATTTTAGTCAAATTCAGCATGCAAGATCTAAGCTAAAACCACACTTCAAATAATTATATTTAGAGATTAACCAAAGTTTTCTAACAAGACAGGCAAACAGCAAATTGCATGGAATTATATCTAGAAAAGTATCTCAGAAAAGGAGTGGAAGTTGATCTTTTGTTTGATAAGACACTTATCAGCCTTCCTGCAGAAGAAATTGGCATGCTAGATATAATTTACTGCACAAGTCTTTATTTGTTGTTTATATTCTATTATAAAACTCTAGCACTTTATCTATTGGTGATGCAAAATCAAAAGCTTATATCGTCGAAGATTCAAATTGTGCATGCCAAGACAAAAGATAAGCCTTTTATCTGATTTTCTTGCTTCTATATATTTTTACGAATTTTAATTTAATAAATTTCTACTCGTACATGGAAAAAAATGTAATCCTATCATAAAACAAGGTTGAAAACATATATGCGCTTTCAGAAAAGTAATAGGAGGAATAGAACTAATTTAAAAGTTTATTCGCAATGGCTAACTAGGTTTTAGTGAGTTCATAAATTAAAATCACCATTCGTTTTACTTTCAATACTTTTGTATAAGAAAAATAGTAGGTGCAAAACTATAGATAACAAATCAATTCTATTATGTGAGGCAAAAGTAAGATGAGAATATATTTACATATAACAACTTTTACCAACTTCCAAAGAGGAAACCTACCAAAGCCAAATATATTGAATATGATACTAAAAGTTATGTAGCAATCAATTTTAGAGGATTACGTTCAACCAAACAGGTAAAGATTGGAAGTCATTGCCAAGGTACTAAAATTGAATCCCTCATGCACCAATTTTATTTTTCACAATCAAACTTTACTGAAAAAAAAACAAAATAAAAAAAGCCTACAATTCAAGTATTCAACTAGTATGGCATGCCAGCATCTAAATATTATGATTCAAAGATTACATGAATGAATGAGGAAGCATTGAGAGGTTTCTATATGAAGATCTCCGCCCATGATTATTGTCTGGGATTTTATTTTTATCAATCATACAAGTAAGACGTGTAGAGATTAATTTCCTAATTTTTCTCTAATAATGAAATCCCTGACTTAAATTCATAAATTATTGCACATTTATTTAATTTGGTTCAAATTTTAATTGCCAAATTATAGGTCATAAAATCTCAACAGTTATTAATTTTCCAATTATTAATGTTTTCTAAATTGGTACCAAATAGTGGGATAAAGGCTTGTTGTTGTTGTCTAAATTGGTACCCACATCATCTAGTTAGCTATAAATGAAAGAGGAAGGCTGATTGGTTCAATGACATCTCCTTCATCAGATTCTCTGATGTTTTGAGAGATGATCAACAAGCAGAGTATGAAGACGAACAGTGATTACTATCAGTCAATAAGATAGCCGACAATAGAGGTTCCATAGGAAGTAGACAACAGGATACCTTCGATTGGATCAACTTCTTGGCTTTCACTTGTTGTTGGGTAAACACTCGAGGAGATGAGTTTGTTGCTGGAGTTGAGTATCCATCTTGGTGCCAACCTAAGGTGACAGAGGATATCAACAGTGGAGTCAAAATTTTTGCCAGTCCCTAGTTGGCAACAACATTTAGGCGATGATAGGTAACATGGAGATAGACTGATAGACGATTGGTGTAATGGTAGAGTATGATTGGAGGTTCTATAGGGGTGGTAGAGACAGGCTTGGTGAGTGGCAACATTTAGTGTTACGGCGGAAAAGTATATAGTTTCTAGAAGGGCTGAAGTATAACTTTATAAAGTCAGAATATATCAATCTTATAATATGTTATATATATTATATATTGTTACTATCCCACAATGCTTTTATTTTAGTTAGCAAATGAAGAGAAGAAGCATGCACATAGACCTTGGAGCGTTCAACAATAAGCATAATAAGCACATGTAATAAGATTTATGTTACTTAGATTGTTGTATTAATATTTGCTTGAAGAGATGCAAAGCCTAAAAGACAAAGACAGGAATATGAGAGAGAGGGAGAGAGAGAGGAAGACTTCTTGGCTTCACTTGTTGTTGGGTAATGACTCGAGGAGATGAGTTTGTTGCTGGAGTTGAGTATCCATCTTGGTGCCAACCTAAGGTGACAGAGGATATCAACAGTGGAGTCAAAATTTTTGCCAGTCCCTAGTTGGCAACAACATTTAGGCGATGATAGGTAACATGGAGATAGACTGATAGACGATTGGTGTAATGGTAGAGTATGATTGGAGGTTCTATAGGGGTGGTAGAGACAGGCTTGGTGAGTGGCAACATTCAGTGTTACGGCGGAAAAGTATATAGTTTCTAGAAGGGCTGAAGTATAACTTTATAAAGTCAGAATATATCAATCTTATAATATGTTATATATATTATATATTGTTACTATCCCACAATGCTTTTATTTTAGTTAGCAAATGAAGAGAAGAAGCATGCACATAGACCTTGGAACGTTCAACAATAAGCATAATAAGCACATGTAATAAGATTTATGTTACTTAGATTGTTGTATTAATATTTGCTTGAAGAGATGCAAAGCCTAAAAGACAAAGACAGGAATATGAGAGAGAGGGAGAGAGAGGAAGAGGAGAAAGAGATTACTAGAGAGATGAATAAAGAGTGGAGAATATGTAGTAGGTGTGATAAATCTTGTAATCATCATTCTCTCTATGTGGTCGTAGACTTGCATATATTTCACCAACCACATCAATTCTAGTCACATTTTCTTGTGTTTTTCTTGCAGATATTTTAGTTCCACTTGATCTATTTCAGTATTGCTAATGGGCATGCATTTTTCCTCCAACAACTACTATTAGAGTCAAACCATTGGATTTAGGCAAAAATTGGAAGCAGTAGAACTAAAAAAATGGGAAAGCGAAGATCAACAGGTTCAATGCCAAGGATTTCTTGTACTAAAAGATGTTGATCAAAGATTGCATATATCAAAGAGAGTTAAATCTAAAACTTAGAGTCGAAGCCACTACCATGAGCTAAGAATATTGGAGTCTCTTGGATCAACAAGCATTAAGAGTTAAATACCTCTCACTAAAGAACAACATTTTCTTTAACATATTACATGAGAAAATCATGGCTGACATGATGAAAGCTTAGTCACACAAGCATGAGAATTCTTTTACAATAAAAAAGTAAATAGAATAAGGGAAAATCTTTAATATCAGGATGGTTAAAAGGTGCTTTCATAGTAACACATATCAAAGATCTCAATCTAATCACAAGTTCAACTTAGAAGACAAAGCTTGTATATTTAGATTTTATCATAACAACTGAAAAGCAGAGTTAGAACTGTGAAAATGATTGATAATTAATACATATGTACAAAATTAAACCTTAATGATGTTTATGATTTGATCTTAAATGTGAACAACAATAGGCATGAATCATGTAAAGTTTCTTCTACTACCAAAATTTATTAGATTAGTGGAAGAAAGTTCAAGATGAGTTAGCAATGGAGATAGATTCAAATCTCAGTAGATGCATTAACCTAAGGATTGTAGCAGTGCATGTTTGTGATATGAAAGATTGAACACATGAAAAAGAAAAGTTCACAAGGTAAAGGTGGAAAGAAATTCAAATCATATCGAAGAATATGTGAATTCTACAAGTGAAAAGATAAACTACTACTTAATGTGAATAGTCCTATGAAAGCTTGGATAATGGACTCAGCTGATTAGTATAATTCATTTCCATACAAAGAGTTTATCAAAAAAGCTTTTCTACAAAAGATTGTAGGAAAACTTATATTGTTCATGATGAAGTATTGAGCATTATGATAGTTGGTGATACACAAGTTATAACTAGTAATGGACTATGTGGAAGCGTAGTAATAAGAGGTAGTTTCCTAGATTGAAGATAGATTTGATCTAGATAAGGCAAAAGGGTGAAAAATGTTCTACCTTGACTTTATACACTAATTCTTAAAAGGCTGCCAATAGTACTATGGCGATAGCATATGAAAATAAGAATGACATCAGGCACATGACATCAAACATTGAAGCAGTGGGAGCGACTAAAATTCATTTGCTAGTGATTCTGAAGGTCTTATGCAAGATAAACTTTCTACCAAGTGGGTGCTTTTAGTTGCAAAAGAAACGGCCCTATAGTGCAAACAATATTTTAAATTTAAGAAAAAACATGACAAAAAGGCAAAGCCTGAGATAAAAGGTTACAAGTTTACCGTTGATGGATTGAGGTACTACAATACCTCAATTATTCCCCACGGTTAATTGAGAGGTTTAAGGTATAAATGATTCTCTCTCGGAGCTAACCTCAAAACTTTATCCCTATATGAGATAGCTTTAATAGATTGAACTTAATTTCCTTAGTTTTCTCCTTGATTGAATCCCAAATCTCAAGTCAGTAATTCTAATAAATTTAATTTGATTTGGTTCAAATTCAAGTTTCCAAATTCTATCCACCAAATTTAACTTGAAACCATCAATGATCCAATAATTAGAGAATGGTGTTTCTTCATGTCACAAATTTAAGCCACACACTTTGTAATTTATCGCTCATCATTTCCAAAAAAAATCTCTACAATTATTAAGTTTCCTAATATTATTGTTTCTCAAGTTTGTTCCCAGCACCTCCAACTGTCTATAAATGAAAGTGGAAGACAAGCTACATTAGTGGGGTATCCTTCATTAGATTCTCTATGCTTTAAGAAATAATTGTCAAACAAAGTATGAAGTTGAGCAGCCACTAGAATTTTTCAATGAGGAAGTTGAAAACAAAGATTCCATAGGATGTTCGTGAGAAGATTCCTTAGGTAATATCAAATAATTACCTTTCACACATTACGAAAGATCAACTTCAAGTGGCAAATTTATCTTCAAAGTTAAGTAATTGACAAGGTATTTAGGGGTGTCAATTCGGGTCAACCCGTCGGGTTCGGGTCGAACCCGACCCGACCCGTATATAAACGGGTCAACCCGAACCCGACCCGTTTTTATAAACGGGTCGAACATTCCAACCCGGACCCGACCCGAGCGGGTCACGGGTTGACCCGACACGACCCGTGACCCGGTTTTTTCACTCGCGGCTGCGAGGCAGCGGCGGCAGCGCGGTAGCGGCGACGTCGCGGGCGCGGCAGCGGCGGCAGCGCGGCACGCGGCAGCGGCAGCGAGGCGCGCGGCACGCGGCAGCGGCAGCGAGGCGCGGGCGACGCGGGCAGCGCGGGGCAGCTGGGCAGCGCGGGGCACTCGGGCAGGCGGGCAGGCGGGCAGGCGGGCAGGCGGGCAGGCGGGCAGCGGGCAGCGCGGCAGGGGCAGCGGGCAGCAGCGGGATTGAGCGGGAAATTCATTTTTTTAAATTAAATGGGTTTTCGGGTTGACCCGGCAACCCGCCGGGTCAACCCGACCCGACCCATTTTATTAAACGGGTTGAGTCTGCAAACCCGGACCCGACCCGTTTATCAAACGGGTCGGGTCCAACCCGGATTTTCCGGGTCGGGTCCGGGTCGGGTTGTCGTGTCGTGTCAAATATTGACACCCCTAAAGGTATTGGAGGAAAGCTGGGCTCAAAGGGGATACTTGCCCCACTCAACTCTTTTGGTATGCCCTAATTAAGACACAAACTCCAATGGTGGCATTCAAGAAGTGATGATTCCAATTTATCTGAATTCAACATATTATATTACTTGAGCTAGATCAGAAAAAAACAAAAAAACTTCTAATAGAAAAAATAAAGCAAAGCCCATAGTGTTATAGAGGTTGCATTACTGGACAATCAGTTACCAACATGATGGATAACAACAAAAGGGAGCCAAACTCTAACTAGCTGCTAGGTATATAAATTATCTTGCCTCTAAAACGTATAAGTGGTTTCAAATTTGAAGATCAGTTGAGGTATCCTCTTGATTATGTTCATCTTGAAAAGAAAGAAAAATGATGCCAAGAATGTTTTTGATACCATCTGTTTTTCTACTACAATTTTTGTTGAAAGAATATAATGTCCCATAGAGTATTCACCTAAATAACGACATACTGAATTATATCAAATCATGCAAGCAACTATGCTGCAAGTCCCAATTCAAATACAAGTTGTATACCTGGTAGAGTGAACTAATGTTTGCAAAATAGTTTATTTCATAACCTACCCGGCACAGCCTCACTAGCAAGACAAAATAGTCCATCATTGCATATTATAAATCCTAAAGATAAAAAGTGTATCTATAGGCATGCAAATAACAAGTAAATAACATACTGATGCAAGTAAAAGGAATGACTCACCTTCCTCTGTTAAGAACTTAATAAGAACATTAAAGGTACTGCACAGTAACATCCGGACTATGGTAATTTGAAGAGGACATAAATGATTTACACAATAGAAAAAAAAAAAAAAAGGAAAACAATATCCATGAGCTAAAACATAATACAACAAAATTGAAGCCGTTCTCAATGTTCAACTGTAATAGCTTTCAGTGTCATTTTTTAAAGTTCATATATAACATAAATGGATGGTGTGAGATATGGATATTCAACATAGAATTGAAGTCCTACATAGAGGCAGCGGCAAAGCGGCTACTAATAGTTTGGAATCATTTTGATCATCATTAATTTCAGCATAAGCATTCTATCAAACTTTGCTTTGGAGGAAATGGTACAAACACCAGTTTGATGAAAATTGGCTTTTATGAGAAAATCCTTCCACATTTCTCAATGATCTATTATTTCATGAAAAAAAAGTATCCATTGGCATAGCTAATTCAACATGAGCATAATGCATAGTTGTTAAATATTGCACCAGCAAATGAGGAGGATCCAATTTAGCTAATTTTATAAGATAAACAAAAAAATAATGAAAACTATAACGATATATGATGTGCAGACCACATGCCTTACGTATTATACATAAACCAACATCATGGAAAAATCAGCATATCGGTTATACCTTATAACAGTAAAATTGGAGCACAGAACTTCACTTCTACGAAGATAAAACAAAATCATAAATCAAGTTTTATTGTAGCAATAATCCACCCTAGTAATCAAACCAGAAAAAATAGTAATCACATTCCAACGAAGCAATACAAATAAAACCTAAACCTCAGCCAATTACCTGAACCGATACTGCCCTAAGCCATGCTTGATCCCCCACTTGAACTCACCAACATAGCGGCTCCCATCGTCGCAAGTGTGCACCCCATAACCATGGCTCTGACCATTCAACCATTCTCCTGCATAAATATCACCAGTATAAAACCGATAAACCCCGAAACCATTTCTAAGGCCCTTTCTATACTGCCCCTTGTATCTGCTCCCCTTAGTCCAAGTCTCGACACCATACCCATCATACTTCGCATCAATCCAATCCCCTTCGTACTTTCCACTCTTATAATAGTAGTAAACTCCACTTCCGTGGCACTTCCCCCACCGGAGCTCCCCCTCGTAGACGTCGCCATTGCTGTATACCTGTACGGCGAGTCCGGTACGGCGATCGGTGCGAGCCCCTCCGACGGACCACAGAATTGGGAGAGCAGGCGGGCGAGGGAGGACGCGTAGAGAGGGGAGGAAGAGACAAAGTAGGAGGAGGAGACCAGAGGAGAATGCAAGGACGGGTATGAAATCGATAAGGAAAGAGTGGGTATCGATGGAGGAAGTGGAGGATAAGAGGAGCAGGTATAGGGAAGGAAAGAGGAGGAAAACAAGTAAGCGAAGGCGGAGGCGGAGGCAGCGTAGGGCGGTGAAGGAAAGACGAGAAGGTGCAATAGCGTGGGAGAAGCGGCGGCGGTTTCCGGCAGCCGGAGTCATGATGGGGCGGGAATGGAGAGGATCGGCATTAGGGTTTGGAATTGAGATTAATTGTTTTGATCGGAAGAATCGGAGTGGGAGACGGTCAGGAAGAAGAAAAGGATGAGAGCGCTTCCAATATTAGATTACATTTTTTTAGTGAGGAGACCATACCTACATATTAAACACAACTTTAAATTCAAAAATTGATATTTTATTCGATATTCTTAAGATATTTTTGCTACAGATATTAATCAATTGAAAAGTAAAAAATATCTATTTTTTGGATATTGTTAAGATAATTTTAATTATGAATTTTAATATATTAAAAAATAGATTAATAATTTTGGTATATTAGTTGGAATCTTTGGCTACTAATCAAGAGTTATAGTGTTAGAAGTTTGTGTAAGAGTTCAAAAATATCTTAATGGCTCAAATGTCTCAAAAAAAAGTATGTGCAAAACTATTAGTTCTAATAAAAATATATTAAGTACTAATAACCCTATCCTATGCAATTATCTATTATATTTATTTAACTTGCTAGCAAGTTAAATATATTGCATATATATAATAAAGCCCCTTGCTACATACTCTTGAAAAAATCATTAAAAAAAAAAAAAGAGAAGATAAATAGTAAGTCTTTGTTTGGTACGGCTTTCTTACTATTTCTTAATCCAACTTTTTAGTGCTGCAAATGAATCGAGCCTTCAACAAACTACTCACGGCTCAGTTAAATTACAGTTCTTTCATGCTAGTTTATTTAAGCAATCAAATAAGTTTAAACAAATTTTTAAATATTCAATTGTTAAATAAACAAACATGAACTTTATGTTTATCTCATTTATGTTCATGAACAATATCAATTAAAGCTCGTGAATAAGCTCAATAAGAAGCTAGTTAAGAAGTTTGATTGAATCTCTTTTTTTTTTTGCATATTTTCACATAATATCTCGTGAATAAGCTCAATAATTACTTTTTTTTGTGTTATACTATTTCATTATAATGAATTTACTCATAAACAAGAGGTGTTTATTTATGTTTGTGGTATTTTTTATTTAAAATGTTCATGAACAAGTTTGTTTAATTATAAGAAGAATCATTTTATGATTTTTTTTTTGTTCGTGAATGGGCTCGTTTGGTAGATCGAAATCACCCCCTATGTATGTTTGCAAAAGGCTCTAGGTGATTATTTGTTAGTAAGCACGATAAAGCTCATTTATTTAAAGCTCAGTAAGCATAAACAAACCAAACATGAACCAAAGTATCAAACATGAACGTCTATTCAGTTTAAACGAGTCAAATTTGAACACAAACAAAAAAGCTCAAACCGGCTTCAATCACAAGCTCAAATATGAACAAGCACATACTCAGCTCGTTTCAGTTTATTTGCAGCACTATCGAGAGGACATGTGCCCCCATCAAGCCCCTCTTAAATCCATCCTTATTGCACTATCTAAATGACATTAAAATATATTCATGAAAGATGAAAGTACATACTTCATTTTAAATAAGCTTAGTAATATTTTTATCTTATTTGAAGGTTAAGATGTCAAATGAGTAAATATATACTTATCTGGATAAGGCCTAACGGGTGATCAATAATGTCAGTGGCCTAGATCCGCAACCTTCATTGCACTTTGAAGGAGCGCTGGTCTACCAACTGTCCAAGTGACAAAGTGGACGTCATAATTTGTGATAGGAGGGTTTGCAGTCGCGCAACCCCTACAAAAAAAAAAAAAATATCAAATGAGTAATTTTTTTAGCATGATAAGTGCTCTAATTTGATCCATTAGTATAAATATAATATAAGAGATATTCTATTTAAGATTTTGATAATCATTTGAATGATATTTAACAACTAATTTAGTACCCAACTGCATAATGCTTGTTAAAATACCTTGATTTTTGTGTGACTATGAGCATAGCTGAGCTCACCAAATCAGATAGTTTTTACATGGTTAATTTCTTTGGCACTTTATTCAATCCTAACAGCTTCTATTAATGAGGGGTAAGGTCCCACACTTAGGGTTTTGCACCAAAAAAAAACTTTCTTTATTCATACAATTCAAAATTCCTATACAATTCGATTATATCAATTGTTTTGATTTGATTTTTAATGTTTTGTAAAATTGCAATAAATCAAATCAAAATGGCTATATATACATATATATTTCTTAATTACTATATCATAACTATAAGCCACAAGTGAAATTACAGTAATTTTTAATTTATCTTTACTAAATATCATAGGTGATACATCATAAAAAATTAAATAAATAGATTGGACATGAATCTTGATGCAAATTAAAATGTTCAAATTTTTGCTCTACATTACCTGAACTCCAATGTAATCAAACTCATAGTTAATTGATCGGCTTGACGAGATGAAACTAATGATACGATAACAAATCTGATCCAAGTAAAAGTGAGTGTATCAAGTACTTAAAGCATTGTTAAAAAATTTGAGAGAATAATTGGAGAATGAAATTTTATCCAAATTTTACGTGTTTACAATCAATTCAAGCATCCCAACCAGGCAAATCCATCAAGCCTATGATTGTCAATGTTGACATTATTACAGTACTTAAATGTTCAAGACTGATCTATGATCATGAGAATCAATAAAGCTAATTTGATGGAATGCTCAGGATTTTGATTATATTTACGAGGCCTATCATTGTCAAAATCTATAAATAGATCGATGTTTTTCATATAAAGTGGACTCTTAGCTTGTGATTTAAAATAGCTTAAAGGTTTAAAGAATCTCAAAGCTCCACCCCCAATAAATGAAATCAAATCACACCATTGGACCGCCATTCAGTTGCCACAGTCAAACCACCACTCGAACACAGCCAGTGGACTACCACTTCTTGAACATAACTAAATTGTCATTGTTGGATCATTGTCTGATCGCAGCCATCTAATCATTATCACCGTCCCACTTCCATTAAGACGTATCGTTGGACCATTGCAGCCCAACCATCGTTGTCAAATATATCACCAATGTTTGACTTGTGTTATCAGATCAACAACATCATCTGACCACCGTCATCGGACTATGGACAATCGCTGCTCAACCTTTGTTGTTGGATTACCGCCACTAAACCTTAAGCTAATTAAGATTTAAAACATGCTCCTTTTTATAAAATGCCCCAAATTAAACTATATCACATTATATAGAAAAATTTTGATAATAAATCACGATCATTTTCTTCCGAATATGTTAACAGTATAATACAAAAAGTAACAAAACACTAAAAAAGAAAAGAAGTAATTGTGGTAAGACTTTCGAATTCATAGTGCTTGGCCGGCTCGGCTAGGGTGTGATAGCTAAAGTTATCAATTTTGAACTTAATCTAATCAAATATATTAATTTTACCATTTTTTAAATTATTAATAGGATTATTATTCATATAAATATTTATTTAAATAAGCATAAGTTTTGATATAGCATTTTGATTTCTAGGCATCAAAACATTAAAGTCAGAAACTTCTAAAACCGACTTTGAGATCATCAAAATTTTGTTTCCAACAAACTTAGAATAGCAAAGAGTGGCTTGATGAAACAAATCCGATAATATTAAGAATGGTTTAATCTTAGTAGAAAGATATCTAATTAAAAGACTCGTAAATATAACTCGAATTTTCTCTAGAATATTTGAGCAAAATTTTTCGTTCTAAAAAATTTGAAATCAAAATGTACTCTGCTAAAAAATCTATTATAAAAATGAGTATACTGATAAGATGAACCTACTAATACTGAGAATGATTTGATATGAATTCAAATAAATTTAAATTAAGCACTAATACTGAACTTCACATGCTTATAATGAAAAATAACATCTCAAGATCAAGAAGATTTCGATAAGCCTGATATTACTCAATTTTTGTAGTATATTAAAGCTCCAGATAACCAAAAAAATATCAAAATGATCAGAATAGACCGATTCAAATTTCAAACCATCCAGTAGAGTGCTTAATTCCTTGTACAAATATTCAAGATATCCCCTCAAGAAGTCTATAAATACATGCTATTTCTACATATTTAAGAAGGATTTCAAAGGATATAATTACGGGACTTAGAGAGTCGCCAAATTGTCTATAGAACCCAAAGTTCATCATTGATCGCAACTAATATTCTTCACCAATTCACTAGTGACACACTGTTGATTGCTATCAATGCATGCCATCAACCGTCGTCAACTAATGCTAACATCCAACGTCCATCATCGCACATTGTTGAACGACATTGTCATCCGCAAGTCATCATCGATCATTCACCATTGAGCGGTGATGCCTCACAATCCCACTTTTTCTTAGTGATACGTCATTAAAAAATTATCTTGATCGGGCACGAATCTCGATGCAAAATCAAGGTGGAAACTTCCAAAATTAAAATTGGGACCATCCAAACTCTGATTTCAGCAAACTTATAGTTGAAATGAGCGTCTCGGAAATACGAACCCAATGACACCAAAATCAACTCAATTCGAGTCCAAACGGGTCAAAATCAAGAGTTAGAAGCGTTGTTGGAAGGTTTGAACCACAATTTGGATTACCAAGCTGTTTCCAAACATGACGTGCTTATAGCTAGTCAAATCGAGCGTCTCGATGAGACGAATCCAACGAGCTCAAGATCACCAAATTCTGATACCACTAAGACTTTTAAATGTCTAAAAAACAGTCCATGATCAAGGGATTCAATATCGACCGTCCATCGAACCACTCCACATTTACCCTTGATCTCTCTCCTATTTACGGGCTATGCCACTACATAAATCTATAAATAGACCCCTCATTTCTCTTGAAAGAGGATCCAAGCAAGAAGAGAAAAAGAGAAGAAGAGAAGAGAAGGAAGAAGCTCCTCCTCGACCACCGTCGGAGTTTCGTTGGACCATTTGACCCATACGGCTAGATATAAATAAATACGGCTAGATATAAATCTCGAGTATTAAGGTTTTATCATTCTTTTGAAGCTTCAACCATAGACAAGAAATATTATGATTAGGGGTGTCAATATTTGACACAACCCGAAAACCCGACTCGAACCCGACCCGAAAATTTCGGGTTAGGGTCAACCCAAACCGAAACGGGTCTGGTTTGGGTTCAACATTTCGACCCGTTTCAAAAAAAATGTCCCAAATGAAGCCTTAATTGAGAGTGATACCCCGTATGATAGAAACAAGAAAACTGTCACTAAAATAAACTATTAAGCTAGATATAAATAAATCATAATCAACATCAGGATTAAATACATGTTCAATCTAGTTCAGTTTATATATCTTATGAAGTATGGAGAGCTCGAGAGCTTTTTCTCCCCAATAATTTCATAATGTAACTATTAAATTTATGAGAAGTTTAACTTTATATTTGTAACTCGATCTGATCATCTAATTTTGTTTTCTTTAATATTGCATAACAAAACAAACAATACCAACAAAGGTAGATAGCAATTACACATATGACAACAAACAGGCTTTCCACTGTAGGCAATCAAATGATGCCAAAACTCAAACAAGTGTGCTCAGCTCCATCGCTATAAAACAAAATAATAATAACAATAATAACAACAACAACAATAATAATAATAATAAGCATTAAAATTGAAGGCGTAAAATTTCTGGACGCTACTCTAACAGACAAAAGAGAATTACATCATTTATGCATAAATAAATGAAAGAAGATATTGAAACATTCAAGCCAAAGAAAAAGAGGCCCAAATCATCAAACCACTAGTAATAATATTAAAATTTTGACACTTGCAAAAAATACATTTTCATCAAAAGAAAGTCAACGCAAACTAAGGGAGCAACTGAGTCAAGTTGGCTCGTGAGCTGACTCGAGCTCAAGCTAGAACAGCCCACTACGCGACTTGCAAACTCGTCGAGCAGCTTGTAGATGAAATCTCCAGCGGGAAAATGAAATCGCTAGCGGGAAACAAGAGCGACATGCAGAAGTTGTATCTCGAATGGATCTTAGGCATTCCATTTGACCCATACGGCTGGCGTGTGCAATCCACTGAGCAGGAGAGGCATGAAGTTCAGTTCGTGCCATCTAGACAGACAGATGCTGGCACGACGGACATATTGGGCTCAAATTGCCCCTCGATGAGCTTTTTTTTCCTTAGTCGAGTAGAGCTCTAGCTCTACTCGACTCAAGCTCGAGCTCGAGCTCATTATTCGACATGCAGTCTAGCTCAACTTGAACACCTCTTACTCGAGCTCGACTCGACTCGTTTACAACCCTAACTCAAACTTCGTAGTTTTTCTGAAAGTTTATTGATAAAAAATAAATATTCATAAAAACTAAGAACCCACACATTCTTTTTCTTCTTCAGATCATGTGCATGGTAATCTGTAAGTTAAATTGAAACACCTCATGAAGCACTTCGTAGATATAATAATCGGTTTAAGGCAGTTGGTGACAGAAGCAAAGGTGGTAATTTATCTTCTGACCTACAGAAGAAACAAATAATATAAAAGCAATTGATATATCTGTTTAACAGCATAGATTTATCTGTTCAAAACCTCACTTCTTAATTTCTTCCATAAGGAAAAAAAAAAAAAGAATGATTTCCTGAATGAATAATGAACATTTTCCTTACTTCAAAGAACAATATATATAGGGGAATCAGGGAAACAATATATGTTTTTATTTTATTTATGTTATACTATTATATTGATGCAGTTCATGTCATGTCCTATATATTCAATAAATGATAAAACCTTAATACTCGAGATTTATTGTTATTTAGAAATATCAAGTTTTTTTTAGGTAAGAAATATAGGAATTAAGAGTTAAAAGTCTTAAGTTCAAGTTCATTAATTTATTTGTTATGAGGCCTGATATGTCATCAAAAAATTATCTTGGTCGGGAACAAATCTCGAGGCAAAAATCAAGTTGGAAATTTCAAAAATTAAATCTGGGATCATCTGAACTCTGATTTCAGCAAACTTATAGTAGAACTGAGCATCTCCGAAATACAAGCCCAACGACACCAAATTCAACTCAATCCGAGCCCAAATGAGTTTGAATCAAGGACCCGAAGCGCTATTGGAAAGTTCAAACCACAATTTGACTTACCAAACGGTTTCAAACATAATATGCTTATAGTTGAATCGAGCGGATCGACAAGACAAATCTAACGAGCCCAAGATCGCAGAATTACGACATCATTAAGACCTTCAAAAGTCTAAGGAATGGTACACGATCAAGGGATTCAATGTCGGCCGACCATCCAACCACACCCCATTTACCCCTGATCTCTCACCTATTTACAGGCCATGTCACTCTAAAACTATAAATAGTCCATCGTTTCTCTTAAGAGGGGACCCAAGCAAAAAGAGAAGATAAGATGATAGGAGGGAAGAAACTCCTCCTCGACGACCACCGCCAGAAATTTTGCCAAAGCGACGGCGGAATTCTACCTGACTTCCAAATGATGCCAAAATTCCACCCCACTTTCCAAGTGACGTCGGAATTCCGCCTGACCTCCAAGTGACGCCGGAGTTTCACCCGAATTGAACTCTAAGTGACGCTAAAGTTCTGCATGAATACCATCTAACGCCGGAGTTCTCCTCAGTCTCCAACTTACGTCATACTTCTACCCGATGTCGGACCTCCGCTTGTTGCCAAGTTTCTACTCGACGTCGGACTTCTGCCTGTTGTCGGACTTTCGTCGGACATCTACCCGATGCTGGATTTCTGTCCATTGTTGAATTTCTACTTAACGTCGTTCTTATGAATTTCGTCGTCAGACAACAATTCTTCTGACTTACGTCACCCACCGACTACAGTCATTCTACCTCTATCACCCGCCGAATACGGTTCTTCTGACTTACATCGTCCATCGACTGTAATCCTTCCGACCTTCGCCGCCTTCCAACTACGGTCCTTCTGACTTACGTCGCCCACCAACTACAGTCCTTCCGATCTCCGTCGCCCGTAGACTACGGTCCTTCTGATTTACATCGTCCACCGACTACGATGCTTATGACTTACGTCGTCGATCGACTACAGTCCTTTTGACCTCCGTTGCCCGCTGACTATGATCCTTCCGACTTACGTCGCCCACTGACTACAGTCCTTCCGACCTTCGTCGCCAGACAATGGTCTTTATGACCTCCGTTGCCCACCGACTACAATTCTTCTGACCTCCGTCACCAGACTATGGTCATTCTTATCAAACGAACACGTCAATAGTAATTCTTTGTATTCCCACCATGTAATGTACTCTATATGATGTACATCTAGCTAAGGTCTTTCCCCAAAGAAGGGCCTCATTTGTAATCGACTGCAAATAATAGTGGATTCATTCAAATTGGGCTATGTCCCGTGATTTTTTCCCATTTTTTGAAGTTTTCCATGTAAAAATCTTGGTTTATTTAGTGAAAGGTACACCCTCTCTTTTATTTGATTGCGTGCCGGATTTTCGTAGATAGCTAAGACATTAAACTTTATATTTCTCTACCGCCGCAAATACTCTAGCACACAACAAGGCCATTAATTAGATGATATTATTAGAATTTTTTTGTTCTCTACAAATTTCTTAGTTAAAAAAAAAAAGTGACGTATGGATAACTTCTTATGTATATAAATTTTTATGTCAGTTTTAGAATGAAAAAGATTCTGAATAAATTTTTAGTCTTGAGAACATCATCTAGCTAGGCATTATATATACATCATTGTAGTAAGATTCCTAACATAATTAACCATAATTTTATAGAAATTATGTGATAATTAACTATCTTAGACAATTTAATATTGATATTTCACTATAAAATTTATTCAATCAAGTACGGATCTTGATGTAATTTTTAGATCTCAAAATCTACCCAATATTTGAGAAAACACTTCTAAAGTAGTCATCGAGATCATTTGAGCACAATTTTAACTAAATTTCTATTTGAAAAGTGGCTTAACGAAAAAAAATTGATATGATTGCATGAGGTGCTACAGTTGGAACCACACAGAGGTAGCTAGAGGAAGACAATGCTACTAGACATGAGGACTACTTGAGGAACTAGCTAGCACTTATCAAGAGGAATGGTCAATGAAAAAGGAGAAAGGAGGTGAGAGGGCGACTAGGAGCCAACAATGGTTGAAACGTACTTGTAGAGTCACAAGTGAGCATCAAGGGAAGCGAGGATAGTTATAATGTCAGTCAGTAAAAAATGGGGCAAATTATTACGTCCGGCGTCCGGATTCGTCCGAACGTCAATCCAGACGTGACAGGTCATCAAAATACACAGGGACCCAGTGTAATTAGGTGACGTGGCGCTTCTGAATTGGGTGTCCGGACGTTATCTTCTTCTCCTCCTTATTCTTGCTTCCCTCCCATCTCATGAGAAATGAGGGGTCTATTTATAAATTTTCTGGAGTGGCATAGCTCGTAAATAGATGTGAGATCAGGGGCAAATATGGAGTGGTTAGAATGAACGGCCGTATTGAATCCTTCGATCGTGAACTGTTTATTAGGCATTTGAAGGTTTTAATGATTTCGGAATTCAACGATCTTGGTCTCGTTGGATTCGTCTCGTCGAGCCGCTCAATTAGACCATAAGCTCGTCAAATTTGGAGACCGTTTGGTAACTCAAATTATGGTACGAACTTACCAATAGCTCTTCGGGTCCTTGATTTGGATTCATTTGTGCTCGAATTGAGTTGAATTTAGTGTTGTTGGGTTTGTATTTTTAATTAGACGCTCAGTTCGACTATAAGTTTGCTGAAATCGGAGTTTAGGTGATCCTGGATTTAATTTTTGAAGTTTTCTGGTCGATTTTGCATCGAGATTCGTGCCCGGTCAAGATATCAGATATAAACATACATAAATAGATAAATGAAATCATTATAAACTTGATTAAAAACGAGAAGAGATAAAGCTTGTTTGTTTTAGCTTCAACAATTCTACAATTATATTTAAGTGCCATGAAATTTTTTTCATAGGACCAAAGCCGACGCTTGTGAGCTGCATATGGATGAAGAATAATTTAAAAGCTGATTTTTTTTTTATGATGTTTGATGAAATAGTCTAACTTAAGTAAAAATAAATAAATAAAAGTAAATAACTTAAATATGATAATAAATCCGTAGTAATCAAAACAATATTAAAAATAAAATTTCAAGAAAGAAGCCGACTCCAAAGAAACTCAGTTCAGAAAGAGCTGGGAAGATAACTTTGAAAATTTTAGTGGAAGATTTCTTTTGAGGATAATTTTCTTACTGTTTTTTAAAAATGATTTTTTTAATTAAAGATTTATTTTAAAAAACAAAAAAAAAATTATCCCAAATCATGAAAACTTTGCTACCAATGATCCATATGTCTTAGAGAGACAAATAAAAAAATAAAAAGAATCTTTTAATAATGAGATTGAAGAAATTTCCAAGAGTCGATGATTTTAAAGATTAAGAATAATTTTTATGGAAACCAATAACAATACACAATTTATCATCTTCCCGCAATCAACTCATAATAATCATAGATAAACAACTTCTAAAAAAAAATATATATTTAAATAGAACGAAGAACAATTTTCATGCATCCTCTCCCTCCTATAAATTAGAGCTGAAATCTCCACAACAATTACCAGCATTGTAAGCGACCGAAGATATCTGGAAACCCAACCATGGTTTCTTCCATCCCTTCTTCCCTTGCAATCTCTCTTCTCATTCTTTCAACAACTTCCTTCCTTCCGCTATCTGTACACAGCAAGGGAGGCTTTTCTGTAGATCTCATTCATCGCGACTCACCAAAATCTCCGCTATCCGATTCCAGCTCCACCCCTTCCTCCCGACTCAAAGCCGCCATAGAACGCTCTTTCTCCCGCGCCAACTACTTCGGTAATGCCATTCAAAGAAATATTCCCTCCGTTTTTGCATCTTCCCCCACTGCTTCCGACAACTTGTACTCCGGCATCAGCTCGAATAGTTCCGAGTATTTGATGAGCTTCTACGTTGGATCTCCGGCGAAGGAGGTTCTAGCCATCGCAGACACCGGCAGCGACCTCCTTTGGATCCAATGCAAGCCTTGTGAACAATGTTACCCACAAACGATCCCTCTATTCGACCCGCAAGCCTCCTCCACCTACAAAGTGGTTTCCTGCAAAGCTGATTTCTGTTCAGCCCTGTCAAGGGAAAGATGCGGCAAGAAATCCGAATGCGAGTACAACTACGCCTACGGAGATGGATCCTTCGTCGATGGCTTTCTCTCGACAGAGACTTTGAGCTTTGACTCGACTGGTGGACGTCGCGTTCAAGTACCTTCAACGCTCTTCGGCTGCACCCATCTTAGCAATGGCACCTTCAGCGATGGCTCTGGCATCGTCGGTCTTGGTGGCGGGCAGCTCTCTCTAATCCGGCAGCTCGGGTCCTCCATCGAAAGCAAATTCTCCTACTGCCTACCCTCTATGTCCCAGAGCTCTGCCACCAGCCGACTCAATTTTGGCTCTAGTGGTTTTGTCTCAGGCTCTAATTCTGTCTCCACGCCGCTTATTCCAGGCAACCCTGACACCTTCTACTTCCTTCACCTCGATCAGATCAGCGTGGGTGCGCAGGGAACCGTCCTCGTGAACCCGTCAATGAAGGCGGCCGTTAACGCTCATCAGGGCAACATAATCATCGACTCCGGCACACCACTCACTTTCATCGATAACGAGACGCTGCAATCAGTGGCAAACAAAGTTGCGAGCAGTGTGAGTTTTCCGAAGGTGGCAGATCCGAACGGTGTCTTCAGTCTCTGCCTTGATGTGTCTGGCTCTGGAAGCGACGCCAAGCTCCCTGACATTACATTTCACTTCTCCGGTGGTGCACCGGTTGTTCTGCATGAACACAATACGTTTGTGGAAGTTGCAGAGAACACGTTGTGCTTGGCATTGATATCTAGTGATATTGATGGTACAGGAGTTAACATATTTGGTAATATCGCACAGCAGAATTTTCATATTGGCTATGATCTCAACGCCATGCAACTCACCGTAGCACCTGCAGATTGTGCCAATATGTGAAGATGATATGCGTAATTAATAAAGCACTACGTAGTACTGTTTTTGCATGTTGGTTACTTAACGTGTCATTGGGATTGTTAATTTATCTTGGCGGTTTTATGTTCATGTATCCTTTTCTTCTTTTTTTCCTTTATTTTAAAATGATATATTATTTTATGAAGAGATTGATGCACCTTATTTCATTTAATGATGCTTTTGCAAATTTGGCTTTTCTATATGAAACACAGCAGGCATCTCTTTAGAGATGATAAGTACATACGAACAACTGGACATAAATGATAATTTCTGGGTGGGCATTCATCAAATGCTCATGAATTTTTTTTTTTTAGAAAAATTGTTTTTACAAATCCTTAAAGGAGATCAATTACTCGCTAAGCTTGAAAGAGCTACATCAAAAAAGAAAGAAAAAACCTACGAGCCATCGATCTCCATTAATTACAAAAATCAAAATGAAACCTAAGAATTAAAAAAAAAAAAAAAAAAAAAAAAAAAAAAAAAAAAAAAAAAAAAAAAAAAAAGCTAGGGGTGGCAAGGAGACAACCCCAAAAATTATCGTGGTGGAGCAAAGGAAAAATAGTCAAAATCACCTGCGAAATAGTAGTTGTTGTAACCCAGCCACTCCAAATGAGGGAACCAAAGGAAACCAACAACTCAATAGAGCCAATAGAATGAAAGCTCAGCAACACCCAGCCATCAACCTCCATATCATCTGGACAGTAAAAAAGCCAAACCTTTTAGCAACTGAAACCACCATCTTTGGACAGCTTACAAAAAAATCAGATCCTTAGAATTAAGGTTCAAAGGGATCTTGCAAATATGATCATCAGCAAGAGTATGGGGAATAACCTCCATAAGCCTAGTAGGGGACTAACCACCATCAATAATGAATTCAGAGGCTTTTAATGAGGAAATAGAATGAGTATTTAGGTGACAGTCAATAGACCATGTGTCTAACCAATCATCCTGCCATAAATAGGAAGAATCAGTTCCAATTCCCCATTGTATAATAGATTCGGCAACCCATTTAATTTGACATAATCTTTTTCACGTTGGAGAGTACCCTTTGCTTAAAAAAACGAGAGATGGATGAATGCCCTTATAATATTTGAGATGCATGAAGTTGGCCCTCAAAGACTCAATCTTCCTGAATTTCCACCAAAGTTTCACAGAAAAGACTTCGATTAAATCATGAATCGACTCACAACCTAATCCACCTTCATGGAAAGGACCAGAGCAATTACCCCACTTAGCCCAATGATTTTTTTTGGAAATAGCACTGGAACGTCCCAAAAAGATTTATTGATAATTATCTCTAATTTGTTATAAATGGAGAGCTTAGGGTTATAATATTGAAAAAGATAAGCATGAATCGAGCATAAAACACTTCTTATAAGAAAAAAAAATATGAATTGATTCAAGACAGAAACCCATTGAACAACCTATAAAGATGGTAATCGAGTTTTAAGATGCTTGATGAAGAATTAAACGTGCATGGTTTAAGTTACAATGAAAGAAAACATGAAGCCTAACAAAAGAAAGTTGTCGCTCTTTAGTTTTTTTTTTTTTAGGGAAAAAAAAAGAAAGTTGTCGCTCTTTTAGTTACGCTCTTGAGAACGATTAATTATTATGTGCGGAAGTCAAACGTCATCTGGAGATCAAACAATTAAGATGTGCGACGTCACCCCTGTGCTCGGTACCGTGCCTCGCTACTGTTCAATACAGCGGTTCAGTACCGCTGAAGTACACGCATTATGATTGATCTCTGAATAACGTTTTGCGTCTGATCTCCGCGCAGAATTATTTCTCCTTGAGAACATTCGTCCGCCATAATAACTTTTAAAATAAAAAATATTTATAGGTTATGATGAACCTGAGAAGCTAAAATTTTATTGGAAAAGATTACACAATTAATATGGTATGCACATCAGCATGGTCAGGCATATACCAACATCTTTACTATAAAATAAAATTAAAATTTTCTATCTAATTTTTTTCATATCACTACTTCTAATTAAGATTTTAGAGTTTTTAATTTATACTCCCAAAAAAATTGATATATTAACTTTGTGCAGACTTGTAGTGCTCGTAGTTACTATGAAAAAAAGTAATAATTGAAGAAAGAGTGTACCACAATTGATCATGCGAAACATGTAATAAGCTGATTGTCGTCACCATAATATATATAAGTTCATAGTATAATTTTATATGATTAAATATTTTACTTCATTTAAAGAATTACAAAATAATGTAATATCTTGAAGGAAATGTAATAAAACAAATAAAAAAAGAAATTGGCAAAAATGAATGTTAGAATTTAACGTGAAAATTTTTGAAACAGGAAAAAACTACATAGTCACACCACATCAAAAAATTCAATTTGAAAATTGGAGGAAATTGTATAAATATTTTTCCTTGTCTCTCTTCAGTTGTCTCTTTATTCTTACACCGAAATAACAAAGAGATACACTTCTACAACACAAAGGGATACTACCTATCAAGTCAAACATAAAAAATGAGAAAGAAAGTTGTGCAGTCTGACTCATAATGCTGTGGCATTGGGGTCTGAAACGCAGCGGCACTCTACTCTCTATCTCCAGCCTAAGCCTGGAGTGCTACAACGCTCGAGTATACAATATTGCCGTTCTTGTATGGGAAATTTTTTTTCTAAGGGCTCAAGCAAGGGGAGCATTGCCAACTGCGACTCCTAAGCTAGCTCTATCATGGCCTTGTACGGATGCTCGATTTAACGAGGCGGAAACTAAAAGTTGGACGATAAAAAAAACTTTATTAAACAATACACCACTTTCTTATTTGTACTGAAGAGCCACTAAAACCAAAATTTAAATTACATGTTGTCATTTGCACATCATCTTCTATATACGAATTCTTCTCTTTCAACCATTACTTATTCTTTTGGGATTTACCTGAAATATTAATTTAGGGGTTTGAGTTTACAGCGTAAACTCAGTGGGTAATAATTAAAACAATCAATATAAATGTTCTTTAATATGCATCCTATCCTTTCTTAATTTTATTTCATTCATTAAGTAATTTATACATCTACATGCAGTCATTTTCTTTTAAAACATTTTAAATCATTTTGAAAATTTAATATTTCTTTTTCCCATTCAATTTGACAGAGCATCGTCTCAATGTAACCAAAGGTACAACCTTTTTCATTTATTTCTTTTTCCATTTCCATGACCTTTTCCTTTTTACATGTATGAGTATGGCGTCCCCAACTAATACCATAAGGGGTAAACTCTTAATATTAGATTACATTTTTTGAGTGAGGAGACCATACCTACATATTAATCAAAATGTTACTAAGATAAGCACAACTTTAAATTCAAAAATTGATATTTTATTCGATATTCTTAAGATATTTTTGCTACAGATATTAATCAATTGAAAAGTAAAAAATATCTTTTTTTTTTGGATATTGTTAAGATAATTTTAATTATGAATTTTAATATATTAAAAAACAGACTTTAATAATTTTGATATGTTGATTGAGAGCTTTGACTAATCATGAAGTCTTAGATTCAAAATTTGTGTACTTAATGTGCGTGTGAATTTGTCTTAACAGTTCAAATATCTAAAAAAAAAGTATGTACAAGACAATTAAAATCTCAATAAAAATATATTAAGTACTTAATAATCCTACCCTATGCAATTATATATTATATTTATTTAACTTGCTAGCACATTAAATCTATTTCATATCTATAATAAAGCCCCTCACTATATACTCTTGAAAAAATCATAAAAAAAGAAGAGAAAGAGTAAGTCTTCGTTTGGGATAGCTTTCTTATTACTTCTTAATCCAACTTTTTAGGTCTGCAAATGAACCGAGCCTCCGACAAGCTATTCATGGCTCGTTAAATTAAAGTTCGTTCATACTCGTTTGTTTAAGTAATCAAATAAATTTAAACAATTTTTTAAATATTCAATTGTTAAATAAACAAACATGAACTCTATGTTTATCTCATTTATGTTCATGAACAAAATCAATTATACCTCGTGAATAAGCTCGATAAGAAGCTAGTTAAGAAGTTTGATTGAATATTTATTTTGCATATTTTCACATAATTTTTAGTTTTATTATAATAAATTATTCTTATTAGGTAAAAAAATAATTACATTTTGTTTGTGTTATACTATTTCATTATAATGAATTTACTCATAAACAAGAGGTCTTTATTTATGTTTGTGATATTTTTTATTTAAAATTTTCATGAACAAGTTTGTTTAATTATAAGAAGAATCATTTTATGAGTTTTTTTTTATTCGTGAATGGGCTCGTTTGGTAGATCGAAATCACCCCCTATATATGTTTGTGAAAGGCTCTAGGTGATTATTTGTTAGTAAGCACGATAAAGCTCATTTATTTAAAGCTCAGTAAGCATAAACAAACCAAACATGAACCAAAGTATCAAACATGAACATCTATTCAGTTTAAACGAGTCAAATTTGAACACAAACAAAAAAGCTCAAACCGGCTTGAACCAAGCTTGAACAAACTAATAATAAATAAGTTCAAATATGAACAAGCACATACTCGGCTCGTTTCGGTTTATTTGCAACACTGTTGAGAGGACATGTGTCCCCATCAAGCCCCTCTTGAATCCATCCTTATTGCACTATCTAAATGAGATTAAAATATATTCATGAAAGATGAAAGTACATACTTCATTTTAAATAAGCTTAGTAATATTTTTATCTTATTTGAAGGTTAAGATGTCAAATGAGTAAATATATACTTATCTGGATAGGGCCTAACGCGTGATCAATAATGTCAGTGGCCTAAATCTGTAACCTTCATTGCACTTTGAAGGGGCACTGGTCTACCATCTGCCAATGTGGTAAAATGGACGTCATAATTTGTTATAGGAGGGTTTGCAGTCGCGCAATCCCTACAAAAAAAAAAAAAATCAAATGAGTAATTATTTTTAGCATGATAAGTACTCTAATTTGATCCATTAGCATAAATATAATATAAGAGATATTCTATTTAAGATTTTGATAATCATTTGAATGATATTTAACAACTAATTTAGTGCCCAACTGCATAATGCTTGTTAAAAATCAAAATATCTTGATTTTTGTGTGACTATGAGCATAGCTGAGCTCACCAGATCAGATAGTTTTTACATGGTTAATTTCTTTGGCACTTTATTCAATCCTAACAGCTTCTATTAATGAGGGGTAAGGTCCCACACTTAGGGTTTTGCACCCCAAAAAAAATTATTTATTCATACCAATTCAAAATTCCTATACAATTCGATTATATCAATCGTTTTGATTTGATTTTAATGTTTTGTAAAATTGCAATAAATCAAATCAAAATGGCAAATGGCTATATATACATATATATATATATATATATATATTTCTTAATTACTATATCATAACTATAAGCCAATTAATTCAGGTGAAATTACGGTAATTTTTAATTTATCTTTACTAAATATCATAGTTGATACATCACAAAAAATTAAATAAATAGATTGAGCATGAATCTTGATGCAAATTAAAATGTTCAAAATTTTGCTCTGCATTACCTGAACTCCAATGTAAGCAAACTCATCGGCTTGACGAGACGAAACTAATGATACGAAAACTAATCTGATCCAAGTAAAAGTGAGTGCATCAAGTACTTAAAGCATTGTTAAAAATTTTGAAAGAATAATTGAAGAATGAAATTTTATCCAAATTTTATGTGTTTACAATCAATTCAAGCATTGTTAAAAATTTTTGTACTAAAAAGTTGATTTAAGAAGCAATAAAAAAACCGTCCCAAAAGAAACCTTGAGCTGTAGACTCACTCAACTTGAGCTTCAACCATAGACAAGAAATATTATGATTAGGGGTGTCAATATTTGACACAACCCGAAAACCCGACTCGAACCCGACCCGAAAATTTCGGGTTTGGGTTCAACATTTCGACCCGTTTCAAAAATTGGGTCGGGTTAACCCCTTGACCCGAAATTGACCCGGAAACCTGAGATTGACCCATTTTTTACCCGAAAAAGAAGATATATACCCATTTTTTACCCGAAAACTAGCAATTTTTGTTGGAAACGGGTCATTCGGGTCGTGTCGGTTTGACCCGGACCCGAATCGGGTCGGGTTCGTGTCAAGAAAACTAACATGTTTTCAAAAACGGGTCGGGTTCGGGTTGACCCAAATAGTGTCGGGTCAGTTTCAAGTTCGACCCATGACCCGAAATTGACACCCCTGATTACAATCCTAATTGGGAGCCTGGAAGCAAAAATCCATGCATTTAAAAAAAAAACAAAACAAAACAAAACTCTTGAACTAGCCAATGCTCGGTCCTCAACTATGTTAATGCTTAGCCTTCAATTTGTAATTGGAAGCTCCTCAGATAAAACAAAACTCTTCATCTCTCAGCCAAAACTCCCTAATAACTTAAGACTAAGAACCAGATAAATCTAACAAAGCTAACGATTCCTTCTGTGAATCTACTCCTCCAAACTTGTAGAAAAGGAACAAATCTTCCAAGATAGATTGAGGAAGATGATCTCTTAGGCATCGTTTGGGACTGGCTTTCTTATTGCTTCTCAAAGCATGTTTTAGTACAAAATTTTTTCTTTTTTTACTAGAAATATGCTTTAAGAAGCAGCAAAAAAAATGTCCCAAACGAAGTCTTAATTGAGAGTGATACCCCGTATGATAAAAACAAGAAAACTGTCACTAAAATAAACTATTAAGCTAGATATAAATAAATCATAATCAACATCAGGATTAAATACATGTTCAATCTAGTTCAGTTTATATATCTTATTAAGTATGGAGAGCTCGAGAGCTTTTTCTCCCCAATAATTTCATAATGTAACTATTAAATTTATGAGAAGTTTAACTTTATATTTGTAACTCGATCTGATCATCTAATTTTGTTTTCTTTAATATTGCATAACAAAACAAACAATACCAACAAAGGTAGATAGCAATTACACATATGACAACAAACAGGCTTTCCACTGTAGGCAATCAAATGATGCCAAAACTCAAACAAGTGTGCTCAGCTCCATCGCTATAAAACAAAATAATAATAACAATAATAACAACAACAACAATAATAAGCTTTAAAATTGAAGGCGTAAAATTTCTGGACGCTACTCTAACAGACAAAAGAGAATTACATCATTTATGCATAAATAAATGAAAGAAGAGATTGAAACATTCAAGCCAAACTAAGAAAAAGAGGCATAAATCATCAAACCACTAGCTAGTAATAATATTAAAATTTTGACACTTGCAAAAAATAAATTTTCATCAGAAGAAAGTCAACGCAAACTAAGGGAGCAACTGAGTCAAGTTGTCTCGTGAGCTGACTCGAGCTCAAGCTCGAACAGCCCACTACGCGACTTGCAAACTCGTCGAGCAGCTTGTAGATGAAATCTCCAGCGGGAAAATGAAATCGCCGGCGGGAAACAAGAGCGACATGCAGAAGTTGTATCTCGAATGGATCTTAGGCATTCCATTTGACCCATACGGCTGGCGTGTGCAATCCACTGAGCAAGAGAGGCATGAAGTTCAGTTCGTGCCATCTAGACAGACAGATGCTGGCACGACGGACATATTGGGCTCAAATTGCCCCTCGATGAGCTTTTTTTTCCTTAGTCGAGTAGAGCTCGAGCTCTACTCGACTCAAGTTCGAGCTCGAGCTCATTATTCGACATGCAGTCTAGCTCAACTTAAACACCCCTTACTCGAGCTACAACCCTAACTCAAACTGCATGCGTAGTTTTTCTGAAAGTTTATTGATAAAAAATAAATATTCATAAAAACTAAGAACCCACACATTCTTTTTCTTCTTCAGATCATGTGCATGGTAATCTGTAAGTTAAATTGAAACACCTCATGAAGCACTTCGCAGATATAATAATCGGTTTAAGGCAGTTGGTGACAGAAGCAAAGGTGGTAATTTATCTTCAGACCTACAGAAGAAACAAATAATATAAAAGCAATTGATATATCTGTTTAACAGCATAGATTTATCTGTTCAAAACCTCACTTCTTAATTTCTTCCATAAGGAAAAAAAAAAAAAAAGAATGATTTCCTGAATGAATAATGAACATTTTCCTTACTTCAAAGAACAATATATATAGGGGAATCAGGGAAATAATATATGTTTTTATTTTTATTTATGTTATACTATTATATTGATGCAGTTCATGTCATATTGTCATGTCCTATATATTCAATAAATGATAAAACCTTAATACTCAAGATTTATTGTTATTTAGAAATTTCAAGTTTTTTTTAGGTAAGAAATATACGAATTAAGAGTTAAAACTCTTAAGTTCAAGTTCATTAATTTATTTGTTATGAGGCCTGATATGTCATCAAAAAATCTTGGTTTCTTTAGTGAATGGTACACCCTCTCTTTTATTTGATTGCGTGCCGGATTTTCGTACATTGCTAAGACATTAAACTTTATATTTCTCTACCGCCGCAAATACTCTAGGACACAACAAGGCCATTAATTAGATAATATTATTAAAATTTTTTTGTTCTCTACAAATTTCTTAGTTAAAAAAAAAAAAGTGACGTATGGATAACTTCTTATGTATATAAATTTTTATGTCAGTTTTAGAATGAAAAAGATTCTGAATAAATTTTTAGTCTTGAGAACATCATCTAGCTAGGCATTATATATACATCATTGTAGTAAGATTCCTAACATAATTAACCATAATTTTATAGAAATTATGTGATAATTAACTATCTTAGACAATTTAATATTGATATTTCACTATAAAATTTATTCAATCAAGTACGGATCTTGATGTAATTTTTAGATCTCAAAATCTCCCCAATATTTGAGAAAACGCTTCTAAAGTAGTCATCGAGATCATTTGAGCACAATTTTAACTAAATTTCTATTTGAAAAGCGGCTTAACGAAAAAAAATTGATATGATTGCATGAGGTGCTACAGTTGGAACCACACAGAGGTAGCTAGAGGAAGACAATGCTACTAGACATGAGGACTACTTGAGGAACTAGCTAGCACTTATCAAGAGGAATGGTCAATGAAAAAGGAGAAAGGAGGTGAGAGGGCGACTAGGAGCCAACAATGGTTGAAACGTACTTGTAGAGTCACAAGTGAGCATCAAGGGAAGCGAGGATAGTTATAATGTCAGTCAGTAAAAAATGGGGCAAATTATTACGTCCGGCGTCCGGATTCGTCCGAACGTCAATCCAGACGTGACAGGTCATCAAAATACACCGGGACCCAGTGTAATTAGGTGACGTGGCGCTTCTGAATTGGGTGTCCGGACGTTATCTTCTTCTCCTCCTTATTCTTGCTTCCCTCCCATCTCATGAGAAATGAGGGGTCTATTTATAAATTTTCTGGAGTGGCATAGCTCGTAAATAGATGTGAGATCAGGGGCAAATATGGAGTGGTTAGAATGAACGGCCGTATTGAATCCTTCGATCGTGGACCGTTTATCAGGCATTTGAAGGTCTTAATGACTTCGGAATTCAGCGATCTTGGTCTCGTTGGATTCGTCTCGTCGAGCCGCTCAATTTGACCATAAGCTCGTCAAGTTTGGAGACCGTTTGGTAACTCAAATTATGGTACGAACTTACCAACAGCTCTTCGGGTCCTTGATTTGGATTCATTTGGGCTCGAATTGAGTTGAATTTAGTGTCGTTGGGTTTGTATTTTTAAGACGCTCAGTTCGACTATAAGTTTGCTGAAATCGGAGTTTAGGTGATCCTGGATTTAATTTTTGAAGTTTTCTGGTCGATTTTGCATCGAGATTCGTGCCCGGTCAAGATAATTTTATGAAGACGTATCATATATAAACATACATAAATAGATAAATGAAATCATTATAAACTTTATTAAAAACGAGAAGAGATAAAGCTTGTTTGTTTTAGCTTCAACAATTCTACAATTATATTTAAGTGCCATGAAATTTTTTTCATAGGACCAAAGCCGACGCTTGTGAGTTGCATGTGGATGCAGAATAATTAAAACGCTTATTTTTTTTTTTTTTTATGATGTTTGATGAAATAAATAAAAGTAAATAACTTAAATATGATAATAAATCCGTAGTAATCAAAACAATATTAAAAATAAAATTACAAGAAAGAGGCCGACTCCAAAGAAACTCAGTTCAGAAAGAGCTTTGGAAATTTTAGTGGAAGATTTCTTTTGAGGATTATTTTCTTACTGTTTTTTAAAAATGATTTTTTTTTAATTAAAGATTTATTTTAAAAAACAGAAAAAAAAAATTATCCCAAATCATGAAAACTTTGCTACCAATGATCCATATGTCTTAGAGAGACAAATAAAAAAATAAAAAATAAAAAGAATCTTTTAATAATGAGATTGAAGAAATTTCCAAGAGTCGATGATTTGGAAACCAATAACAATTCACAATTTATCATCTTCCCGCAATCAACTCATAATAATCATAGATAAACAACTTCGAAAAAAAAAATATTTAAATAGAACGAAGAACAACTTTCATGCATCCTCTCCCTCCTATAAAACAGAGCTGAAATCTCCACAACAATTACCAGCATTGTAAGCGACCGAAGATATCTGGAAACCCAACCATGGTTTCTTCCATCCCTTCTTCCCTTGCAATCTCTCTTCTCATTCTTTCAACAACTTCCTTCCTTCCGCTATCTGTATACAGCAAGGGAGGCTTTTCTGTAAATCTCATTCATCGCGACTCACCAAAATCTCCGCTATCCGATTCCAGCTCCACCCCTTCCTCCCGACTCAAAGCCGCCATAGAACGCTCTTTCTCCCGCGCCAACTACTTCGGTAATGCCATTCAAAGAAATATTCCCTCCGTTTTTGCATCTTCCCCCACTGCTTCCGACAACTTGTACTCCGGCATCAGCTCGAATAGTTCCGAGTATTTGATGAGCTTCTACGTTGGATCTCCGGCGAAGGAGGTTCTAGCCATCGCAGACACCGGCAGCGACCTCCTTTGGATCCAATGCAAGCCTTGCGAACAATGTTACCCACAAACGATCCCTCTATTCGACCCGCAAGCCTCCTCCACCTACAAAGTGGTTTCCTGCAAAGCTGATTTCTGTTCAGCCCTGTCAAGGGAAAGATGCGGCAAGAAATCCGAATGCGAGTACAACTACGCCTACGGAGACGGATCCTTCGTCGATGGCTTTCTCTCGACAGAGACTTTGAGCTTTGACTCGACTGGTGGACGTCGCGTTCAAGTACCTTCAACGCTCTTCGGCTGCACCCATCTTAGCAATGGCACCTTCAGCGATGGCTCTGGCATCGTCGGTCTCGGTGGCGGGCAGCTCTCTCTAATCCGGCAGCTCGGGTCCTCCATCGAAAGCAAATTCTCCTACTGCCTACCCTCTATGTCCCAGAGCTCTGCCACCAGCCGACTCAATTTTGGCTCTAGTGGTTTTGTCTCAGGCTCTAATTCTGTCTCCACGCCGCTTATTCCAGGCAACCCTGACACCTTCTACTTCCTTCACCTCGATCAGATCAGCGTGGGTGCGCAGGGATCCGTCCTCGTGAACCCGTCAATGAAGGCGGCCGTTAACGCTCATCAGGGCAACATAATCATCGACTCCGGCACACCACTCACTTTCATCGATAACGAGACGCTGCAATCAGTGGCAAACAAAGTTGCGAGCAGTGTGAGTTTTCCGAAGGTGGCAGATCCGAACGGTGTCTTTAGTCTCTGCCTTGATGTGTCTGGCTCTGGAAGCGACGCCAAGCTCCCTGACATTACATTTCACTTCTCCGGTGGTGCACCGGTTGTTCTGCATGAACACAATACGTTTGTGGAAGTTGCAGAGAACACGTTGTGCTTGGCATTGATATCTAGTGATATTGATGGTACAGGAGTTAACATATTTGGTAATATCGCACAGCAGAATTTTCATATTGGCTATGATCTCAGCGCCATGCAACTCACCGTAGCACCTGCAGATTGTGCCAATATGTGAAGATGATATGTGTAATTAATAAAGCACTACACAGTACTGTTTTTGCATGTTGGTTACTTAACGTGTCATTGGGATTGTTAATTTATCTTGTCGGTTTTATGTTCATGTATCCTTTTCTTCTTTTTTTCCTTTATTTTAAAATGATATATTATTTTATGAAGAGATTGATGCACCTTATTTCATTTAATGATGCTTTTGCAAATTTGGCTTTTCTATATGAAACACAGCAGGCATCTCTTTAGAGATGATAAGTACATACGAACAACTGGACATAAATGATAATTTCTGGGTGGGCATTCATCAAATGCTCATGAACTTTTTTTTTTTAGAAAAATTGTTTTTACAAATCCTTAAAGGAGATCAATTACTCGCTAAGCTTGAAAGAGCTACATCAAAAAAGAAAGAAAAAATCTATGAGCCATCGATCTCCATTAATTACAAAAATCAAAATGAAACCTAAGAATTAAAAAAAAATAAAAAATAAAAACTAGGGGTGGCAAAGAGCCAACCCCAAAAATTATCGTGGTGGAGCAAAGGAAAAATAGTCAAAATCACCTGCGAAATAGTAGTTGTTGTAGAAGATGAAAATAGAGTAACCCAGCCACTCCAAATGGGGTAACCAAAGGAAACCAACAACTCAATAGAGCCAATAGAATGAAAGCTCAGCAACACCCAGCCATCAACCTCCATATCATCTGGACAGTAAAAAAGCCAAACCTTTTAGCAACTGAAACCACCATCTTTGGACAGCTTACAAAAAAATCAGATCCTTAGAATTAAGGTTCAAAGGGATCTTGCAAATATGATCATCAGCAAGAGTATGGGGAATAACCTCCATAAGCCTAGTAGGGGACTAACCACCATCAATAATGAATTCAGAGGCTTTTAATGAGGAAATAGAATGAGTATTTAGGTGACAGTCAATAGACCATGTGTCTAACCAATCATCCTGCCATAAATAGGAAGAATCAGTTCCAATTCCCCATTGTGTAATAGATTCGGCAACCCATTTAATTTGACATAATCTTTTTCACGTTGGAGAGTACCCTTTGCTTAAAAAAACGAGAGATGGATGAATGCCCTTATAATATTTGAGATGCATGAAGTTGGCTCACAAAGACTCAATCTTTCTGAATTTCCACCAAAGTTTCACAGAAAAGACTTCGATTAAATCATGAATCGACTTACAACCTAATCCACCTTCATGGAAAGGACCAGAGCATTTACCCCACTTAGCCCAGTGATTTTTTTTGGAAATAGCACTGGAACGTCCCAAAAAGATTTATTGATAATTATCTCTAATTTGTTATAAATGGAGAGCTTAGGGTTAATATATTGAAAAAGATAAGCATGAATCGAGCATAAAACACTTCTTATAAGAAAAAAAAAATATGAATTGATTCAAGACAGAAACCCATTGAACAACCTATAAAGATGGTAATCGAGTTTTAAGATGCTTGATGAAGAATTAAACGTGCATGGTTTAAGTTACAATGAAAGAAAACATGAAGCCTAACAAAAGAAAGTTGTCGCTCTTTAGTTTTTTTTTTTAGGAAAAAAAAAAAGAAAGTTGTCGCTCTTTTAGTTACGCTCTTGAGAACGATTAATTATTATGTGCGGAAGTCAAACGTCATCTGGAGATCAAACAATTAAGATGTGCGACGTCACCCCTGTGCTCGGTACCGTGCCTCGCTACTGTTCAATACAGCGGTTCAGTACCGCTGAAGTACACGCATTATGATTGATCTCTGGATGACGTTTTGCGTCTGATCTCCGCGCAGAATTATTTCTCCTTGAGAACATTCGTCCGCCATAATAGCTTTTAAAATAAAAAATATGTATAGGTTATGATGAACCTGAGAAGCTAAAATTTTATTGGAAAAGATTACACAATTAATATGGTATGCACATCAGCATGGTCAGACATATACCAACTTCTTTACTATAAAATAAAATTAAAATTTTCTATCTATTTTTTTTCATATCACTACTTCTAATTAAGATTTTAGAGTTTTTAATTTATACTCCCAAAAAAATTGATATATTAACTTTGTGCAGACTTGTTGATGCAACGTCTGCTTACTGTGCACCGGCGGGACACCAGATATGCTCTAACCAACTACTACACTTACCACTACTACTTTCCCTATTTTCTGTTATTACTTTACAGCACAGCTTTTTATTTTATATCCACATATAGTATTAGAGAAAAGGATAGGAAAATACATATATCCTAGAAAACGGACTCTGGAGATAGTTTTTGGATTTTTTACACAAAGTAATAGAAAGCTGAGAATACAGAGGTATTCTTCTTCCTCCCATTTCTGCTCTGTTTTTGCCATCTCGTTTTCTGTTTTTGCTCCAGGTGTCGATCCTGCAGAAGGAGGCGCTATCAGCTGGTATCAGAGCCAACACTTGGAGGCGGAATGACGGATAAGGGCAAAACACCAGCGGCGGAGGGAACCCGAACGATTGATATGCTGTGGGCAAATCAAGAGAACGCCAATCGGAGGATTGACGAGGTTGCTGCCGAAGTGCAGAAACTGGCTGTGGACATTCGCCGGGAGTTCAATCTCCTTCGTGCGAGACCAGGGTACCAGGACCGATTCCGGGAAGAGGCACGAGCACATCGAGCCATTCCCCGGAGAAGAGGCGACGATGATCGGCAAGGACGACTACTCCGCGTTGAACCGATGGGTCCGTCTGATTCAGAAGAAGAACACATTCAGGTAAGGGGCGATCCTCAAATGTACTCCAGTGGAGAAGAAGTGGACGATCGACACGGAGCAAATCCGTTTCGAGGACCGCGAAACCCCCAATACCGGCATCATCCTGGTGAATTTAAGGTGAAAATGGATATTCCCTTCTTTGATGGGCATCTCCATATTGAAGATTTTCTTGATTGGGAAAAGGCAGTAGAGAACTTCTTTGAATATTTGGACATCAACCCGGCTAAGCAAGTGCAATACGTGGCGTGTCGTTTGAAAGGAGGAGCTAGTGCTTGGTGGGAGCAAACAGTGCAATCAAGGCGACGGGAAGGCCGAAGTCAGGTTCGATCATGGGCTAGAATGAAGCAGCTATTGCGATCGCAATTCCTTCCTACTGACTACGAACAGATTTTATATATGAGATACCAACACTGCAGCCAAGGCACACGGTCGGTGAGTGAGTACACCGAAGAATTTAATAGGCTAAGTGCGAGGAACGATCTCAACGAGTCCACCAATCAATTGGTAGCTCGATACATAGGGGGCCTCCGAGATAATATACAGGATCAATTGGAACTTAATTATGTATGGTCAATGCCTCAGGCAGTTAATTTAGCCTTGAAAGTTGAAATGCAGCTGAACCGCAAAGCTAGAGCTCCATATTCCAGACGACATTGGCAAGAGCCTTCTCCAGTAACTAGCAAAGGCCATCTTCCAGCTACACCGAAACCCGCATTCACTGGACAGCCTAGTCTTCCCAATGTCGGACCTTCGGGTGCTGCAACAGACGGAAGAAATGTAATCAAGCAGAAAATTAATAGTAATGCCAATCCGTATGCTAGACCTTCAACTGTGAAATGCTTCCGTTGTTTCCAGCATGGACACAAGTCCAATGAGTGTCCCCAAAGACAGCAAGTTAATGTGGTGGAACCCGAAGAAGAAGAGGATCAGGAGGATTCTGAGACGGAGAAAATTGAAATTGAAGAGGAGGTTCCAGCTGATGAAGGGGAACCGTTCGTTGGTGTCATGGGAAGGTTGCTCTTAGCACCACGACAAACGAATATGTCGCAGCGACATGCGATCTTCAAGACTAGGTGCACGATTAGTGGCAAAGTGTGCGACCTGCTTATAGACAGTGGATGTACAGAGAACATCGTATCCAAAGCGGTTGTTCAGGGGCTCCAATTGAAGACCACCAAACTCACTCAGCCTTACAAAATCAGTTGGGTCAAGAGAGGTTTAGAGATCTTAGTCACTGATTCATGCCGTGTGCAATTTTCGATTGGCAAGCATTACTCATGTGAAGTCCTTTGCGATGTCTTAGACATGGACGTCTGCCACGTGATTTTAGGAAGGCCTTGGCAATTTGACGTGGGGGTTCATTATGACGGTCGAGCCAATGTGTATTCCTTGGATTGGAAGGGACGGAAATTACGCTTACTGCCAAGCCTACCCGCCTTACCTCCGAAGGCCAGAGACAGTTCCAAAGCTGCCGCCATACATGTTGTCTCAGGAAACAGTCTTATACGTGACTGGCAAGCGCAGACACCCATGTTTGCACTCCTTCTCACAGAGCCCAATCCCATTCGTGGTCCGCAGAAGCTACCGCCCGAAGTCTCGGAGCTCTTGTCTCAATACAGTGATGTCGTGCCCGAAGAGCTACCTGCAGAGCTACCCCCATTGAGGAATATCCAACACCAAATTGATTTCGCGCCGGGAGCCGTTTTACCGAATTTGCCACACTACCGTCTCAACCCCAAGGAGCAGAAGATCCTGCAAGAATTGGTTGACGACTTATTGAGGAAACAACTCATTCAGGTGAGCCTCAGCCCTTGCGCAGTGCCGGCATTGTTAGTCCCTAAGAAAGATGGACAGTGGCGTATGTGTATCGACAGCCGCGCAGTCAATAAAATCACAACGAAGTATAGATTTCCCATGCCACGCATTGACGAACTTCTAGACCAGCTATCGGGTTCGGTAGTTTTCTCCAAATTAGACTTGCGTAGCGGCTATCATCAGATACGTATCAGACCGGGTGATGAGTGGAAAACAGCGTTTAAGACGCCTCAAGGGCTGTACGAATGGAGAGTGATGCCATTCGGGCTATGCAATGCACCGTCGACATTCATGCGGATGATGAACGAGATACTCAAACCTTTCTTGGGCCGCTTTTGCATCGTTTATTTCGATGATATCCTGGTGTATAGCTTGAATCGGACCCTACACATGCAACATTTACAAGCTCTGTTTGATGTATTAAGGGAGCAGAAACTTTGTGTGAACTTGGCTAAATGTGAGCTGCTCACTCCCAAGGTTAAATTCCTGGGATTTGTCATTTCTGAAGATGGAATCGAAATGGATCCACTTAAGGTCTCAGCGATCCATGACTGGCCCGTGCCCAAATCCTTCTTCGAGGTGAGAAGTTTCCACGGCTTGGCCAATTTTTATAGGCGATTCATTCGACACTTCAGCCTTATTATGGCCCCCATTATCGAGTGTCTAAAATCCAAATCGTTTCAATGGGAAGCGACACAACAACAGAGTTTTGAACACATCAAAGAAGCTCTCACTTCCGCTCCAGTATTGATACTTCCAAGCTTCGACCACCCCTTCGCAGTAGATACAGATGCCTCCTCTATTGGCATCGGCGCAGTACTGTCCCAATCGGGTCGTCCAGTGGCTTTCTTTAGTGAAAAACTCAGCTCAGCACGCCAGAAGTGGGCGGCATACGAACAAGAATTATACGCCATAGTTCGCGCACTCAAACAGTGGGAAACCTACTTGTTGCATCAGGATTTCATACTTTGCAGTGACAATCGTGCATTACAATATATAAACACTCAGAAGAACATCAATAGAATGCACGCGAGGTGGCTTGTATTCCTACAACGATTCTCGTTCACCATACGGCACAAACCTGGAGTTGAAAACAAAGTGGCTGATGCACTCAGTAGGAAGGCGGTATTGCTTACACAGATGCAAACGGAGCTCGTGGGCTTAGAACACATTAAGGAACTGTATGAAGAGGATGCCGAATTCGGCTCTATATGGAAGCAATGCCAAGATGCCGCACCCCCTACAGGGTATTCCTTGACTCATGGATTTCTATTCAAATTGAATCTTCTGTGTGTTCCGATCTCTTCATGGAGATTGCACCTTATCCGAGAGGTACACAGCGGAGGATTGGCTGCGCATCTAGGTCGGGACAACACTCTTCATCAGGTTCAAGCTCGATTTTTCTGGCCAAGGATACGCCGTGATACCATTCGCTTTGTCGATAGTTGCACAATTTGTCAAACATACAAAGGGGGAGCTCAGAATACTGGCTTATACATGCCCCTACCGGTGCCAAACTCCATATGGGAGGATTTAAGCATGGACTTCGTCCTTGGTTTGCCGAAGACGAGGCGAGGCAACGACTCCATTATGGTAGTCGTTGACAGGTTTTCCAAAATGAGTCATTTCATTTCATGTAAAAAAACTTCCAACGCTATGAATGTTGCTAATCTTTTCTTTAACGAAGTTGTTCGTTTACATGGTCTCCCAAGAAGTATTACTTCAGATCGAGATGTGAAGTTCGTCAGCCATTTTTGGCGTGAAGTGTGGAAGCGGCTAGGCACTGAATTGCGTTTCAGCTCCGCCTATCACCCCCAATCCGACGGGCAGACGGAGGTAGTGAACAGAACACTAGGTAACATGCTGAGGTGTTTAGTTCAAGAGCAGCCAAAGCAGTGGGAGGATGTACTGTCAAGGGCAGAATTCGCGTATAATGCGATGATCAACCGTTCCACAGGCAAGGCCCCTTTTGAGATCGTATACACGAAGACCCCCAACACAGCTATCGACATTTCCATTCTCCCTAAAGGGACATCCACTGCAGCCACTAAGTTCACAGAAGATTACTCCAGCATGTTGCAGGATATTCGACGGCAACTTATTGATTCTAACCTTCGCTACAAGAAGGCTGCGGACACCCGCCGACGCGAACAAGTCTTCCAGGTGGGCGACTTGGTGATGGTTCGCCTCAGACGTGAACGTTTTCCGGTTGGAACCTATTCCAAGTTAGCACGGCGCAAGCTTGGTCCTGTTCCCATAGTTGCCAAAATCAATGACAATGCCTACCGCGTCGAGTTACCACCGGACAGTAATACATCAGCGACATTCAATGTGTCCGATATATCACCATATAAGCCCGCAGACGACGCCATTATTTCAATCAGCTCGTCGGAGTCGAGCTCTGAGGAAGCCGGGGAGGACTGATGCAACGTCTGCTTACTGTGCACCGGCGGGACACCAGATATGCTCTAACCAACTACTACACTTACCACTACTACTTTCCCTATTTTCTGTTATTACTTTACAGCACAGCTTTTTATTTTATATCCACATATAGTATTAGAGAAAAGGATAGGAAAATACATATATCCTAGAAAACGGACTCTGGAGATAGTTTTTGGATTTTTTACACAAAGTAATAGAAAGCTGAGAATACAGAGGTATTCTTCTTCCTCCCATTTCTGCTCTGTTTTTGCCATCTCGTTTTCTGTTTTTGCTCCAGGTGTCGATCCTGCAGAAGGAGGCGCTATCACTTGTGCTCGTAGTTACTATGAAAAAAAGTAATAATTGAAGAAAGAGTGTACCACAATTGATCATGCGAAACATGTAATAAGCTGAATGTCGTCACCATAATATTTAGTTCATAGAATAATTTTATATGATTAAATATTTTACTTCATTTAAAGAATTACAAAATAATGTAATATCTTGAAGGAAATGTAATAAAACAAATAAAAAAAGAAATTGGCAAAAATGAATGTTAGAATTTAACGTGAAAATTTTTTAAACAGGAAAAACTACATAGTCACACCACATCAAAAAATTTAATTTGAAAATTGGGGGAAATTGTATAAATATTTTTCCTTGTCTCTCTTCAGTTGTCTCTTTATTCTTACACCGAAATAACAAAGAGATACACTTCTACAACACAAAGGGATACTACCTATCAAGTCAAACACAAAAAATGAGAAAGAAAGTTGTGCAGTCCGACTCATAATGCTGTGGCATTGGGGTCTGAAACGCAGCGGCACTCTACTCTCTATCTCCAGCCTAAGCCTGGAGTGCTACAACGCTCGAGTATACAATATTGCCGTTCTTGTATGGGAAATTTTTTTTCAGAGGGCTCAAGCAAGGGGAGCATTGCCAACTGCGACTCCTAAGCTAGCTCTATCATGGCCTTGCACGGATGCTCGATTTAACGAGGCGGAAACTAAAAGTCGGACGGTAAAAAAAACTTCATTAAACAATACACCACTTTCTTATTTGTACTGAAGAGCCACTAATACCCAAAATTTAAATTACATGTTGTCATTTGCACATCATCTTCTATATACGAATTCTTCTCTTTCAACCATTACTTATTCTTTGGGGATTTACCTGAAATATTAATTTAGGGGTTTGAGTTTACAGCGTAAACTCAGTGGGTAATAATTAAAACAATCAATATAAATGTTCTTTAATATGCATCCTATCCTTTCTTAATTTTATTTCATTCATTAAGTAATTTATACATCTACATGCAGTCATTTTCTTTTAAAACATTTTAAATCATTTTGAAAATTTAATATTTCTTTTTCCCATTCAATTTGACAGAGCATCGTCTCAATGTAACCAAAGGTACAACCTTTTTCATTTATTTCTTTTTCCATTTCCATGACCTTTTCCTTTTTACATGTATGAGTATGGCGTCCCCAACTAATACCATAAGGGGTAAACTCTTAATATTAGATTACATTTTTTGAGTGAGGAGACCATACCTACATATTAATCAAAATGTTACTAAGATAAGCACAACTTTAAATTCAAAAATTGATATTTTATTCGATATTCTTAAGATATTTTTGCTACAGATATTAATCAATTGAAAAGTAAAAAATATCTTTTTTTTTTGGATATTGTTAAGATAATTTTAATTATGAATTTTAATATATTAAAAAACAGACTTTAATAATTTTGATATGTTGATTGAGAGCTTTGACTAATCATGAAGTCTTAGATTCAAAATTTGTGTACTTAATGTGCGTGTGAATTTGTCTTAACAGTTCAAATATCTAAAAAAAAAGTATGTACAAGACAATTAAAATCTCAATAAAAATATATTAAGTACTTAATAATCCTACCCTATGCAATTATATATTATATTTATTTAACTTGCTAGCACATTACATCTATTTCATATCTATAATAAAGCCCCTCACTATATACTCTTGAAAAAATCATAAAAAAAGAAGAGAAAGAGTAAGTCTTCATTTGGGATAGCTTTCTTATTACTTCTTAATCCAACTTTTTAGGTCTGCAAATGAACCGAGCCTCCGACAAGCTATTCATGGCTCGTTAAATTAAAGTTCGTTCATGCTCGTTTGTTTAAGTAATCAAATAAATTTAAACAATTTTTTTAAATATTCAATTGTTAAATAAACAAACATGAACTGTATGTTTATCTCATTTATGTTCATGAACAAAATCAATTATACCTCGTGAATAAGCTCGATAAGAAGCTAGTTAAGAAGTTTGATTGAATATTTATTTTGCATATTTTCACATAATTTTTAGTTTTATTATAATAAATTATTCTTATTAGGTAAAAAAATAATTACATTTTGTTTGTGTTATACTATTTCATTATAATGAATTTACTCATAAACAAGAGGTCTTTATTTATGTTTGTGATATTTTTTATTTAAAATTTTCATGAACAAGTTTGTTTAATTATAAGAAGAATCATTTTATGAGTTTTTTTTTATTCGTGAATGAGTAATTTTTTTTAGCATGATAAGTACTCTAATTTGATCCATTAGTATAAATATAATAGAAGAGATATTCTATTTAAGATTTTGATAATCATTTGAATGATATTTAACAACTAATTTAGTGCCCAAGTGCATAATGCTTGTTAAAAATCAAAATATCTTGATTTTTGTGTGACTATGAGCATAGCTGAGCTCACCAGATCAGATAGTTTTTACATGGTTAATTTCTTTGGCACTTTATTCAATCCTAACAGCTTCTATTAATGAGGGGTAAGGTCCCACACTTAGGGTTTTGCACCCCAAAAAAAATTATTTATTCATACCAATTCAAAATTCCTATACAATTCGATTATATCAATCGTTTTGATTTGATTTTAATGTTTTGTAAAATTGCAATAAATCAAATCAAAATGGCAAATGGCTATATATACATATATATATATATATATATATATATTTCTTAATTACTATATCATAACTATAAGCCAATTAATTCAGGTGAAATTACGGTAATTTTTAATTTATCTTTACTAAATATCATAGTTGATACATCACAAAAAATTAAATAAATAGATTGAGCATGAATCTTGATGCAAATTAAAATGTTCAAAATTTTGCTCTGCATTACCTGAACTCCAATGTAAGCAAACTCATCGGCTTGACGAGACGAAACTAATGATACGAAAACTAATCTGATCCAAGTAAAAGTGAGTGCATCAAGTACTTAAAGCATTGTTAAAAATTTTGAAAGAATAATTGAAGAATGAAATTTTATCCAAATTTTATGTGTTTACAATCAATTCAAGCATTGTTAAAAATTTTTGTACTAAAAAGTTGATTTAAGAAGCAATAAAAAAACCGTCCCAAAAGAAACCTTGAGCTGTAGACTCACTCAACTTGAGCTTCAACCATAGACAAGAAATATTATGATTAGGGGTGTCAATATTTGACACAACCCGAAAACCCGACTCGAACCCGACCCGAAAATTTCGGGTTTGGGTTCAACATTTCGACCCGTTTCAAAAATTGGGTCGGGTTAACCCCTTGACCCGAAATTGACCCGGAAACCTGAGATTGACCCATTTTTTACCCGAAAAAGAAGATATATACCCATTTTTTACCCGAAAACTAGCAATTTTTGTTGGAAACGGGTCATTCGGGTCGTGTCGGTTTGACCCGGACCCGAATCGGGTCGGGTTCGTGTCAAGAAAACTAACATGTTTTCAAAAACGGGTCGGGTTCGGGTTGACCCAAATAGTGTCGGGTCAGTTTCAAGTTCGACCCATGACCCGAAATTGACACCCCTGATTACAATCCTAATTGGGAGCCTGGAAGCAAAAATCCATGCATTTAAAAAAAAAACAAAACAAAACAAAACTCTTGAACTAGCCAATGCTCGGTCCTCAACTATGTTAATGCTTAGCCTTCAATTTGTAATTGGAAGCTCCTCAGATAAAACAAAACTCTTCATCTCTCAGCCAAAACTCCCTAATAACTTAAGACTAAGAACCAGATAAATCTAACAAAGCTAACGATTCCTTCTGTGAATCTACTGCTCCAAACTTGTAGAAAAGGAACAGATCTTCCAAGATGATTGAGGAAGATGATCTCTTAGGCATCATTTGGGACTGGCTTTCTTATTGCTTCTCAAAGCATGTTTTAGTACAAAAAATTTTCTTTTTTTACTAGAAATATGCTTTAAGAAGCAGCAAAAAAATGTCCCAAACGAAGTCTTAATTGAGAGTGATACCCCGTATGATAAAAACAAGAAAACTGTCACTAAAATAAACTATTAAGCTAGATATAAATAAATCATAATCAACATCAGGATTAAATACATGTTCAATCTAGTTCAGTTTATATATCTTATTAAGTATGGAGAGCTCGAGAGCTTTTTCTCCCCAATAATTTCATAATGTAACTATTAAATTTATGAGAAGTTTAACTTTATATTTGTAACTCGATCTGATCATCTAATTTTGTTTTCTTTAATATTGCATAACAAAACAA
The DNA here is from genome assembly GCA_016618105.1 of Dendrobium huoshanense. Classification (NCBI taxonomy): domain Eukaryota; kingdom Viridiplantae; phylum Streptophyta; class Magnoliopsida; order Asparagales; family Orchidaceae; genus Dendrobium; species Dendrobium huoshanense. The sequence goes on from CM028356.1 coordinate 18,912,611, forward strand.
ACAATACCAACAAAGGTAGATAGCAATTACACATATGACAACAAACAGGCTTTCCACTGTAGGCAATCAAATGATGCCAAAACTCAAACAAGTGTGCTCAGCTCCATCGCTATAAAACAAAATAATAATAACAATAATAACAACAACAACAATAATAAGCTTTAAAATTGAAGGCGTAAAATTTCTGGACGCTACTCTAACAGACAAAAGAGAATTACATCATTTATGCATAAATAAATGAAAGAAGACATTGAAACATTCAAGCCAAACTAAGAAAAAGAGGCATAAATCATCAAACCACTAGCTAGTAATAATATTAAAATTTTGACACTTGCAAAAAATAAATTTTCATCAAAAGAAAGTCAACGCAAACTAAGGGAGCAACTGAGTCAAGTTGGCTCGTGAGCTGACTCGAGCTCAAGCTCGAACAGCCCACTACGCGACTTGCAAACTCGTCGAGCAGCTTGTAGATGAAATCTCCAGCGGGAAAATGAAATCGCCAACGGGAAACAAGAGCGACATGCAGAAGTTGTATCTCGAATGGATCTTAGGCATTCCATTTGACCCATACGGTTGGCGTGTGCAATCTACTGAGCAGGAGAGGCATGAAGTTCAGTTCGTGCCATCTAGACAGACAGATGCTGGCACGACGGACATATTGGGCTCAAATTGCCGCTCGAGCAGCTCGATGAGCTTTTTTTCTCGAGCTCATTATTCGACATGCAGTCTAGCTCAACTTGAACACCCCTTATTCGAGCTCGACTCAACTCGTTTACAACCCTAACTCAAACTGCATGCGTAGTTTTTCTGAAAGTTTATTGATAAAAAATAAATATTCATAAAAACTAAGAACCCACACATTCTTTTTCTTCTTCAGATCATGTGCATGGTAATCTGTAAGTTAAATTGAAACACCTCATGAAGCACTTCGTAGATATAATAATCGGTTTAAGGCAGTTGGTGACAGAAGCAAAGGTGGTAATTTATCTTCTGACCTACAGAAGAAACAAATAATATAAAAGCAATTGATATATCTGTTTAACAGCATAGATTTATCTGTTCAAAACCTCACTTCTTAATTTCTTCCATAAGGAAAAAAAAAAAAAAAGAATGATTTCCTGAATGAATAATGAACATTTTCCTTACTTCAAAGAACAATATATATAGGGGAATCAGGGAAATAATATATGTTTTTATTTTTATTTATGTTATACTATTATATTGATGCAGTTCATGTCATATTGTCATGTCCTATATATTCAATAAATGATAAAACCTTAATACTCAAGATTTATTGTTATTTAGAAATTTCAAGTTTTTTTAGGTAAGAAATATACGAATTAAGAGTTAAAACTCTTAAGTTCAAGTTCATTAATTTATTTGTTATGAGGCCTGATATGTCATCAAAAAATCTTGGTTTCTTTAGTGAATGGTACACCCTCTCTTTTATTTGATTGCGTGCCGGATTTTCGTACATTGCTAAGACATTAAACTTTATATTTCTCTACCGCCGCAAATACTCTAGGACACAACAAGGCCATTAATTAGATAATATTATTAGAATTTTTTTGTTCTCTACAAATTTCTTAGTTAAAAAAAAAAAAGTGACGTATGGATAACTTCTTATGTATATAAATTTTTATGTCAGTTTTAGAATGAAAAAGATTCTGAATAAATTTTTAGTCTTGAGAACATCATCTAGCTAGGCATTATATATACATCATTGTAGTAAGATTCATAACATAATTAACCATAATTTTATAAAAATTATGTGATAATTAACTATCTTAGACAATTTAATATTGATATTTCACTATAAAATTTATTTAATCAAGTACGAATCTTGATGTAATTTTTAGATCTCAAAATCTCCCCAATATTTGAGAAAACACTTCTAAAGTAGTCATCGAGATCATTTGAGCACAATTTTAACTAAATTTCTATTTGAAAAGCGGCTTAACGAAAAAAAATTGATATGATTGCATGAGGTGCTACAGTTGGAACCACACAGAGGTAGCTAGAGGAAGACAATGCTACTAGACATGAGGACTACTTGAGGAACTAGCTAGCACTTATCAAGAGGAATGATCAATGAAAAAGGAGAAAGGAGGTGAGAGGGCGACTAGGAGCCAACAATGGTTGAAACGTACTTGTAGAGTCACAAGTGAGCATCAAGGGGAGCGAGGATAGTTATAATGTCAGTCAGTAAAAAATGGGGCAAATTATTACGTCCGGCGTCCGGATTCGTCCGAACGTCAATCCAGACGTGACAGGTCACCAAAATACACTGGGACCCAGTGTAATTAGGTGACATGGCGCTTCTGAATTGGGTGTCCGGACCTTATCTTCTTCTCCTCCTTATTCTTGCTTCCCTCCCATCTCATGAGAAATGAGGGGTCTATTTATAAATTTTCTGGAGTGGCATAGCTCGTAAATAGATGTGAGATCAGGGACAAATATGGAGTGGTTAGAATGAACGGTCGTATTGAATCCTTCGATTGTGGACCGTTTATCAGGCATTTGAAGGTTTTAATGACTTCGGAATTCAGCGATCTTGGTCTCGTTGGATTCGTCTCGTCGAGCCGCTCAATTAGACCATAAGCTCGTCAAGTTTGGAGACCGTTTGGTAACTCACATTATGGTACGAACTTACCAACAGCTCTTCGGGTCCTTGATTTGGATTCATTTGTGCTCGAATTGAGTTGAATTTAGTGTCGTTGGGTTTGTATTTTTAAGACGCTCAGTTCGACTATAAGTTTGCTGAAATCGGAGTTTAGGTGATCCTGGATTTAATTTTTGAAGTTTTATGGTCGATTTTGCATCGAGATTCGTGCCCGATCAAGATAATTTTATGATGACGTATCAGATATAAACATACATAAATAGATAAATGAAATCATTATAAACTTTATTAAAAACGAGAAGAGATAAAGCTTGTTTGTTTTAGCTTCAACAATTCTACAATTATATTTAAGTGCCATGAAATTTTTTTCATAGGACCAAAGCCGACGCTTGTGAGTTGCATGTGGATGCAGAATAATTAAAACGCTTATTTTTTTTTTTTATGATGTTTGATGAAATAGTCAAACTTAAATAAAAATAAATAAATAAAAGTAAATAACTTAAATATGATAATAAATCCGTAGTAATCAAAACAATATTAAAAATAAAATTACAAGAAAGAGGCCGACTCCAAAGAAACTCAGTTCAGAAAGAGCTTTGGAAATTTTAGTGGAAGATTTCTTTTGAGGATTATTTTCTTACTGTTTTTTAAAAATGATTTTTTTAATTTAATTAAAATTTTATTTTAAAAAACAGAAAAAAAAATTATCCCAAATCATGAAAACTTTGCTACCAATGATCCATATGTCTTAGAGAGACAAATAAAAAAATAAAAAATAAAAAGAATCTTTTAATAATGAGATTGAAGAAATTTCCAAGAGTCGATGATTTGGAAACCAATAACAATTCACAATTTATCATCTTCCCGCAATCAACTCATAATAATCATAGATAAACAACTTTGAAAAAAAAATATATATTTAAATAGAACGAAGAACAATTTTCATGCATCCTCACCCTCCTATAAAACAGAGCTGAAATCTCCACAACAATTACCAGCATTGTAAGCGACCGAAGATATCTGGAAACCCAACCATGGTTTCTTCCATCCCTTCTTCCCTTGCAATCTCTCTTCTCATTCTTTCAACAACTTCCTTCCTTCCGCTATCTGTATACAGCAAGGGAGGCTTTTCTGTAAATCTCATTCATCGCGACTCACCAAAATCTCCGCTATCCGATTCCAGCTCCACCCCTTCCTCCCGACTCAAAGCCGCCATAGAACGCTCTTTCTCCCGCGCCAACTACTTCGGTAATGCCATTCAAAGAAATATTCCCTCCGTTTTTGCATCTTCCCCAACTACTTCCGACAACTTGTACTCCGGCATCAGCTCGAATAGTTCCGAGTATTTGATGAGCTTCTACGTTGGATCTCCGGCCAAGGAGGTTCTAGCCATCGCAGACACCGGCAGCGACCTCCTTTGGATCCAATGCAAGCCTTGCGAACAATTTTCTATCTAATTTTATATGATTAAATATTTTACTTCATTTAAAGAATTACAAAATAATGTAATATCTTGAAGGAAATGTAATAAAACAAATAAAAAAAGAAATTGGCAAAAATGAATGTTAGAATTTAACGTGAAAATTTTTGAAACAGGGAAAAACTACATAGTCACACCACATCAAAAAATTCAATTTGAAAATTGGAGGAAATTGTATAAATATTTTTCCTTGTCTCTCTTCAGTTGTCTCTTTATTCTTACACCGAAATAACAAAGAGATACACTTCTACAACACAAAGGGATACTACCTATCAAGTCAAACATAAAAAATGAGAAAGAAAGTTGTGCAGTCTGACTCATAATGCTGTGGCATTGGGGTCTGAAACGCAGCGGCACTCTACTCTCTATCTCCAGCCTAAGCCTGGAGTGCTACAACGCTCGAGTATACAATATTGCCGTTCTTGTATGGGAAATTTTTTTTCTAAGGGCTCAAGCAAGGGGAGCATTGCCAACTGCGACTCCTAAGCTAGCTCTATCATGGCCTTGTACGGATGCTCGATTTAACGAGGCGGAAACTAAAAGTTGGACGATAAAAAAAACTTTATTAAACAATACACCACTTTCTTATTTGTACTGAAGAGCCACTAAAACCAAAAATTTAAATTACATGTTGTCATTTGCACATCATCTTCTATATACGAATTCTTCTCTTTCAACCATTACATATTCTTTGGGGATTTACCTGAAACATTAATTTAGGGATTCGAGTTTACAGCGTAAACTTAGCGGTAATAATTTAAACAATCAATATAAATGTTCTTTAATATGCATCCTATCATTTTTTAATTTTATTTCATTCATTAAGTAATTTCTACATCTATGGTCATTTTCTTTTAAAACATTTTAAATCATTTTGAAAATTTAATATTTCTTTTTCCCATTCAATTTGACAGAGCATCGTCTCAATGTAACCAAAGGTACAACCTTTTTCATTTATTTCTTTTTCCATTTCCATGACCTTTTCCTTTTTACATGTATGAGTATGGCGTCCCCAACTAATACCATAAGGGGTAAACTCTTAATATTAGATTACATTTTTTGAGTGAGGAGACCATACCTACATATTAATCAAAATGTTACTAAGATAAGCACAACTTTAAATTCAAAAATTGATATTTTATTCGATATTCTTAAGATATTTTTGCTACAGATATTAATCAATTGAAAAGTAAAAAATATCTTTTTTTTTTTGGATATTGTTAAGATAATTTTAATTATGAATTTTAATATATTAAAAAACAGACTTTAATAATTTTGATATGTTGATTGAGAGCTTTGACTAATCATGAAGTCTTAGATTCAAAATTTGTGTACTTAATGTGCGTGTGAATTTGTCTTAACAGTTCAAATATCTAAAAAAAAAGTATGTACAAGACAATTAAAATCTCAATAAAAATATATTAAGTACTTAATAATCCTACCCTATGCAATTATATATTATATTTATTTAACTTGCTAGCACATTAAATCTATTTCATATCTATAATAAAGCCCCTCACTATATACTCTTGAAAAAATCATAAAAAAAGAAGAGAAAGAGTAAGTCTTCGTTTGGGATAGCTTTCTTATTACTTCTTAATCCAACTTTTTAGGTCTGCAAATGAACCGAGCCTCCGACAAGCTATTCATGGCTCGTTAAATTAAAGTTCGTTCATACTCGTTTGTTTAAGTAATCAAATAAATTTAAACAATTTTTTAAATATTCAATTGTTAAATAAACAAACATGAACTCTATGTTTATCTCATTTATGTTCATGAACAAAATCAATTATACCTCGTGAATAAGCTCGATAAGAAGCTAGTTAAGAAGTTTGATTGAATATTTATTTTGCATATTTTCACATAATTTTTAGTTTTATTATAATAAATTATTCTTATTAGGTAAAAAAATAATTACATTTTGTTTGTGTTATACTATTTCATTATAATGAATTTACTCATAAACAAGAGGTCTTTATTTATGTTTGTGATATTTTTTATTTAAAATTTTCATGAACAAGTTTGTTTAATTATAAGAAGAATCATTTTATGAGTTTTTTTTTATTCGTGAATGGGCTCGTTTGGTAGATCGAAATCACCCCCTATATATGTTTGTGAAAGGCTCTAGGTGATTATTTGTTAGTAAGCACGATAAAGCTCATTTATTTAAAGCTCAGTAAGCATAAACAAACCAAACATGAACCAAAGTATCAAACATGAACATCTATTCAGTTTAAACGAGTCAAATTTGAACACAAACAAAAAAGCTCAAACCGGCTTGAACCAAGCTTGAACAAACTAATAATAAATAAGTTCAAATATGAACAAGCACATACTCGGCTCGTTTCGGTTTATTTGCAACACTGTTGAGAGGACATGTGTCCCCATCAAGCCCCTCTTGAATCCATCCTTATTGCACTATCTAAATGAGATTAAAATATATTCATGAAAGATGAAAGTACATACTTCATTTTAAATAAGCTTAGTAATATTTTTATCTTATTTGAAGGTTAAGATGTCAAATGAGTAAATATATACTTATCTGGATAGGGCCTAACGCGTGATCAATAATGTCAGTGGCCTAAATCTGTAACCTTCATTGCACTTTGAAGGGGCACTGGTCTACCATCTGCCAATGTGGTAAAATGGACGTCATAATTTGTTATAGGAGGGTTTGCAGTCGCGCAATCCCTACAAAAAAAAAAAAATCAAATGAGTAATTATTTTTAGCATGATAAGTACTCTAATTTGATCCATTAGCATAAATATAATATAAGAGATATTCTATTTAAGATTTTGATAATCATTTGAATGATATTTAACAACTAATTTAGTGCCCAACTGCATAATGCTTGTTAAAAATCAAAATATCTTGATTTTTGTGTGACTATGAGCATAGCTGAGCTCACCAGATCAGATAGTTTTTACATGGTTAATTTCTTTGGCACTTTATTCAATCCTAACAGCTTCTATTAATGAGGGGTAAGGTCCCACACTTAGGGTTTTGCACCCCAAAAAAAATTATTTATTCATACCAATTCAAAATTCCTATACAATTCGATTATATCAATCGTTTTGATTTGATTTTAATGTTTTGTAAAATTGCAATAAATCAAATCAAAATGGCAAATGGCTATATATACATATATATATTTCTTAATTACTATATCATAACTATAAGCCAATTAATTCAGGTGAAATTACGGTAATTTTTAATTTATCTTCACTAAATATCATAGTTGATACATCACAAAAAATTAAATAAATAGATTGAGCATGAATCTTGATGCAAATTAAAATGTTCAAAATTTTGCTCTACATTACCTGAACTCCAATGTAAGCAAACTCATCGGCTTGACGAGACGAAACTAATGATACGAAAACTAATCTGATCCAAGTAAAAGTGAGTGCATCAAGTACTTAAAGCATTGTTAAAAATTTTGAAAGAATAATTGAAGAATGAAATTTTATCGAAATTTTATGTGTTTACAATCAATTCAAGCATCCCAACCAGGCAAATCCATCAAGCCTATGATTGTCAATGTTGACATTATTACATTACTTAAACGTTCAAGACTAATCTATGATCATGAGAATCAATAAAGATAATTTGATGGAGTGCTCAAGATTTTGATTATATTTACGGGCATGTCATTGTCAAAATCTAAAAATAGATCGGTATTTTCCATATAAAGTGGACTCTTAGCTTGTGATTCAAAATAGCTCAAAGGTTTAAAGAATCTCAAAGCTCCACCCCCAATAACTGCAATCAAATCACACCATTGGACCACCATTCAGGTGCCACGGTCAAACCACCACTCGAACACAGCAAGCGGACTACCACTTCTTGACCATAACCAAATTGTCATTGTTGGACCATTGTCCAATCACCGCCATCTAATCGTTATCACGGTCCCACTTCCATTAAGACGTATCGTTGGACCATTGCAGCCCAACCATCGTTGTCAAATATATCACCAATGTTTGACTTGTGTTATCAGATCAACAACATCATCTGACCACCGTCATCGGACTATGGACTATCGCTGCTCAACCTTTGTTGTTGGATTACTGGCACTCAACCTTAAGCTAATTCAAATTTAAAACACGTTCTTTTTATAAAATGCCCCAAATTAAACTATATCACATTATATAGGGAAATTTTGATAATAAATCATGATCATTTTCTTCCGAATATGTTAACAGTATTGTTGCGTCCTGGAATATTCGCGGCGGTAGAGAAATATATAGTTTAACGTCTTAGCGTTGTACGAAGATCCAGCACACAATCAGATAAGTGAGAGGATGTAGCATTCATAAGTGACACCAGAGTTTTTACGTGGAAAACCCCTGAAAAAGGGGGAAAACCCACAGGGCCTGGCACATTTTGAATGAATCCATTAGTATTTGTAGTCGATTACAAATGAGGCCCTTCCTTAGGAGAAGGCCTTGGATTGATGTAGCAAATGTACATCATATAGATTGCATTACATGGTAAGAGTTACATATACATGTTTGTTTGGCCTGAAGGACCGTAGTCGGCCGGAGACCGTAGTCGGCCGGAGACCGTAGTCGGCAGGAGACCGTAGTCGGCCGGAGACCGTAGTCGGCAGGAGACCGTAGTCGGCAGGAGACCTTAGTCGGTCGGAGACCGTAGTCGGCCGGAGACCGTAGTCGGCCAGAGACCGTAGTCGGCCAGAGACCGTAGTCGGCAGGAGACCTTAGTCGGCCGGAGACCGTAGTTGGCCGGAGACCGTAGTCGGCCGGAGACCGTAGTCGGCCGGAGACCGTAGTCGGCCGGAGACCGTAGTCGGCAGGAGAACATAGTCGGCCGGAGACCATAGTCAGCAGGAGACCGTAGTCGCCAGGAGACCGTAGTCGGCAGGAGACCGTAGTCGGCCGGAGACCGTAGTCGGCAGGAGACCGTAGTCGGCCGGAGACCGTAGTCGGCAGGAGACCGTAGTCGGCAGGAGACCTTAGTCGGCCGGAGACCGTAGTCGGCCGGAGACCGTAGTCGGCCGGAGACCGTAGTCGGCAGGAGACCTTAGTCGGCCGGAGACCGTTGTCTGGTGATGGAGGTCGGACGGACCGTATTAGGCGACAGTGGTCAAAAGGATCGTAGGCGGTAGGAGATAAGGAGTCAGGTGTTTGTCCCAGTGTCACTTGGAAGATCGGATGTTGATGGTCTGGCCTTGAGTAGGACGTCGGGTCTTAAGCAGGACGTCAGGTCTTCAGCAGGACGTCGGGTCTTCAGTAGGACGTCGGGACTTAACGTCGGGCCTTAAACAAGACATCGAATCTTTGGCAGGACGTCGGGTCTTCAGTAGGACGTAGGGGCTGAACGTCAGGCCTTAAGGTGGTGGTCCGGCGAGGTTCTGCGGTGGTCCGGCGAGGTTCCTGCGGTGGTCCGGCGGTGGTCCGACGAGGTTCCTGCGGTGGTCCGGCGAGGTCCGGCGGTGGTCCGGCGGCTGCTGAGGAGGAGCTCCTTCCTTCTCTTCTTCCTTCTATTCTTGCTTGAGTCCCCCCTTATGAGAAATGAAGGCTCTATTTATAGATTTTCTGGAGTGGCATGACCCGTAAATAGGCATGAGATCAGGGGCGAATAGGGAGTGGTCCAATGGACGGCCGATATTGAATCCTACGATCATGCACCATTCATTGGACATTTAAAGGCTTTAGTGATGTCGGAATTCTGTGATCTTTGGCTCGTTGGATTCGTCTCGTCGAGCCCTTCGATTTGAGTATAAGTTCGTCAAAATTGGAGTCCGTTTGGTAACTCAAATAGTGGTTTGACCTTCCAACAGCGCTTCAGATCCTCGATTTGGACCCATTTGGACTCGGATTGGGTCGAATTTGGTGTCGTTGGGTTCGTATTTCCGAGACGCTCAGTTTGACTGTAAGCTCGCTGAAATCGGAGTTCAGGTGCTCCCAGATTTAATTTTTGAAGTTTCTAACTTGATTTTTGCCTCGAGATTCGTGCCCGATCAAGTTAATTTTCGCATGGCGTATCAGTTGCCCCCCTATTTTCGGACGTCGAAGCTCCAGGAGTCCGAAAATACTTGTCACGAAATTTACATTGGCCGAATCGCAAAAGATTGCGTTCCAAAAATTAATGGCTTACTCGAACTTGATCCTAGAGGCCCCGTTGAGCTCCAAAAGTGTCGAAATCGAGTCCGGAACATTGAAAAATGTGTCCGGGGACCCCAAAAACGTCCAAATCGGACCGTCCGGGCCGAAAATCGGGCCCGGACACCCGTAGGCTGCCGCGCGAACAGGCGCGCGGTTTGGCTGAGGCGGTTCCTTATTTTTTTTTATTTAAATTTTTTTTTGTGGGACCCACATGGGATTAAAAATCCGAAAAAATCCCAAAAAAAATCCAAAAAATTTCGAAAAAATTCTAAAAAATTCAGAAAAATTTGAATTTTTTAAGAATTCTAGAAAACTCTAGAAACTTCCCCTCTTCTCTCCAAAAACCTATAAATAGGCCCCTAAGGCCTTTAGAAAAATTGTCCTTCTCCTTTTCTTCTCCTCTTTCCTCCTCTTCTTCTTCTCCTTTCTTCTCTTCTCCCTCTGTCCTTTCTATTGAGGTATTCCCTCGATTTTTCGAGGCCCCTCTCTTGGCAAGGAAGTCCGGAGATTTCCCCTCCTTCTCTTCTCCCTCTGTCCATTCTATTGAGGCATTCCCTCGATTTTTCGAGGCCCCTCTCTTGGCAAGGAAGTCCGGAGATTTCCCCTCCTTCTCTTTTCTTCGAGAGATCTTGTGGAGTTCCGATGTTTGGTGGTTGGCGATGGAGATCAGATAAACTGTTGTAAGGAGAGAGGTTGGAATGACGGGCAAACTTCCAGCATCAGGGAGAAGTATGATGACAGGCAGGAATTCAACATCGGGTAGTCATACATCGTCGGATAGAAGACCGACGAAAGTCTATTAACTGGTAGAAGTATGACATCTGGTAGAAGTACGAAGTCGGGTAGAGGTGCAGCGTCAAGTACAAGTTCGACGAAAGTCCGTCGACGGGCAGAAGTCTGACGATGGTTAGTAGTCCGAGGCTAGCAGAAGTCTGTAGTCGGGTAAAGGTGCTGCGCCAGGTAGAAGGCCGACGAAGGTTTGTCGACGAGCAGAAGTCCGACGATGAGTAGAAGTCCGCTAACGAGTAGAAGTCCGCTAACGAGTAGAAGTCTGACGTCGGGTAGAAGTACGGCCTGGGGCAGAAGACCGATGAAAGTTCGTCGACGGGCAGAAGTTCGACGACGAGTAGAAGTCCGCTGACGAGCAAACGTTCGACCACAAGGAGAAGTCCGACGTCGTGTAGAAGTACGGCCTCGAGCAGAAGATCGATGAATGTTCGTTGACGAGGAGAAGTTTGATAACGAGTAGAAGTCTGACGTCAAGCAGAAGTTCAACGTCGAGTAGAAGTCTGCTGATGAGCAGAAGTCCGACATCGGGTAGAAGACTGACGAAAGTTCGTCGACGAGCAGAAGTCCAACGACGAGTAGAAGTCCGCTAACGAGCAGAAGTCCAACGTCGAGTGGAAGTCTGCTGATGAGCATAAGTCCGACGTCGAGTAGAAGATCGACGAAAGTCCGTCAACGGGAAGAAGTCCGACGACGGTTAGTAGTCCGACGGCAGGCAGAAGTCTGACGTCCCGTAGAAGTACTGTCGTGTAGAAGACCGACGAAAGTTCGTCGACGAGCAGAAGTCCGACGAGTAGGAGAAGTCCGACTTCGGGTAGAAGTACGACCTTGGGCAGAAGACCGATGAAAGTTCGTTGACGGGCAGAAGTCTGGCGTCGAGTATTAGTCCGACGACAGGAAGAATTCTGGCGTCGGGTATTAGTCTGTCAAAAGTCCTGCAAGGCAAAAATTAAGCGACAAGAGGAAATTCAAAATCGGGTAGAATTTTAACATTATGGAGAAGTTAGATGGAAGTCCATTGACGACATTCTGGCGATGTTAACCAAGGACGTAAGACCTATCCGAGGTTGTATGTCAGAGCCTTTGACGTTAACCTGTGTGGAAGAGGTCGAGAGAATCCACCAAGGATGTGAGACCTTTCCGAGGTTGTATGCCGGAGCCCTGCTCGACGACGTTAACCTATGTGGAAGAGGTCAAGAGAATCCACCAAGGATGTGAGACCTTTCTGAGGTTGTATGCCGGAGCCCTGCTCGACGACGTTAACCTGTGTGGAAGAGGTCGGGAGAATCCACCAAGGATGTGTTTTGATTAAAAAAAATATATATTTAAGTATGTATAGTTTTGAAAATATTTAATTATCTTTGGGAAGATTAAATTTTGAATTTTAGTTTTGAAATCTAACGCAACATTAGGAACGATATATATTATCCCAAACGGGAGAATATCATTCACTAATTGGTTCAAATCTCAAAATTTTAAAGTTATCCAAATTATCGTAGTCAAACTCAAAATTATTTGACTATGCTAATTCGGATGAAAGATTATTATTTTCATAATCAAACCCACAATAATAATTGATATACCTTTCCAAAGAAATGAGATGTCAATCATTATCGATCGTTTGAAAATGACGATAATGATCGTTGTATTTTAAATTTCCCAAAAATAATTAATTAGAGTTTTTGAAAGATTTTGATTTTGAAAATCAATTCTGGGTTACTAAATCTCCTACGAGCGCAATCCCTCGTAGTTAATTACATCATAGGAAATAAGAATTTCCTATGAATACTCTCGATTAAAATAGCGGTGTAAATTTCATTTAGATTTTCAAAGCTGGATGTCAAAGGAGGTAAAGGTTGGAAGTTTAAGCGGGATTGGATCAAAATTGAAGACTTATTTTTGGAATCGAAGGAAGAAGGGTAAGAGGTGTTTTGAGATTCTGAATTACATCAGAAACACCTCAGTCTATCCTAAGTGTTGGGCTTGAATTTGATTGAAAATGATTTAAGGTTTGAATGGTCAATTTTATTAGAAATTTGGGATTCAATTCCCGAAAATTAAGGTCTTATGGCCCGAGCCAGCCTCAGAACCTAAGTCTAAATTGGGCACTAAAAGTTAGCACCCCGAACCTAGCTAGTGCAATGCGAATCTGGTCTTACCCCGGCCTGGATTGGGGAGCCAGCTAAACCACCTAAACGATTTAAAATTATGAGTCCGGTCAGTTTATGTAGAGTGGTAGGGACGTTATTCAAGAAAGATATTTGAGAACGGGACCGACATCTAAAGCGGATCCTAAATGGTCCCTTAAACTTATGTTGGGTTTGATGCTTAAGCAAATGCAATTAAGGATTTAAAGATTTTTAAATTAGTTGCTAATATGATGCATGCTAATCGACTCAATTAAAAGTTTGAATTTGAATGAATGCTATGAATGAGGACTCCCGGCGGTCCCGGGCTTACTTCTTAAATTCGTTAGAGTTTCTATGTGAGCCTAAATATTTTTAATTTGATTTAAGTATAAAATTCTTTATTAAGTCCTTAAGAGCCTACGATCGAATTCCAGGTCAAATCAAAATCGGCACGCATGTAAAAAGACTAGAAAAGCAGGTATCTCTAATGCGCAATCAATTTAAATAAATCAATCAAATTAAATATATCAAATTGAATGTCCGTAGGCAAGTGCCCTTTATTATTACATCACAGAATTTTGCAGAAAATTAAAGTGGCCGGGCACCACTGACTACAACCCGGATTTTAATCCTAAGACTCAAGCGACTTTGAGAATGGGTCTTCTCGTTATCCACTTCTTTGTCCTTCTGCTGCTTCTTGGATCGTCGGGTCCGGATATCCAAATGAAAAGAAACTCCCCCTTGATCGGGGTGTTATCTTTCCTCTTTGGATATTTCAAAACCATCCTAATTTGGAGCTCCAAATGGATAGGGACTCTCCCCTGAGGGATGTCCCTTCCTCTTTGGATTCCAAATTGGATGTTACCTCATCTCAAATCACTTAAAATTACAACACAAATCAACTCAAATTTACATTAATCAAAATTTAAAAAATTTAGACTCGATCCTGCAGGGTTATCCTAATAATCAACAGTTATATATACATTCCCAAGCAGTTAATATTTGATCTCAAGCAGTTGATATATGAATCTCAAGCAATAAATATATTTGAAATTTAAAGTGCTCAACAGATTGCAGTAAATAAATAAACAATCAATCAATTCTAAACTAGCAAACAGCATGCAGTGAAAACTCGAAAACCCGGCATACAACAGAAAAGTAAACACCGGCCTAGCCTAAAACTAGAGTTGATTGTCCTAGCAAACCATCTATAGTGTGTGAGGTAAGTCGTGTGGTTTGGATATATCCTAAATAGGATCATTAGATTGAAGTTGATTAATATTCAATTGGTTGATAGGCTTAAGGGATTTAATTAAAGTTTAAGTTTTAATGGCTTTAAATAACTTTTAAAAAATTGATTCTTAATTATTCGTTGAATACCACCTTTGTTTCACACCGAGGCCGTGAAGTTTATTTCACCTTCCTTGGGGCTAAGTTAATAGCCTCGTAGGCCTGGGTTACCTAGTGGTACCCGATATAATTAAGTGATTTGATTTGATTAAAATTTGAAAGTTAATGAATTTTAATTAAGGTTGGTTGATTACTGATTTTAAGGGTTAATTAGAAATTTCTGGAGTTTTAGAGTGATTTTGAGTTTTTTAGAATTTTTGGAATATTTTAATCATTTAATTAAGGGGTTGAAAATTGACTTTTTGATCAAGCTCAAATTCTGGAATGTTTGCATTTTATTAAAATACTAGACCTTACTATGATCAGTTAGAGGGTAAGTACAGTGAAATTGGATTTTTCTAGATTTAGTTACAAAGGTTTGAAGTTTTGAACTAGTTTTGACCTAGATTTGACCGGTTTGTTGACTTTTTTGAATTTGATGTCTTTATGGAATTCTATCATTTTTAATAAATATTAGGC
Source organism: Dendrobium huoshanense (assembly GCA_016618105.1). Taxonomy (NCBI): domain Eukaryota; kingdom Viridiplantae; phylum Streptophyta; class Magnoliopsida; order Asparagales; family Orchidaceae; genus Dendrobium; species Dendrobium huoshanense. The sequence continues at coordinate 18,927,627 of CM028356.1, forward strand.
ATTAATAGGAGTTGAATTCAAGTGAGTTTGTTCAATTTTGATTTTTCTGGAATTAGTTATGAATATTTGAAGTTTAAGGTATTTAATGAATTTTTGAAATTGCTTAATTAGAGGGCCATTTTGTGATTTTTCTCCAAATGAGTCCCAAACTCCTTGAAATCAACTCCAAAGGTCAGAAATGACCTAAGGAGAGATTTCCAAGTGTTTGGGAAATTTTTGGAATTTTTAATATTTTTTAATTAATTAAATAAATTAAATATTGATTTTCACTTAAAATTAGATTAAGGTTCAAATTGCTGTCAATTCAAAGGGATTTTAATTTTCATTGATTAAGCACTTGATTCTGGTCATATAGAGGGGTTACACATATTTTTTGGATTCAAAATGTATTTATTACATTTTTTAGAAGTTTTGAGGCCTTAATTAAAGGTTAATTTTGACATGTTTAACTTTTTAACTTACTGAACTCCAAATTGAGTGAAATTTGAACCTAAGGTGTAAAATGTCACTAAGTTTAATGTTCTCAAGTTTCACCCCTATTGGGTGTGTATAGAATTTCCTAGGATTTTTCTAAGTTATCTAGACCTTGTCCTTGATTATTGTCCCTAGGTGGCACTAGAGTTCAATTGGGTCTAAATCTCTGTTCATCTAATCCTTGGACATATACAAACATACCACAGAAATCAGGGAACCTAATTCTACCAATTTAGAAAGTTATGAATTTTCAAAGTTTTGGGTCTAAAATGGACCCAACACCTTGTAAATTCACCCTACAGCAACCCACTGGACATCTAGGCCTAAATAAATTACATGTGATTTCTAAGATGCCCAAGATTGTTCCACCAAAATTTGGACTTGATTTGACCACTGGATTGGGAGAAAATTGAGAAAAATGGATTTTAAACAAACCCATATATCTCCTATTACAGTGATCAAAATGTCTTGAATTTAATTTTAATAAATACTAGAGTTCAAGATCTTTCCGACAAGCCCTAGAACACTAATTTTGGTGAAAAAATGGATTTACTGTGAATTTTAGAAGTTCTGGGCATTTAAAATGATTTTTAAAATCATTTTTAAGTCAAATCGACCGCCGCCGTCGGATCCGATCGGATCGGATCTGATCCGAGCGCCCAGATGGAGCCACGTCACTCGCGTGGTCTGGCCAAAGAACCTGGGTTCGAATCCCAGGGAGACGCGCAGGTCCCAGATTCAATCTGGGCCGTCCGATGATCGATCGGACGGTCCCGATTGGCCGAATTTGGAGATTTTCAAATGCTCATAACTTTTATAATACTGATCCAAATTTGATGAAATTTGAAACATAGATTGATGGTAGCCTAAACTTACAATGTATGGAGTTTGGAGGCTCCATACATTGTATTTTGGCTACAGTTTCAAAAAGAAGTTTAACATTAAAACTGGAATAACTTACAATCTAGCCGTTGAAATTTTGATTTTTTGGGCTCGTTGGAAAGCTGGAGATATCCTCTTCAACTTTTCTGAAGACCCCATGAGCTGAATCTTCCTAGATTGGAAGTTGTGGTCGAAACACTTGATTCTCTCTCTAAGAACCTCTCTCTTCTCCAATTGGGTTTTGGGGCTAGGATCCAAGGGGGGAAGGCCTGGAAGAGCTAGAGGGGTATTTGGAGAGGGTTTCCTGAGGGTTTTGGTGGCTGGAGAAATTCTGGAGGAGAGGGTTTGAGTTAGTGAGAGCTTTTTGATGAGAATCCCCACTCTCTTTAGGGTTTTTCCCTATTCAAATGTCCCCAAGCCAAAACGAATGGCTGAGATCAAGCTTGGGAGGTCCTAAGATGTTTCCAAGTGTCCAAAAGCTATTGCAATGGCAGGAGATAGGACAATCCCAAGGACAATTAGGTGAAAAGTGTCTTTGGTCCCCACTTGGACACATGGAATGAGGGGAGATGTTTGATCAAGATCAAAGGGCTGGAATGAGGCCTAGGAAGCTTCTAGGGCATGCTCAAACTGCTGGAATGAGTTGGGCTTAAGTGAAATTTGGGTCCAAGGGGTTTGATCAAAGGTTGAGACCATTTAGGAGCTATTTTGACCATCCTTAACCCACTAAATGACTTGTATTGACTGTTTGACCAGTCAAATAGTCAACTAAAGGCTAAGGTGGCATGTGATGATGCCTTGGGTGTTAATTGGATGGGTTGAAAGATTTTAAATGGGTCACATTGGGTCAAATAAGCTTATTGGGCCCTTAATGGGCCCTTAAGCCAAAATTGGTTGATTTGGTCAACCAGGTGGTTCCAGGGTCTAGAAATGGGTTCAATCAATTTGAAATAATATTTTGAGTCTATTGGAAGTGGTTCCAGGATTTATGGTATTTGATTTGGCTAAATGGGCCTTATTGGGCCCATTAAGGGTCATCTGGGTCAAAATTGGTTGACCTAGTCAACTAGGTTGACTCAGAGGCTGGGGTCAGGTTCAACAGGTTTGAAATGACATTCTAAGACCAATGGAAATGGTCCCATGGTCTAAAGAGGTCATTTGGGTCAGAACACCTATTTGAACCCTTAAAGGGCCATTTGGGTCAACTAGGTTGACTTGGTCAACTAGGTTGACCCAAGGCCTGGGAATGGGTCAAACAGATTTGAAATGACATTTGAAACTTGCTGCAAGTGATTGCATTCAATTCAGAGTTCATTTGGTTTGAAATCACCATTTAAGCCCTATAGGGGTATTTTGGTCATTTTGACCCCTGGTCAACTGGGGGTCAAAGTGGGTCAACCAAAATGCAGTTTACTGTTCAGTGAGTCATAATTAAGGGTCTGGAAGTAATTAGAGGCTTTGAAGAGAGCCCTAGGGTCAAAATCCTTTTAATGGCAAGTCCAGTGGCATAGGCTGTAAATATTTGAAGGTTTTACAGCCTTTGGATTTTGATTAAGTTTCTGGGGTTAAAGACCTCGGAATGGGCTCAAATTTGGAGGGTTGCCTCCAGAGACCTGTCCCATCAGTATGCAATTGACAGACTCTGAATTGGAGGTCAATTGATCTATTTTGAAGTGTTTGAAAATTTGCTGAAAAAGGCTTTTAGGACTTGGCCTTTTAGCATTGGATTTGGGTCTGGATTTTTTTGAATTTGATCTGGATTTGATTGGAATTTGAATTGAATAAAGGTCTGGATTGACTTGAGATCTAAATTGATCCTAAGGTCTGGAATCTAGAAGAGTCCTAGGGTCTAGAGCAGATCCTAGGGTCTAAAGTCTAGAAGGCTCCTAGAGTCTGGATTGATCTGGAGATTGAATTGATCTGGGGTCAAGATTGGCCCAAGTGACCTCATACAAAAATGAGGTCAACAAATGGACCCCCAATATGTGTAATAGAACAAAGTTCTATTGCACATATTGGCGTTGACCGAAAAGGGTCAAGTCCGGAGTTTTGATCCCAAGGGAAAGAAAAGGTCTATCCTTGGGGGATCGAGGTTTGAATTGATACTAGGGTAGTGCCACGAGGGGCGTACTCTGCCACTAGCAGATCTAATCCTAAGGAGAGAAAGGACGATGACTCACATCTATCCTTAAGGAAGAGAAAACTGGATGATCTTGTGGGAAGGAAGCATTGCTTCCACGAAAGATCGCATCTAGATTTGAAATTTAGGATGGTTCCACGAAGGGCGTACTCCATCACTAAAGAATGGTCTTATGGAGAGGAAACTTGCTCTACACAAAGAACCACGTCTGGATGATCATATGTGGAGGAAACTTGCTCCACATAAAGGATCGGGTTTGGATGATCGTGTGTAGAGGAAACTTGCCTTACACAGCGGATCAGATCTGGAATGATCGTATGTGAAGGAAACTTGCTTCACACAGAGGATCGAGTCTGGATGATCGTATGTAGAGGAAACTTGCTCTACACTGCGGATCGGATTTGAAATGATCGTATGTGAAGGAAACTTGCTTCACACAGAGGACCGAGTCTGGATGATCGTATGTAGAGGAAACTTGCTCTACACAGCGGATCGGATCTAGAATGATCGTATGTGAAGGAAACTTGCTTCACACAGAGGATCGAGTCTGGATGATCGTATGTAGAGGAAACTTGCTCTACACAGCGAATCGGATTTGAAATGATCGTATGTGAAGGAAACTTGCTTCACACAGAGGACCGAGTCTGGATGATCGTATGTAGAGGAAACTTGCTCTACACAGCGGATCGGATCTGGAATGATCGTATGTGAAGGAAACTTGCTTCACACAGAGGATCGAGTCTGGATGATCGTATGTAGAGGAAACTTGCTCTACACAGCAGATCGGATCTGGAATGATCGTATGTGAAGGAAACTTGCTCCACACAGAGGATCGAGTCTGGATGATCGTATGTAGAGGAAACTTGCTCTACACAGCGGATCGGGTTTGAAATGATCGTATGTGAAGGAAACTTGCTTCACACAGAGGATCGATTTGAAATTTGGAATTTGAGATTTAAATTGATTTGATTTTTGAATTTTGAATGTGTTTGAATTTGAAAGTTGATTTTGAATTTGATTTTGAAAAATGTTTGAATTTGAAATTTGATTTGATGAATTTAATTCTAAAGATTTTTTTGAATCTGGATTTTGATTTGATTTTTGAATTCAAAAGATGATTGAATTTGATTTGGAATTTTGAGTTTGGAGAATTTGATTTGATTGAATTTTAATTTGTTTGAACTTGAAGAGTTTTTTTTTTATTTGATTTTAAATTTTGACACTCATCTGGCATGGTACTTCCTGAAGAGCCTCCCCAACATTTAAAAATATCAGGTGGCATTCTCAAGGGTTGATCAATTAATGTTTGAAATTTTCTCAAAGATCGTCTCAACGACAGGAGGACACTCTTGAGGTTGTTCAAGCTTCTCCACGGATCTCTCGGTAGGCTAAGATATGCATCCAAAGAACCCAGACCAAGTCTCCTCCTTGGAAGGTTCTAAGTTGCTCTATCTTATCACAAGCTTTAACCAATCAGGCTTCAGACGATTCTGAGCTTTATTGAGTTTTAAAGATAAAGCCCTACAAGGCCTTGAGCTCCTCAAATTGGAGTCGGGCACTCTGCTCAGTCGTGGTTTGAACTTGAACGGTAATTCCCAGCATTACAAAATACTCCTCTAGTAGGATTGATCTTGGACCCAGTATAGAGTGTCATTTTGTTGAAAAGACCTTAAAGGAAGAGATGCCTCTGTGCAAGGACTTAAATACCTCTCTCAAGGACAAGACTTGAATTTTTATCAAGAGTAGAAGATTCAAACTTTTTATTAAAAAAAATTCCTCTAACTATTTGGACCCTGTCGGAACGACACGTGGGAACAAATTTATCAATTAGAGTGAGAAGAGTCGACTCCGACTAACTTGAGAGAATTTCAGTTTTGTTATCCAGACCAAGTCTCGTAGAAACTAAACTGGGGTCTCTCTTGTATAGATTTTGAATTAAAAATTTATTTCAAAGCGTTTAAGTTGAAGAGAGAAATTTGATATTTTCAATTTTCTTGCATATGTCCTTCTATCTAATAGAAAATTCGTGCATGTTGAAGAATCTAAATTCAGGATTTTCAAAGTCAAGTACTTGAAGGTGATCGAGTTATTTTGAGATTCAAGAATTTAGAGGAAGGAAGCCATCTTACTCTTCTTTTTTTTTTTGTGGTGCATATTGCGCATCTTTTGACTTTTTATGCACTTCGTGCATTTCTTGATTTTTGACGCATTTACGCATCTTTTAATTTTTTAGAGCATTCGCTCATCTTTTGATTTCAATTGAATTCGAGAAGAGGCTCCACTTTCTTCAAATACCTTAAATTGATTGATCCTTTTTATTTTGAATGTTGGGATTATATCTCAAGTATTATAGAGAAAAATTTATTCTCTTATACAAGGAAAAGTAATCCTCAAAGCACATCCAATATTTTTGAAAAGAGTATCGACTTGACTTTTGAAAATCATTGAGCAGATTTTAGACATGTGAGAATCGCTTATTAAGATAGAAGATTGCTAGAAGCTTGATAACATTTTCATTTCTAAGGTCAACTTGATCTTGAAATAGATTTTAATTCAAAAGTTAATTCAACCCACGAGAGCGGTGGGAGGGAGGGGTATTCAAACATTTGATGGAGTCAACTACAACTCTCTCCAAATTAAAACTTAAGGTAGAGGTCAATTTCGATTAAAAGGAAGAATCGACTATCTTGAAGATTCAAAATCAGTACACTTGAAAAATCGGAAGCTTTTCTTAATGGTTGCAAGTCTAGGTGGCAAGACCCTAGTCAACTTGGAATTGAATTCCTACAATCTCTTTGAATGGAGAGACTATTAAAGGGTCTGCACTATCCCTAGATAACGCGGCATCATTATAATCAAAAGATTTATCGTGATAGGACCCCGCTAAAAGTTAAATTTTGACGGTATCACTATCTGACACAATCTTAGATTATTTCTCCCTCTCATTACTACTAGACTAGTAGTTAAGAGAGTGGCACCCCGAGTGGTTTCTACTCCTCCTCCTCTGCAGATGATGTAGTGGGACAAGTATAGTAACGCGCCTTAACATCTTCTAGTAGAGTGGACGGATCATAACCCTCAGCTGGGGGCCTTTGGCCTAATGTTGGTGATCGCTCAATTCTCTCTTGTTCGAGCCTTTCTGTGTAGTAGTCAAGCAGGTGGATTGAAGATCGTGCTCTCATCTCTACAACCTCCCTCCTTTGTGCAAGGAGAGGGTACGTAGAAGGAGCAACGAACTCTCGATTGGCCTCGAAATTGGCCTTCTCTAAGGCTTCCAATTCAACAGTCTTTCTAGCCTTAAGATTCCTTTTCCTGTCTCTTCGAAGGTAATTCTTCATCTTGTTCCTACCGACGACGGGGGTGCTAGAACTTGACCCGATCTCAGACTGAGATGGTAGCTCTTTTGTCATTATTGACTTCTGGTTTTGATCCTCCGGAGTAGAGAGTACAGTGGGTACAGGGGCGACAACGACCTCCATCTTAGAGATGGGGGAGTCAGCTCCTGACCCTAAAGTAACTTCTACTAAGGGGAAATTCCCTTGAGTACAAGCGGACAGATCTAAGATTCTTTCTCCATTAACTGAAATCTCGAGGTTTTGAAATTCCATTTCGTACTGAATTAAATTTCCATTAAGAATTTCTTCTACAAGCACATCTCTATTCAGTGAAAAGACGAGTTTCCCAGCCATTTGAGTGTTTGATTTCCTGGAATTAAGAAAGTGATTTGAATTAGTAATTTAAAATTGAATTTGAATTTTAAGTTTGATTAACTTTATTCAAAATTTTATAACTCAATCATATTCAGTTTACACTGAACACGGTGGTTCATAAAATTGACGAATTGAAGTTAAGAGTTGAACTTGACTCTTTTGCTACACCAATTGATTTGAGGCAAAATGTTAAAGTCCAAATTTGAATTTGTAATCAAATTTGAGGTTGAATTTAAAGTTGAAATCAAACTTGATTTTAAGATTTAGATTGAATTTGGATTTAAAACTGAACTTGAATTTGAGGTTGGAATCAAACATGAATTCAATTTTAAAATTTAGATTTGGCTTTGAAGTTGGGATTGAACAGATCTTCTTAAGACTTTGAAACTCAACACTTTGATTTTTATTTGAATGTGCAGGTTTACAGAAGTAACCTGAAGATCCAAAGAGAATAGGCTTAACTCTTTCACCCCATCAAGTGATCTGGGGGTAAAATGTTAAAGCCAAGAACTGATTGAAATTTTTGGTTTGTGTTGTATGTGTTCAACTACCACAGAATGTTATAGAAGACCCATGACAACGACGATTAAAATTGATTTGAAAGGTTTTGAAAGAGACTGAATTTTTTTGAAAATCTGGCAGAATCTCTCTTTATTTTGAAACTCAATGTATTGAATTCGCATTCAACACGAAGGTTAACAAATTTTGGAGGAAGATTCTTATAAGTCAACCCGACTCTTTCACCCCGATGAACTGTTCGGGAGTGAAATGTCAAAGTTTGACTTTGCCAAAAAGATTCGAACTCTAGAGTCGAGTTTGAACAAGAAGTCTATATTCTATCACACATACTAAATTATAGGAGTTATAATTTCATGTGCAATGATAGAGTATAGATAGATTGATTAAGATTTGAAAGAAATTGAATTTTGCTAAAAGATTAAGATTAGATTTTGAAATTGAAGTATTTTCTGTAAATTGTGAAACTTAGCATGCTATATATTTATTCGCATGCGAGTTTGCAACATATACAGAAGAATTTAGGCTTGACTCTTTCGCTCTACCAATCAAGTTGGAGGCAAAATGTCAAAGCCCGACTTAAAGGGAGGTTTCCTACACTCACCTCTCTATTAACATGTCTTAATTGAGTTGGCCACACTCACCCAAGGAAGAAATGGGTAGAGGGACCAACGGAGAGAAAGGTAGTCAAAACTACCGATGCCATAAAATTTATACCGCTATTGAAGATGGAGAGTGAGATTGTCCCCAGCGGAGTCGCCATTTTTGTTTTGATTAAAAAATATATATATTTAAGTATGTATAGTTTTGAAAATATTTAATTATCTTTGGGAAGATTAAATTTTGAATTTTAGTTTTGAAATCTAACGCAACATTAGGAACGATATATATTATCCCAAACGGGAGAATATCATTCACTAATTGGTTCAAATCTCAAAATTTTAAAGTTATCCAAATTATCGTAGTCAAACTCAAAATTATTTGACTATGCTAATTCGGATGAAAGATTATTATTTTCATAATCAAACCCACAATAATAATTGATATACCTTTCCAAAGAAATGAGATGTCAATCATTATCGATCGTTTGAAAATGACGATAATGATCGTTGTATTTTAAATTTCCCAAAAATAATTAATTAGAGTTTTTGAAAGATTTTTGATTTTGAAAATCAATTCTGGGTTACTAAATCTCCTACGAGCGCAATCCCTCGTAGTTAATTACATCATAGGAAATAAGAATTTCCTATGAATACTCTCGATTAAAATAGCGGTGTAAATTTCATTTAGATTTTCAAAGCTGGATGTCAAAGGAGGTAAAGGTTGGAAGTTTAAGCGGGATTGGATCAAAATTGAAGACTTATTTTTGGAATCGAAGGAAGAAGGGTAAGAGGTGTTTTGAGATTCTGAATTACATCAGAAACACCTCAGTCTATCCTAAGTGTTGGGCTTGAATTTGATTGAAAATGATTTAAGGTTTGAATGGTCAATTTTATTAGAAATTTGGGATTCAATTCCCGAAAATTAAGGTCTTATGGCCCGAGCCAGCCTCAGAACCTAAGTCTAAATTGGGCACTAAAAGTTAGCACCCCGAACCTAGCTAGTGCAATGCGAATCTGGTCTTACCCCGGCCTGGATTGGGGAGCCAGCTAAACCACCTAAACGATTTAAAATTATGAGTCCGGTCAGTTTATGTAGAGTGGTAGGGACGTTATTCAAGAAAGATATTTGAGAACGGGACCGACATCTAAAGCGGATCCTAAATGGTCCCTTAAACTTATGTTGGGTTTGATGCTTAAGCAAATGCAATTAAGGATTTAAAGATTTTTAAATTAGTTGCTAATATGATGCATGCTAATCGACTCAATTAAAAGTTTGAATTTGAATGAATGCTATGAATGAGGACTCCCGGCGGTCCCGGGCTTACTTCTTAAATTCGTTAGAGTTTCTATGTGAGCCTAAATATTTTTAATTTGATTTAAGTATAAAATTCTTTATTAAGTCCTTAAGAGCCTACGATCGAATTCCAGGTCAAATCAAAATCGGCACGCAGGTAAAAAGACTAGAAAAGCAGGTATCTCTAATGCGCAATCAATTTAAATAAATCAATCAAATTAAATATATCAAATTGAATGTCCGTAGGCAAGTGCCCTTTATTATTACATCACAGAATTTTGCAGAAAATTAAAGTGGCCGGGCACCACTGACTACAACCCGGATTTTAATCCTAAGACTCAAGCGACTTTGAGAATGGGTCTTCTCGTTATCCACTTCTTTGTCCTTCTGCTGCTTCTTGGATCGTCGGGTCCGGATATCCAAATGAAAAGAAACTCCCCCTTGATCGGGGTGTTATCTTTCCTCTTTGGATATTTCAAAACCATCCTAATTTGGAGCTCCAAATGGATAGGGACTCTCCCCTGAGGGATGTCCCTTCCTCTTTGGATTCCAAATTGGATGTTACCCCATCTCAAATCACTTAAAATTACAACACAAATCAACTCAAATTTACATTAATCAAAATTTAAAAAATCTAGACTCGATCCTGTAGGGTTATCCTAATAATCAACAGTTATATATACATTCCCAAGCAGTTAATATTTGATCTCAAACAGTTGATATATGAATCTCAAGCAATAAATATATTTGAAATTTAAAGTGCTCAACAGATTGCAGTAAATAAATAAACAATCAATCAATTCTAAACTAGCAAACAGCATGCAGTGAAAACTCGAAAACCCGGCATACAACAGAAAAGTAAACACCGGCCTAGCCTAAAACTAGAGTTGATTGTCCTAGCAAACCATCTATAGTGTGTGAGGTAAGTCGTGTGGTTTGGATATATCCTAAATAGGATCATTAGATTGAAGTTGATTAATATTCAATTGGTTGATAGGCTTAAGGGATTTAATTAAAGTTTAAGTTTTAATGGCTTTAAATAACTTTTAAAAAATTGATTCTTAATTATTCGTTGAATACCACCTTTGTTTCACACCGAGGCCGTGAAGTTTATTTCACCTTCCTTGGGGCTAAGTTAATAGCCTCGTAGGCCTGGGTTACCTAGTGGTACCCGATATAATTAAGTGATTTGATTTGATTAAAATTTGAAAGTTAATGAATTTTAATTAAGGTTGGTTGATTACTGATTTTAAGGGTTAATTAGAAATTTCTGGAGTTTTAGAGTGATTTTGAGTTTTTTAGAATTTTTGGAATATTTTAATCATTTAATTAAGGGGTTGAAAATTGACTTTTTGATCAAGCTCAAATTCTGGAATGTTTGCATTTTATTAAAATACTAGACCTTACTATGATCAGTTAGAGGGTAAGTACAGTGAAATTGGATTTTTCTAGATTTAGTTACAAAGGTTTGAAGTTTTGAACTAGTTTTGACCTAGATTTGACCGGTTTGTTGACTTTTTTGAATTTGATGTCTTTATGGAATTCTATCATTTTTAATAAATATTAGGCATTAATAGGAGTTGAATTCAAGTGAGTTTGTTCAATTTTGATTTTTCTGGAATTAGTTATGAATATTTGAAGTTTAAGGTATTTAATGAATTTTTGAAATTGCTTAATTAGAGGGCCATTTTGTGATTTTTCTCCAAATGAGTCCCAAACTCCTTGAAATCAACTCCAAAGGTCAGAAATGACCTAAGGAGAGATTTCCAAGTGTTTGGGAAATTTTTGGAATTTTTAATATTTTTTAATTAATTAAATAAATTAAATATTGATTTTCACTTAAAATTAGATTAAGGTTCAAATTGCTGTCAATTCAAAGGGATTTTAATTTTCATTGATTAAGCACTTGATTCTGGTCATATAGAGGGGTTACACATATTTTTTGGATTCAAAATGTATTTATTACATTTTTTAGAAGTTTTGAGGCCTTAATTAAAGGTTAATTTTGACATGTTTAACTTTTTAACTTACTGAACTCCAAATTGAGTGAAATTTGAACCTAAGGTGTAAAATGTCACTAAGTTTAATGTTCTCAAGTTTCACCCCTATTGGGTGTGTATAGAATTTCCTAGGATTTTTCTAAGTTATCTAGACCTTGTCCTTGATTATTGTCCCTAGGTGGCACTAGAGTTCAATTGGGTCTAAATCTCTGTTCATCTAATCCTTGGACATATACAAACATACCACAGAAATCAGGGAACCTAATTCTACCAATTTAGAAAGTTATGAATTTTCAAAGTTTTGGGTCTAAAATGGACCCAACACCTTGTAAATTCACCCTACAGCAACCCACTGGACATCTAGGCCTAAATAAATTACATGTGATTTCTAAGATGCCCAAGATTGTTCCACCAAAATTTGGACTTGATTTGACCACTGGATTGGGAGAAAATTGAGAAAAATGGATTTTAAACAAACCCATATATCTCCTATTACAGTGATCAAAATGTCTTGAATTTAATTTTAATAAATACTAGAGTTCAAGATCTTTCCGACAAGCCCTAGAACACTAATTTTGGTGAAAAAATGGATTTACTGTGAATTTTAGAAGTTCTGGGCATTTAAAATGATTTTTAAAATCATTTTTAAGTCAAATCGACCGCCGCCGTCGGATCCGATCGGATCGGATCTGATCCGAGCGCCCAGATGGAGCCACGTCACTCGCGTGGTCTGGCCAAAGAACCTGGGTTCGAATCCCAGGGGAGACGCGCAGGTCCCAGATTCAATCTGGGCCGTCCGATGATCGATCGGACGGTCCCGATTGGCCGAATTTGGAGATTTTCAAATGCTCATAACTTTTATAATACTGATCCAAATTTGATGAAATTTGAAACATAGATTGATGGTAGCCTAAACTTACAATGTATGGAGTTTGGAGGCTCCATACATTGTATTTTGGCTACAGTTTCAAAAAGAAGTTTAACATTAAAACTGGAATAACTTACAATCTAGCCGTTGAAATTTTGATTTTTTGGGCTCGTTGGAAAGCTGGAGATATCCTCTTCAACTTTTCTGAAGACCCCATGAGCTGAATCTTCCTAGATTGGAAGTTGTGGTCGAAACACTTGATTCTCTCTCTAAGAACCTCTCTCTTCTCCAATTGGGTTTTGGGGCTAGGATCCAAGGGGGGAAGGCCTGGAAGAGCTAGAGGGGTATTTGGAGAGGGTTTCCTGAGGGTTTTGGTGGCTGGAGAAATTCTGGAGGAGAGGGTTTGAGTTAGTGAGAGCTTTTTGATGAGAATCCCCACTCTCTTTAGGGTTTTTCCCTATTCAAATGTCCCCAAGCCAAAACGAATGGCTGAGATCAAGCTTGGGAGGTCCTAAGATGTTTCCAAGTGTCCAAAAGCTATTGCAATGGCAGGAGATAGGACAATCCCAAGGACAATTAGGTGAAAAGTGTCTTTGGTCCCCACTTGGACACATGGAATGAGGGGAGATGTTTGATCAAGATCAAAGGGCTGGAATGAGGCCTAGGAAGCTTCTAGGGCATGCTCAAACTGCTGGAATGAGTTGGGCTTAAGTGAAATTTGGGTCCAAGGGGTTTGATCAAAGGTTGAGACCATTTAGGAGCTATTTTGACCATCCTTAACCCACTAAATGACTTGTATTGACTGTTTGACCAGTCAAATAGTCAACTAAAGGCTAAGGTGGCATGTGATGATGCCTTGGGTGTTAATTGGATGGGTTGAAAGATTTTAAATGGGTCACATTGGGTCAAATAAGCTTATTGGGCCCTTAATGGGCCCTTAAGCCAAAATTGGTTGATTTGGTCAACCAGGTGGTTCCAGGGTCTAGAAATGGGTTCAATCAATTTGAAATAATATTTTGAGTCTATTGGAAGTGGTTCCAGGATTTATGGTATTTGATTTGGCTAAATGGGCCTTATTGGGCCCATTAAGGGTCATCTGGGTCAAAATTGGTTGACCTAGTCAACTAGGTTGACTCAGAGGCTGGGGTCAGGTTCAACAGGTTTGAAATGACATTCTAAGACCAATGGAAATGGTCCCATGGTCTAAAGAGGTCATTTGGGTCAGAACACCTATTTGAACCCTTAAAGGGCCATTTGGGTCAACTAGGTTGACTTGGTCAACTAGGTTGACCCAAGGCCTGGGAATGGGTCAAACAGATTTGAAATGACATTTGAAACTTGCTGCAAGTGATTGCATTCAATTCAGAGTTCATTTGGTTTGAAATCACCATTTAAGCCCTATAGGGGTATTTTGGTCATTTTGACCCCTGGTCAACTGGGGGTCAAAGTGGGTCAACCAAAATGCAGTTTACTGTTCAGTGAGTCATAATTAAGGGTCTGGAAGTAATTAGAGGCTTTGAAGAGAGCCCTAGGGTCAAAATCCTTTTAATGGCAAGTCCAGTGGCATAGGCTGTAAATATTTGAAGGTTTTACAGCCTTTGGATTTTGATTAAGTTTCTGGGGTTAAAGACCTCGGAATGGGCTCAAATTTGGAGGGTTGCCTCCAGAGACCTGTCCCATCAGTATGCAATTGACAGACTCTGAATTGGAGGTCAATTGATCTATTTTGAAGTGTTTGAAAATTTGCTGAAAAAGGCTTTTAGGACTTGGCCTTTTAGCATTGGATTTGGGTCTGGATTTTTTTGAATTTGATCTGGATTTGATTGGAATTTGAATTGAATAAAGGTCTGGATTGACTTGAGATCTAAATTGATCCTAAGGTCTGGAATCTAGAAGAGTCCTAGGGTCTAGAGCAGATCCTAGGGTCTAAAGTCTAGAAGGCTCCTAGAGTCTGGATTGATCTGGAGATTGAATTGATCTGGGGTCAAGATTGGCCCAAGTGACCTCATACAAAAATGAGGTCAACAGGATGTAAGACCTTTCCGAGGTTGTATGTCGGAGCCTTTGCTCGACGACGTTAACCTGCGTGAAAGAGGCCGGGAGAATCCACCAAGGATGTAGGACCTTTCCGAGGTTGTATGTCGGAGCCCTGCTCGACGACGTTAACCTGTGTGGAAGAGGTCGGGAGAATCCACCAAGGATGTAGGACCTTTTCGAGGTTGTATGTCGGAGCCTTTGCTCGACGACGTTAACCTGTGTGGAAGAGGCTGGGAGAATCCACTAAGGATGTGAGACCTTTCCAAGGTTGTATGTCAGAGCCTTTGCTCGACGACGTTAACCTGCGTGGAAGAGGTCGGGAGAATCCACCAAGGATGTAGGACCTTTCCGAGGTTGTATGTCGGAGCCATGCTCGACGACGTTAACCTGTGTGGAAGAGGTCTGGAGAATCCACCAAGGATGTAGGACCTTTCCGAGGTTGTATGTCGGAGCCTTTGCTCGACGACGTTAACCTGTGTGGAAAAGGTCGAGAGAATCCACCAAGGATGTAAAACCTTTCCGAGGTTGTATGTCGGAGCCTTTGCTCGACGACGTTAACCTGTGTGGAAGAGGTCGAGAGAATCCACCAAGGATGTGAGACCTTTCCGAGGTTGTATGTCGGAGCCTTTGCTCGACGACGTTAACCTGTGTGGAAGAGGTCGAGAGAATCCACCAAGGATGTGAGAACTTTCCGAGGTTGTATGTCGGAGCCTTTGCTCGACGACATTAACCTGTGTGGAAGAGGTCGAATCGAATCCCCCTGGGATTGATTTTGCTTTGATTGGGAGGGGGCGAACGCCGCGTATATCCCGAATCAAAAGTGAAGAAGGTCTATCTTTAGACCGTTACTGCCTTTTTTGAGATCGATGTTAAGACCTTGCCCAAGGAGTAGAAGTCCAACAAGGGACTGTATAAAGTTTGCAATTGATTTCAAGTATCCTTGCATTTGCTCAGATATTCCTGAAATATCAACTTGATGTTGAAGGTATTGGAGGATTTATTTGACCGTGGTTTGAGTCAAAGTTGCCCCCCAGTCTGCATTTGCTTCTTATGATATTAATGCTATGTGTGATATTTTTATATTGGAGCAAAAGTTGCCCCCCCCAGTCGGGAAGCACGTTCTCACAGACGGCGCCAAACTGTTGCGTCCTGGAATATTCGCGGCGGTAGAGAAATATATAGTTTAACGTCTTAGCGTTGTACGAAGATCCAGCACACAATCAGATAAGTGAGAGGATGTAGCATTCATAAGTGACACCAGAGTTTTTACGTGGAAAACCCCTGAAAAAGGGGGAAAAACCACGGGGCCTGGCCCAGTTTGAATGAATCCACTAGTATTTGTAGTCGATTACAAATGAGGCCCTTCCTTAGGAGAAGGCCTTGGATTGATGTAGCAAATGTACATCATATAGATTGCATTACATGGTAAGAGTTACATATATAGGTTTGTTTGGCCTGAAGGACCGTAGTCGGCCGGAGACCGTAGTCGGACGGAGACCGTAGTCGGACGGAGACCGTAGTCGGCCGGAGACCGTAGTCGGCAGGAGACCGTAGTCGGCAGGAGACCTTAGTCGGTCGGAGACCGTAGTCGGCCGGAGACCGTAGTCGGCCAGAGACCGTAGTCGGCCGGAGACCGTAGTCGGCAGGAGACCTTAGTCGGCCGGAGACCGTAGTCGGCCGGAGACCGTAGTCGGCCGGAGACCGTAGTCGGCCGGAGACCGTAGTCGGCCGGAGATCGTAGTCGGCAGGAGACCGTAGTCGGCAGGAGACCGTAGTCGGCCGGAGACCGTAGTCGGCAGGAGACCGTAGTCGGCCGGAGACCGTAGTCGGCAGGAGACCGTAGTCGGCAGGAGACCGTAGTCGGCCGGAGACCGTAGTCGGCAGGAGACCGTAGTCGGCCGGAGACCGTAGTCGGCAGGAGACCGTAGTCGGCAGGAGACCGTAGTCGGCAGGAGACCTTAGTCGGTCGGAGACCGTAGTCAGCCGGAGACCGTAGTCGGCCGGAGACCGTAGTCGGCCGGAGACCGTAGTCGGCAGGAGACCTTAGTCGGCCGGAGACCGTTGTCTGGTGATGGAGGTCGGACGGACCGTATTAGGCGACAGTGGTCAAAAGGACCGTAGGCGGTAGGAGATAAGGAGTCAGGTGTTAGTCCCAGTGTCACTTGGAAGATCGGATGTTGATGGTCTGGCCTTGAGTAGGACGTCGGGTCTTAAGCAGGACGTCAGGTCTTCAGCAGGACGTCGGGTCTTCAGTAGGACGTCGGGACTTAACGTCGGGCCTTAAACAAGACGTCGAATCTTTGGCAGGACGTCGGGTCTTCAGTAGGACGTAGGGGCTGAACGTCAGGCCTTAAGGTGGTGGTCCGGCGAGGTTCTGCGGTGGTCCGGCGAGGTTCCTGCGGTGGTCCGGCGGTGGTCCGACAAGGTTCCTGCGGTGGTCCGGCGGTGGTCCGGCGAGGTCCGGCGGTGGTCCGGCGGCTGCTGAGGAGGAGCTCCTTCCTTCTCTTCTTCCTTCTCTTCTTGCTTGAGTCCCCCCTTATGAGAAATGAAGGCTCTATTTATAGATTTTCTGGAGTGGCATGACCCGTAAATAGGCATGAGATCAGGGGCGAATAGGGAGTGGTCCAATGGACGGCCGATATTGAATCCTACGATCATGCACCGTTCATTGGATATTTGAAGGCTTTAGTGATGTCGGAATTCTGTGATCTTGGGCTCGTTGGATTCGTCTCGTCGAGCCCTTCGATTTGAGTATAAGTTCGTCAAAATTGGAGTCCGTTTGGTAACTCAAATAGTGGTTTGAACCTTCCAATAGCGCTTCAGATCCACGATTTGGACCCATTTGGACTCGGATTGGGTCGAATTTGGTGTCGTTGGGTTCGTATTTCCGAGACGCTCAGTTTGACTGTAAGCTCGCTGAAATCGGAGTTCAGGTGCTCCCAGATTTAATTTTTGAAGTATCTAACTTGATTTTTGCCTCGAGATTCGTGCCTGATCAAGTTAATTTTCGCATGACGTATCAAGTATAATAAAAAAAGTAACAAAACACTAAAAAAATAAAAGAAGTAATTGTGGTAAGACTTTCGAATTCATAGTGCTTGGCCGGCTCGGCTAGGGTGTGATAGCTAAAGTTATAACTCAAATTTTTTCTAGAATATATGAGCAAAATTTTTCGTTCTAAAAAATTTGAAATCAAAATGTACTCTGCTAAAAAATCTATTATAAAAATGAGTATACTGATAAGATGAACCTACTAATATTGAGAATGATTTGATATGAATTCAAATAAATTTAAATTAAGCACTAATACTGATGTTCACATGCTTATAATGAAAAATAACAACTCAAGAATAAAAAGATTTCGATAAGCCTGATATTACTCAATTTCTGTAGTATATTAAAGCTCCAGATAACCAAAAAAATATCAAAATGATCAGAATAGACCGATTCAAATTTCAAACCATCCAGTAGAGTGCTTAATTCCTTGTACAAATATTCAAGATATCCCCTCAAGAAGTCTATAAATACATGCTATTTCTACATATTTAAGAAGGATTTCAAAGGATATAATTACGGGACTTAGAGAGTCGCCAAATTGTCTATAGAACCCAAAATTCATTATTGATCGCAACTAATATTCTTCACCAATTCACTAGTGACACATTGTTGATTGCTATCAATGCATGCCATCAACCGTCATCAACTAATGCTAACATCCAACGTCCATCATCGCACATTGTTGAACGACATTGTCATCCGCAAGTCATCATCGATCATTCACCATTGAGCGGTGCCTCACAATCACACTTTCTCTTAGTGATATGTCGTCAAAAAATTATCTTGATCGGGCACGAATCTCGATGCAAAATCAAGTTGAAAACTTTCAAAATTAAAATTGGGACCATCCAAACTCTGATTTCAGCAAACCTACAGTCGAACTGAGCGTCACGGAAATACGAACCCAATGACACCAAAATCAATTCAATCCGAGTCCAAACGGGTCAAAATCAAGAGTTAGAAGCGTTGTTGGAAGGTTTGAACCACAATTTGGATTACCAAACATGACGTGCTTATAGTCGAATCGAGCGTCTCGATGAGACGAATCCAACGAGCTCAAGATCACCGAATTCTGATACCACTAAGACCTTTAAATGTCTTAAAAATGGTCCATGATCAAGGGATTCAATATCGACCGTCCATCGAACCACTCCACATTTACCCTTGATCTCTCACCTATTTACAGGCTATGCCACTACATAAATCTATAAATAGACCCCTCATTTCTCTTGAAAGAGGATCCAAGCAAGAAGAGAAAAAGAGAAGAAGAAAAGAGAAGGAAGAAGCTCCTCCTCGACCACCGTCGGAGTTTCGTTGGACCATCGCCAGAGTTTCGCCGAACTACCAACAGAATTTCGCCAGACCACCACCTAAGGCCCTCACCTTCGTCGGACCACCACCTGAGGCTCTTACCTTCGTCGGACTACCACCTGAGGCCCTCACCATCGCCGGCCCACCACCTCAGGCCCTCTCCTTGGTCAGGCCCCATGGTTTTGCCCTTTTTACAGGGCTTTCCATATAAAAATCTTGTGTTCTCTGTGTGTGAGCTGAATATTTGTGCAACCTTAAGACGCAGTATTATAACTCTATCGCCGCGTATATTCTAGCCCACAACACTTATAGTGAAAAAAGGCTAATCATTTTAACTTAGAAGCTATATAATTGAGCTATTTAAATTAGGTCATGCTCTATAATTTTTTTCATTTTTTAGTTTTCAACCTAAAAAATCAAGAGATAACGAGCAAACTTGCAAGTGGGTGGACTGCCACCAACGAGTAGGTACTGCAGCAGCACCATAATGTAATATAGCCATGAGAGAAAGAAGCTGATGGAGAGGATTCTTTTGCCTTCCACTTATTAATGAATAAAGATTTCAAATATCAACTGCTATTCCTTTTTAATCTTTGATCATATCAAAATGTTACCCCGATCTCTTTATCTCCAAAATTTGAATTTAATTAATCTAATCTCCATATGTTTCTTTTGAAGCTTAACGAAAATTTTAAATTTCTATATCTTCATAAATATAAGTGATACGTCATCTCAAAATTATGTTTATTTGGCACGAATCTCGAGGCAAAATCAATTCGGAAACTTCAAAAATTAATTTCGGGAGCATATGAACTCCGATTTAAGCGAGCTTATAGTCAAACTGAGCGTCTCGGAAATACGAACCCAACGACACCAAGATCAACCCAATCCGAGCTCAAATGAGTCCGAATCAAGGGCTCAAAGCGCTGTTGGAAGGTTCAAACCACAATTTGAGTTACCAAACGGTCTCCGATTTTGACGAGCTTATACTCGAATCGAGCGGCTCGACGAGACAAATCCAACGAGCCCAAGATCATCAAATTCTGACATCATTAAGGCCATCAAATGTCCAACGAATGGTGCATGATCAAAAGATTCGATATCGACCGTCCATTCAAACCACTCCCTGTTCGCCCTTGATCTCACGCCTATTTACGGGCTATGCCACTCCAGAAAAACTATAAATAGAGCCCTCATTCTACACCAAAGGGGGAGGAGGGGAAGAGAGAGAAGAAGAAGAGGAGAAAGGGGAAAAGGAGATTCCTCACCTCCTCGACCACCGCCGGAGCTCTTCCTGCCGCCTGAAGTCGCCGGAACTCTGCCAGATTTTCAGGAAACGCGGGAATTCTGCACAACTCCCATGGGATGCTGAAATTCTTCCCAATTTACACGAGAGTTCCCTCCTGACGCCGAAACTCCGCCCAAGTGAAGCCGGAGTTCTCCTCTGCTACCAAAGACGTTGGACTTCTACCCGACGTCGGACCTTCACTCTTCGCCAAGTTTCTACCCGACACCAGACTCCTACCGGTTATCGGACTTCGCTGGACGTCTATGCGAAGATGCATTTCTTTCCATTGCTGGACTTCTACCTGACGTTGTCCTACTGATCTTCGTCGTTAGACTACAGTCCTTCTGACCTCCGTCGCCAGCCGACAACGGTCCTCCTGTCTTACGTCGCCCGCCGACTACAGTCTTTCCAACCTCCGTCACCCGCCGACTACGGTCCTCCTGACTTATGTCGCCCGCCGACTACAGTCCTCCGTCGCCAGCTGACTACGGTCCTCCTGACTTACGTCGCCCGATGACTGCAGTCCTTCTAACAAAGTGAATACGTCGATAGTAGATCTTTGTATTTACACCATGTAATGTACTCCATAAGATGTACATCAAGCTAAGGCCTTCCACCAAGGAAGGGCCTCATTTGTAATCGACTGCAATACTAGTGGATTCATTCAAGCTGGGCTAGGCCCCGTGGTTTTTCCCCCTTTTCAGGGGTTTTCCACGTAAAAATCTTGGTGTCTTATAAATGCTAGACCCTCTCTCACTTATCTGATTGCGTGCCGGATTTTCGTATAACGCTAAGACGTTAAATCTTATATTTCTCTACCGCCGCGAATACTCCTGGACGCGACAGTTTGGCGCCGTCTGTGGGAAACGTGGTTCCCGACTGGGGGGCAACTTTTGCTCCAATCTCAAAAGATCACACATAGCATCAATATCATAAGAAGCAGATGCGGACTGGGGGGCAACTTTGACTCAAACCATGGTCAAATAGATCCTCAAATACCTTCAACATCAAGTTGATATTTCAGGAATATCCAAGCAAATGCAAGGATACTTCAAATCAATTACAAGCTTTATACAGTCCATTGTTGGACTTCTACTCCTCGAGCAAGGTCTTAACCTCGACCTCAAAAAGGTAGTAACGGTCTAAAAATAGATCATCCTTCACCTTTGATTTGGGATACACGCGGCATTCGCCCCCTCCCAATCAAGGTAAAATCGATCCCAGGGGGATCCGATTCGACCTCTTCCACACAGGTTAACGTCGTCGAGCAAAGGCTCCGACATACAACCTCGGAAAGGTCTCACATCCTTGGTGGATTCTCTCGGCCTCTTCCACACAGGTTAACATCGTCGAGCAAAGGCTCCGACATACAACCTCGGAAAGGTCCTACATCCTTGGTGGATTCTCCCGACCTCTTCCACACAGGTTAACGTCGTCGAGCAAAGGCTCCGACATACAACCTCGGAAAGGTCCTACATCCTTGGTGGATTCTCCCGACCTCTTCCACACAGGTTAACGTCGTCGAGCAAAGGCTCCGACATACAACCTCGAAAAGGTCCTACATCCTTGGTGGATTCTCTCGACCTTTTCCACACAGGTTAATGTCATCGAACAAAAGTTCTAACGTACAACCTCGGATAGGTCTTACATCCTTGGTTAATGTCGCCACAATGCCGTCAAGGGACTTCCATTTAACTTCTCCACAAAGTTAAATTTCTATATGATGTTGAATTCCCTCTTGTCGCTGAATTTTTGCCTTGCAGGACTTTCATCGGAATTCTACCCGTCGACGAATTCTCGTCGGATTTCTGCTCGTCAGCGGACTCCTACTCGTCGCCAGACTCCTGCTCGTCGACGAACTCTCGTCGGTCTTCTACCCGACGTTGAACTTCTAACCGACGTCGGACTTCTGATCGTCAGCAGACTACTACTCGCCGTCGGTCTTCTACACGATGAAGGACTTCTCCTTTTCGTCGGATTTCTGCTCATCAGCGGACTCCTATTCGACATCGGACTGCTGCTCGTCAGACTTCTGCTCGACAGCGGACTTCTACTCGTCGTCAGACTCCTGCTCGTCGATGAATTCTCGTCGGTCTTATACCCGACGTTGAACTTCTACCCGACATCGGACTTCTGCTCGTCAGCGGACTCCTACTCGTCGTCGGACTTCTGCTCGTCAGCGAACTTCTACTCGTCGTCAGACTTCTGCTCGTCAGGAGACTCCTACGCATCGTCGGATTTCTGCTCGTTAGCGGACTCCTACCCGACGTCGTACTTCTCCCTGTCGTCAGATTTCTGCTCGTTAGCGGACTCTTACCCGACATCGGACTTCTGCTCGTCAGCGGACTCCTACTCGTCGTCGGACTTCTGCTCGTCAGCGGACTTCTACTCGTCGTCAGACTTCTGCTCGTCGACGAATCTTCGTCGGTCTTCTACCCGACGTTGAACTTCTACCCGACATCGGACTTCTGCTCGTCAGCGGACTCCTACTCGTCGTCGGACTTTTGCTCGTCGTCAGACTTCTACTCGTCGTCAGACTTCTGCTCGTCGACGAATTCTCGTCGGTCTTATACCCGACGTTGAACTTCTACCCGACGTCGGACTTCTGCTCGTCAGCGGACTTCTACCTGACGTCGGACTTCTGCTCGTCGACGAATCTTCGTCGGTCTTCTACCCGACGTTGAACTTCTACCCGACATCGGACTTCTGCTCGTCAGCGGACTCCTACTCGTCGTCGGACTTCTGCTCGTCAGCGGACTTCTACTCGTCGTCAGACTTCTGCTCGTCAGGAGACTCCTACGCATCGTCGGATTTCTGCTCGTTAGCGGACTCCTACCCGACGTCGTACTTCTCCCTATCGTCAGATTTCTGCTCATTAGCGGACTCTTACCCGACATCGGACTTCTGCTCGTCAGCGGACTCCTACTCGTCGTCGGACTTCTGCTCGTCAGTGGACTCCTACTCGTCGTCGGACTTCTGCTCGTCAGCGGACTTCTGCTCGTCAGCGGACTTCTACTCGTCGTCAGACTCCTGCTCGTCGATGAATTCTCGTCGGTCTTCTACCCGACGTTGAACTTCTTCCCGACGTCGGACTTCTGCTCGTCAGCGGACTCCTACTCGTCGTCAGACTTCTGCTCGTCGACAAATTCTCGTCGGTCTTCAACCCGACGTTGAACTTCTACCCGACGTCGGACTTTTGCTCGTCAGCAGACTCCTACTCGTCGTCGGCCTTCTACTCAACGAAGGACTTCTCCTTATCGTCGGGCTTCTGCTTGTCAATGGACTGATACTAGTCATCGGCTTCTTGCTCGACTGTTACTTGCAACGCACACTCGAACTCTCCCCTTTGGCTACACACACGATCGTTGACTGCTAATGGGCTTCAACTCGATCGTCCATCGCCAGCAAACCTCCGCTCAGATGCAAAAGAGATCCCGTAGGCTTCTGCACGCGAGAGAGGGAGCGCTAATTCGAGCAAGGGACATTTCCCACGCGCAAAACAGCGGTAGCCTCAATGTCAGAGAGCCAGAGGGAGAGGAAGAAATCCCGTAACTCCTGCACCAGAGAGGGAGCGCTAATTCAAGCTAGGGACATTTCCCACGCACAAAACAGCGGTAGCCTCAATGTCAGAGAGCCAGAGGGAAAGAAAGAAATCCCGTAACTCCTGCACCAGAGAGGGAGCGCTAATTCAAGCTAGGGACATTTCCCACGCACAAAACAGCGGTAGCCTCAATGTCAGAGAGCCAGAGGGAGAGGAAGAAATCCCGTAACTCCTGCACCAGAGAGGGAGGGCTAATTCAAGCTAGGGACATTTCCCACGCACAAAACAGCGGTAGCCTCAATGTCAGAGAGCCAGAGGGAAAGAAAGAAATCCCGTAACTCCTGCACCAGAGAGGGAGCGCTAATTTGAGCAGAGGATATTTCCCACTCGCAAATAGCGGTAGCCTCAATGCCAGAGAGCCAGAGGGAGAGAGAGGAGAAGGTGCAAGTTTCCTAAAGATTTTGGAAGCCTATTTATAGGTTTTTGAGAAAGAAGAGGGCAGTTTTTAGCAATTTCGAATTTTCAGAATTTTTTGGAATTTTTTCGGAATTTTTTGGGCCCAAAAATAGCAAAAACTGCTTATTTTCGTGTTTGTGGGGTCCACAAAGGCGGTGGGAGCCCGAAATCCGTGCACACAGCACGCGGATCGCGACCCGTAGCGTGCGGATCGCGCACGGCCGCCGGATCAACGCTGAGCGGCGGCAGCGTGCGGCCAGCCACGCGACAGCAACAGCCCACGCGAACAGGCGCGGGCGTGAGCCCAGCAGGCGCGAGCGGGAGCCCAGGCGCGGCGCGGTTCGGCCCGGCGGGTGCAGCCCAGCGCGGGCGTGCGCGGTTCGCCTAGCGCGCGCGGTTCGGCCCAGCGCGCGCGGTTCGGCCCAGGCGCGTGGCCGGTTCGGCCCAGTCGAGCGCCGGTTCAGCCCAGACGCGGGTGCGGCGCAGCCCTGCGCGGGCGCGCGGTTCGGCTGCAGGCGCGCACGCGGCAGCGGTTCCGCGCCACCGGCTGCGGCGGCGGCCGGCCGGCAGGTTCGGCCGGTTCGGCTGTCTAGCCCATTCCGGGCCCGTTTTTCGCCCCGACAAGTCCAAATTCGATATTTTTGGAGTCCCCGGACACGTTTTTCGACGTCCCGGACTCAATTTTGACACTTTCAAAGCCATTCGAGGCCCCCACACGCAAGAATAATTCCGACTCGCTCGGGAAAATTCTTTAAAATTTGTAACGCATATTTTCGGACTCCTGGAGCTTCGACGTCCGAAAATAGGGGGGCAACTGATACGTCATCTCAAAATTATGTTTATTTGGCACGAATCTCGAGGCAAAATCAATTCGGAAACTTCAAAAATTAATTTCGGGAGCATATGAACTCCGATTTAAGCGAGCTTATAGTCAAACTGAGCGTCTCGGAAATACGAACCCAACGACACCAAGATCAACCCAATCCGAGCTCAAATGAGTCCGAATCAAGGGCTCAAAGCGCTGTTGGAAGGTTCAAACCACAATTTGAGTTACCAAACGGTCTCCGATTTTGACGAGCTTATACTCGAATCGAGCGGCTCGACGAGACAAATCCAACGAGCCCAAGATCATCAAATTCTGACATCATTAAGGCCATCAAATGTCCAACGAATGGTGCATGATCAAAAGATTCGATATCGACCGTCCATTCAAACCACTCCCTGTTCGCCCTTGATCTCACGCCTATTTACGGGCTATGCCACTCCAGAAAAACTATAAATAGAGCCCTCATTCTACACCAAAGGGGGAGGAGGGGAAGAGAGAGAAGAAGAAGAGGAGAAAGGGGAAAAGGAGATTCCTCACCTCCTCGACCACCGCCGGAGCTCTTCCTGCCGCCTGAAGTCGCCGGAACTCTGCCAGATTTTCAGGAAACGCGGGAATTCTGCACAACTCCCATGGGATGCTGAAATTCTTCCCAATTTACACGAGAGTTCCCTCCTGACGCCGAAACTCCGCCCAAGTGAAGCCGGAGTTCTCCTCTGCTACCAAAGACGTTGGACTTCTACCCGACGTCGGACCTTCACTCTTCGCCAAGTTTCTACCCGACACCAGACTCCTACCGGTTATCGGACTTCGCTGGACGTCTATGCGAAGATGCATTTCTTTCCATTGCTGGACTTCTACCTGACGTTGTCCTACTGATCTTCGTCGTTAGACTACAGTCCTTCTGACCTCCGTCGCCAGCCGACAACGGTCCTCCTGTCTTACGTCGCCCGCCGACTACAGTCTTTCCAACCTCCGTCGCCCGCCGACTACGGTCCTCCTGACTTATGTCGCCCGCCGACTACAGTCCTCCGTCGCCAGCTGACTACGGTCCTCCTGACTTACGTCGCCCGATGACTGCAGTCCTTCTAACAAAGTGAATACGTCGATAGTAGATCTTTGTATTTACACCATGTAATGTACTCCATAAGATGTACATCAAGCTAAGGCCTTCCACCAAGGAAGGGCCTCATTTGTAATCGACTGCAATACTAGTGGATTCATTCAAGCTGGGCTAGGCCCCGTGGTTTTTCCCCCTTTTCAGGGGTTTTCCACGTAAAAATCTTGGTGTCTTATAAATGCTAGACCCTCTCTCACTTATCTGATTGCGTGCCGGATTTTCGTATAACGCTAAGACGTTAAATCTTATATTTCTCTACCGCCGCGAATACTCCTGGACGCGACAATAAGTATCTACATCAATCAAAGCATGCATCTGAATGTTCTAATTGCTTTGTTTATTTGCTCTCTCATATATCTTTGGTTTAAGCGCAAAGTTTTGCTATTATTCCTAAAATTATTCTAAGGCCAAACATTGATCATCCCTAAGACCTTTTGCACGTTATCAAAAGTCAGGAACTTGGTTAAGGCCATCATTTAATAAAACTTTACTTCGGCTTCATTTTGGACGGCTTTCTTACTGCTTTATGAAGCAGTTTTTTAGTACAAAATTTTTGTACTAAAAAGTTGATTTAAGATAAGAAGCAATAAAAAAGCCGTCCCAAAAGAAACCTTGAGCTGTAGACTCACTCAACTTGAGCTTCAACCATAGACAAGAAATATTATGATTAGGGGTGTCAATATTTGACACAACCCGAAAACCCGACTCGAACCCGACCCGAAAATTTCTGGTTAGGGTCAACCCAAACCGAAACGGGTCGGGTTTGGGTTCAACATTTCGACCCGTTTCAAAAATTGGGTCGGGTTAACCCCTTGACCCGAAATTGACCCGGAAACCTGAGATTGACCCATTTTTTACACGAAAAAGAAGATATATACCCATTTTTTATCCGAAAACTAGCAATTTTTGTTGGAAACGGGTCATTCGGGTCGTGTCGGTTTGACCCGGACCCGAATCGGGTCGGGTTCGTGTCAAGAAAACTGACATGTTTTCAAAAACGGGTCGGGTTCGGGTTGACCCAAATAGTGTCGGGTCAGTTTCAAGTTCGACCCATGACCCGAAATTGACACCCCTGATTACAATCCTAATTGGGAGCCTGGAAGCAAAAATCCATGCATTTAAAAAAAAACAAAACAAAACAAAACTCTTGAACTAGCCAATGCTCGGTCCTCAACAATGTTAATGCTTAGCCTTCAATTTGTAATTGGAAGCTCCTCAGATAAAACAAAACTCTTCATCTCTCAGCCAAAACTCCCTAATAACTTAAGACTAAGAACCAGATAAATCTAACAAAGCTAACGATTCCTTCTGTGAATCTACTGCTCCAAACTTGTAGAAAAGGAACAGATCTTCCAAGATGATTGAGGAAGATGATCTCTTAGGCATCATTTGGGACTGGCTTTCTTATTGCTTCTCAAAGCATGTTTTAGTACAAAAAATTTTCTTTTTTTACTAGAAATATGCTTTAAGAAGCAGCAAAAAAATGTCCCAAACGAAGTCTTAATTGAGAGTGATACCCCGTATGATAAAAACAAGAAAACTGTCACTAAAATAAACTATTAAGCTAGATATAAATAAATCATAATCAACATCAGGATTAAATACATGTTCAATCTAGTTCAGTTTATATATCTTATTAAGTATGGAGAGCTCGAGAGCTTTTTCTCCCCAATAATTTCATAATGTAACTATTAAATTTATGAGAAGTTTAACTTTATATTTGTAACTCGATCTGATCATCTAATTTTGTTTTCTTTAATATTGCATAACAAAACAAACAATACCAACAAAGGTAGATAGCAATTACACATATGACAACAAACAGGCTTTCCTCTGTAGGCAATCAAATGATGCCAAAACTCAAACATGTGTGCTCAGCTCCATCGCTATAAAACAAAATAATAAATTAATAATAACAATAATAACAACAACAACAATAATAAGCTTTAAAATTGAAGGCGTAAAATTTCTGGACGCTACTCTAACAGACAAAAGAGAATTACATCATTTATGCATAAATAAATGAAAGAAGACATTGAAACATTCAAGCCAAACTAAGAAAAAGAGGCATAAATCATCAAACCACTAGCTAGTAATAATATTAAAATTTTGACACTTGCAAAAAATAAATTTTCATCAAAAGAAAGTCAACGCAAACTAAGGGAGCAACTGAGTCAAGTTGGCTCGTGAGCTGACTCGAGCTCAAGCTCGAACAGCCCACTACGCGACTTGCAAACTCGTCGAGCAGCTTGTAGATGAAATCTCCAGCGGGAAAATGAAATCGCCAACGGGAAACAAGAGCGACATGCAGAAGTTGTATCTCGAATGGATCTTAGGCATTCCATTTGACCCATACGGTTGGCGTGTGCAATCTACTGAGCAGGAGAGGCATGAAGTTCAGTTCGTGCCATCTAGACAGACAGATGCTGGCACGACGGACATATTGGGCTCAAATTGCCGCTCGAGCAGCTCGATGAGCTTTTTTTCTCGAGCTCATTATTCGACATGCAGTCTAGCTCAACTTGAACACCCCTTATTCGAGCTCGACTCAACTCGTTTACAACCCTAACTCAAACTGCATGCGTAGTTTTTCTGAAAGTTTATTGATAAAAAATAAATATTCATAAAAACTAAGAACCCACACATTCTTTTTCTTCTTCAGATCATGTGCATGGTAATCTGTAAGTTAAATTGAAACACCTCATGAAGCACTTCGCAGATATAATAATCGGTTTAAGGCAGTTGGTGACAGAAGCAAAGGTGGTAATTTATCTTCAGACCTACAGAAGAAACAAATAATATAAAAGCAATTGATATATCTGTTTAACAGCATAGATTTATCTGTTCAAAACCTCACTTCTTAATTTCTTCCATAAGGAAAAAAAAAAAAAAAAGAATGATTTCCTGAATGAATAATGAACATTTTCCTTACTTCAAAGAACAATATATATAGGGGAATCAGGGAAATAATATATGTTTTTATTTTTATTTATGTTATACTATTATATTGATGCAGTTCATGTCATATTGTCATGTCCTATATATTCAATAAATGATAAAACCTTAATACTCAAGATTTATTGTTATTTAGAAATTTCAAGTTTTTTTTAGGTAAGAAATATACGAATTAAGAGTTAAAACTCTTAAGTTCAAGTTCATTAATTTATTTGTTATGAGGCCTGATATGTCATCAAAAAATCTTGGTTTCTTTAGTGAATGGTACACCCTCTCTTTTATTTGATTGCGTGCCGGATTTTCGTACATTGCTAAGACATTAAACTTTATATTTCTCTACCGCCGCAAATACTCTAGGTCACAACAAGGCCATTAATTAGATCATATTATTAGAATTTTTTTGTTCTCTACAAATTTCTTAGTTAAAAAAAAAAAAGTGACGTATGGATAACTTCTTATGTATAGAAATTTTTATGTCAGTTTTAGAATGAAAAAGATTCTGAATAAATTTTTAGTCTTGAGAACATCATCTAGCTAGGCATTATATATACATCATTGTAGTAAGATTCCTAACATAATTAACCATAATTTTATAGAAATTATGTGATAATTTACTATCTTAGACAATTTAATATTGATATTTCACTATAAAATTTATTCAATCAAGTACGGATCTTGATGTAATTTTTAGATCTCAAAATCTCCCCAATATTTGAGAAAACACTTCTAAAGTAGTCATCGAGATCATTTGAGCACAATTTTAACTAAATTTCTATTTGAAAAGTGGGTTAACGAAAAAAAATTGATATGATTGCATGAGGTGCTACAGTTGGAACCACACAGAGGTAGCTAGAGGAAGACAATGCTACTAGACATGAGGACTACTTGAGGAACTAGCTAGCACTTATCAAGAGGAATGGTCAATGAAAAAGGAGAAAGGAGGTGAGAGGGCGACTAGGAGCCAACAATGGTTGAAACGTACTTGTAGAGTCACAAGTGAGCATCAAGGGGAGCGAGGATAGTTATAATGTCAGTCAGTAAAAAATGGGGCAAATTATTACGTCCGGCGTCCGGATTCGTCCGAACGTCAATCCAGACGTGACAGGTCACCAAAATACACTGGGACCCAGTGTAATTAGGTGACATGGCGCTTCTGAATTGGGTGTCCGGACCTTATCTTCTTCTCCTCCTTATTCTTGCTTCCCTCCCATCTCATGAGAAATGAGGGGTCTATTTATAAATTTTCTGGAGTGGCATAGCTCGTAAATAGATGTGAGATCAGGGACAAATATGGAGTGGTTAGAATGAACGGTCGTATTGAATCCTTCGATTGTGGACCGTTTATCAGGCATTTGAAGGTTTTAATGACTTCGGAATTCAGCGATCTTGGTCTCGTTGGATTCGTCTCGTCGAGCCGCTCAATTAGACCATAAGCTCGTCAAGTTTGGAGACCGTTTGGTAACTCACATTATGGTACGAACTTACCAACAGCTCTTCGGGTCCTTGATTTGGATTCATTTGTGCTCGAATTGAGTTGAATTTAGTGTCGTTGGGTTTGTATTTTTAAGACGCTCAGTTCGACTATAAGTTTGCTGAAATCGGAGTTTAGGTGATCCTGGATTTAATTTTTGAAGTTTTATGGTCGATTTTGCATCGAGATTCGTGCCCGATCAAGATAATTTTATGATGACGTATCAGATATAAACATACATAAATAGATAAATGAAATCATTATAAACTTTATTAAAAACGAGAAGAGATAAAGCTTGTTTGTTTTAGCTTCAACAATTCTACAATTATATTTAAGTGCCATGAAATTTTTTTCATATGACCAAAGCCGACGCTTGTGAGTTGCATGTGGATGCAGAATAATTAAAACGCTTATTTTTTTTTTTTTATGATGTTTGATGAAATAGTCTAACTTAATTAAAAATAAATAAATAAAAGTAAATAACTTAAATATGATAATAAATCCGTAGTAATCAAAACAATATTAAAAATAAAATTACAAGAAAGAGGCCGACTCCAAAGAAACTCAGTTCAGAAAGAGCTTTGGAAATTTTAGTGGAAGATTTCTTTTGAGGATTATTTTCTTACTGTTTTTTAAAAATGATTTTTTTAATTTAATTAAAATTTTATTTTAAAAAACAGAAAAAAAAATTATCCCAAATCATGAAAACTTTGCTACCAATGATCCATATGTCTTAGAGAGACAAATAAAAAAATAAAAAATAAAAAGAATCTTTTAATAATGAGATTGAAGAAATTTCCAAGAGTCGATGATTTGGAAACCAATAACAATTCACAATTTATCATCTTCCCGCAATCAACTCATAATAATCATAGATAAACAACTTTGAAAAAAAAATATATATTTAAATAGAACGAAGAACAATTTTCATGCATCCTCACCCTCCTATAAAACAGAGCTGAAATCTCCACAACAATTACCAGCATTGTAAGCGACCGAAGATATCTGGAAACCCAACCATGGTTTCTTCCATCCCTTCTTCCCTTGCAATCTCTCTTCTCATTCTTTCAACAACTTCCTTCCTTCCGCTATCTGTATACAGCAAGGGAGGCTTTTCTGTAAATCTCATTCATCGCGACTCACCAAAATCTCCGCTATCCGATTCCAGCTCCACCCCTTCCTCCCGACTCAAAGCCGCCATAGAACGCTCTTTCTCCCGCGCCAACTACTTCGGTAATGCCATTCAAAGAAATATTCCCTCCGTTTTTGCATCTTCCCCAACTACTTCCGACAACTTGTACTCCGGCATCAGCTCGAATAGTTCCGAGTATTTGATGAGCTTCTACGTTGGATCTCCGGCCAAGGAGGTTCTAGCCATCGCAGACACCGGCAGCGACCTCCTTTGGATCCAATGCAAGCCTTGCGAACAATGTTACCCACAAACGATCCCTCTATTCGACCCGCAAGCCTCCTCCACCTACAAAGTGGTTTCCTGCAAAGCTGATTTCTGTTCAGCCCTGTCAAGGGAAAGCTGCGGCAAGAAATCCGAATGCGAGTACAACTACGCCTACGGAGACGGATCCTTCGTCGATGGCTTTCTCTCGACAGAGACTTTGAGCTTTGACTCGACTGGTGGACGTCGCGTTCAAGTACCTTCAACGCTCTTCGGCTGCACCCATCTTAGCAATGGAACCTTCAGCGATGGCTCTGGCATCGTCGGTCTCGGTGGCGGGCAGCTCTCTCTAATCCGGCAGCTCGGGTCCTCCATCGAAAGCAAATTCTCCTACTGCCTACCCTCTATGTCCCAGAGCTCTGCCACCAGCCGACTCAATTTTGGCTCTAGTGGTTTTGTCTCAGGCTCTAATTCTGTCTCCACGCCGCTTATTCCAGGCAACCCTGACACCTTCTACTTCCTTCACCTCGATCAGATCAGCGTGGGTGCGCAGGGATCCGTCCTCGTGAACCCGTCAATGAAGGCGGCCGTTAACGCTCATCAGGGCAACATAATCATCGACTCCGGCACACCACTCACTTTCATCGATAACGAGACGCTGCAATCAGTGGCAAACAAAGTTGCGAGCAGTGTGAGTTTTCCGAAGGTGGCAGATCCGAACGGTGTCTTTAGTCTCTGCCTTGATGTGTCTGGCTCTGGAAGCGACGCCAAGCTCCCTGACATTACATTTCACTTCTCCGGTGGTGCACCGGTTGTTCTGCATGAACACAATACGTTTGTGGAAGTTGCAGAGAACACGTTGTGCTTGGCATTGATATCTAGTGATATTGATGGTACAGGAGTTAACATATTTGGTAATATCGCACAGCAGAATTTTCATATTGGCTATGATCTCAGCGCCATGCAACTCACCGTAGCACCTGCAGATTGTGCCAATATGTGAAGATGATATGTGTAATTAATAAAGCACTACACAGTACTGTTTTTGCATGTTGGTTACTTAACGTGTCATTGGGATTGTTAATTTATCTTGTCGGTTTTATGTTCATGTATCCTTTTCTTCTTTTTTTCCTTTATTTTAAAATGATATATTATTTTATGAAGAGATTGATGCACCTTATTTCATTTAATGATGCTTTTGCAAATTTTGCTTTTCTATATGAAACACAGCAGGCATCTCTTTAGAGATGATAAGTACATACGAACAACTGGACATAAATGATAATTTCTGGGTGGGCATTCATCAAATGCTCATGAACTTTTTTTTTTTAGAAAAATTGTTTTTACAAATCCTTAAAGGAGATCAATTACTCGCTAAGCTTGAAAGAGCTACATCAAAAAAGAAAGAAAAAATCTATGAGCCATCGATCTCCATTAATTACAAAAATCAAAATGAAACCTAAGAATTAAAAAAAAATAAAAAATAAAAACTAGGGGTGGCAAAGAGCCAACCCCAAAAATTATCGTGGTGGAGCAAAGGAAAAATAGTCAAAATCACCTGCGAAGTAGTAGTTGTTGTAGAAGATGAAAATAGAGTAACCCAGCCACTCCAAATGGGGGAACCAAAGGAAACCAACAACTCAATAGAGCCAATAGAATGAAAGCTCAGCAACACCCAGCCATCAACCTCCATATCATCTGGACAGTAAAAAAGCCAAACCTTTTAGCAACTGAAACCACCATCTTTGGACAGCTTACAAAAAAATCAGATCCTTAGAATTAAGGTTCAAAGGGATCTTGCAAATATGATCATCAGCAAGAGTATGGGGAATAACCTCCATAAGCCTAGTAGGGGACTAACCACCATCAATAATGAATTCAGAGGCTTTTAATGAGGAAATAGAATGAGTATTTAGGTGACAGTCAATAGACCATGTGTCTAACCAATCATCCTGCCATAAATAGGAAGAATCAGTTCCAATTCCCCATTGTATAATAGATTCGGCAACCCATTTAATTTGACATAATCTTTTTCACGTTGGAGAGTACCCTTTGCTTAAAAAAACGAGAGATGGATGAATGCCCTTATAATATTTGAGATGCATGAAGTTGGCTCACAAAGACTCAATCTTTCTGAATTTCCACCAAAGTTTCACAGAAAAGACTTCGATTAAATCATGAATCGACTCACAACCTAATCCACCTTCATGGAAAGGACCAGAGCAATTACCCCACTTAGCCCAGTGAATTTTTTTGGAAATAGCACTGGAACGTCCCAAAAAGATTTATTGATAATTATCTCTAATTTGTTATAAATGGAGAGCTTAGGGTTAATATATTGAAAAAGATAAGCATGAATCGAGCATAAAACACTTCTTATAAGAAAAAAAATATGAATTGATTCAAGACAGAAACCCATTGAACAACCTATAAAGATGGTAATCGAGTTTTAAGATGCTTGATGAAGAATTAAACGTGCATGGTTTAAGTTACAATGAAAGAAAACATGAAGCCTAACAAAAGAAAGTTGTCGCTCTTTAGTTTTTTTTTTTAGGAAAAAAAAAAGAAAGTTGTCGCTCTTTTAGTTACGCTCTTGAGAACGATTAATTATTATGTGCGGAAGTCAAACGTCATCTGGAGATCAAACAATTAAGATGTGCGACGTCACCCCTGTGCTCGGTACCGTGCCTTGCTACTGTTCAATACAGCGGTTCAGTACCGCTGAAGTACACGCATTATGATTGATCTCTGGATGATGTTTTGCGTCTGATCTCCGCGCAGAATTATTTCTCCTTGAGAACATTCGTCCGCCATAATAGCTTTTAAAATAAAAAATATGTATAGGTTATGATGAACCTGAGAAGCTAAAATTTTATTGGAAAAGATTACACAATTAATAAGGTATGCACATCAGCATGGTCAGGCATATACCAACATCTTTACTATAAAATAAAATTAAAAATTTCTATCTAATTTTTTTCATATCACTACTTCTAATTAAGATTTTAGATTTTAATCATAATATTCAGGATGAAGTTCGAAGAGTATATTTATAACGAGAGCCATTTCAACCTCGTAGTCATGATTTTCCAAAAACTAAATTCGGTATGAAAGACAGAAGATTTAATCCTATTTGGCTTGACAAGTATTCAAATTGGCTAGAGTATAGCATTAGCAAAAACAAATCATACTGTTTTTATTGTTATATGTTCAGAAAACCAAGTAGAGGCAATGAAGATGAAGAAGCATTTAATAAAAATGGATTTTGAAATTGGAAGAAAACAAACAAATTTGATCTTCATGTAGGATGTCATAACAGTGCGCATAATAATGCTATCTTGTATTTAATATTATATGTTTTTGGATAATTATTAATAAAAAATTTTTAAAACTGTCTATGCCGATCCCAAGCCCGGATGAAAAAAGTTGAGGAAAATTTTTACTAAATTAATTTAGGCCCCCCCTTGATAAATTTTCTGGCTCCGCCACTGAATACAGCGGCTCAGTACCGCTGACGTACACGCATTATGATTGATCTCTGGATGACGTTTTGCGTCCGATCTCCGCGCAGAATTATTTCTCCGACATAATAGCTTTTAAAATAAAAAAAATATTTATAGGTTATGATGAACCTGAGAAGCTAAAATTTTATTGGAAAAGATTACACAATTAATATGGTATGCACATCAGCATGGTCAGGCATATACCAACTTCTTTACTATAAAATAAAATTAAAATTTTCTATCTATTTTTTTTCATATCACTACTTCTAATTAAGATTTTAGAGTTTTTAATTTATACTCCCAAAAAAATTGATATATTAACTTTGTGCAGACTTGTAGTGCTCGTAGTTACTATGAAAAAAAGTAATAATTGAAGAAAGAGTGTACCACAATTGATCATGCGAAACATGTAATAAGCTGATTGTCGTCACCATAATATTTAGTTCATAGAATAATTTTATATGATTAAATATTTTACTTCATTTAAAGAATTACAAAATAATGTAATATCTTGAAGGAAATGTAATAAAACAAATAAAAAAAGAAATTGGCAAAAATGAATGTTAGAATTTAACGTGAAAATTTTTTAAACAGGGAAAAACTACATAGTCACACCACATCAAAAAATTCAATTTGAAAATTGGGGGAAATTGTATAAATATTTTTCCTTGTCTCTCTTCAGTTGTCTCTTTATTCTTACACCGAAATAACAAAGAGATACACTTCTACAACACGAAGGGATACTACCTATCAAGTCAAACACAAAAAATGAGAAAGAAAGTTGTGCAGTTCGACTCATAATGCTGTGGCATTGGGGTCTGAAACGCAGCGGCACTCTACTCTCTATCTCCAGCCTAAGCCTGGAGTGCTACAACGCTCGAGTATACAATATTGCCGTTCTTGTATGGGAAATTTTTTTTCTAAGGGCTCAAGCAAGGGGAGCATTGCCAACTGCGACTCCTAAGCTAGCTCTATCATGGCCTTGCACGGATGCTCGATTTAACGAGGCGGAAACTAAAAGTTGGACGGTAAAAAAAACTTTATTAAACAATACACCACTTTCTTATTTGTACTGAAGAGCCACTAAAACCCAAAATTTAAATTACATGTTGTCATTTGCACATCATCTTCTATATACGAATTATTCTCTTTCAACCATTACATATTCTTTGGGGATTTACCTGAAACATTAATTTAGGGATTCGAGTTTACAGCGTAAACTTAGCGGTAATAATTAAAACAATCAATATAAATGTTCTTTAATATGCATCCTATCATTTTTTAATTTTATTTCATTCATTAAGTAATTTCTACATCTATGGTCATTTTCTTTTAAAATATTTTAAATCATTTTGAAACTTTAATAATTCCTTTTCCCATTTAATTTGATTGGAGCACCGTCTCAATGTAACCAAAGGTACAACTTTTTCCATTTTTTTCTTTTTCCATTTCCATGACCTTTTCCTTTTTACATGCATGAGTATGACGTCCCCAGCTAGTATCATAGGGGTAAACTCTTAATATTAGATTACATTTTTTGAGTGAGGAGACCATACCTACATATTAATCAAAATGTTACTAAGATAAGCACAACTTTAAATTCAAAAATTGATATTTTATTCGATATTCTTAAGATATTTTTGCTACGGATATTAATCAATTGAAAAGTAAAAAATATCTTTTTTTTTTTTTGATATTGTTAAGATAATTTTAATTATGAATTTTAATATATTAAAAAACAGACTTTAATAATTTTGATATGTTGATTGAGAGCTTTGACTAATCATGAAGTCTTAGATTCAAAATTTGTGTACATAATGTGCGTGTGAATTTGTCTTAACAGTTTAAATATCTAAAAAAAAAGTATGTACAGGACAATTAAAATCTCAATAAAAATATATTAAGTACTTAATAATCCTACCCTATGCAATTATATATTATATTTATTTAACTTGCTAGCACATTAAATCTATTTCATATCTATAATAAAGCCCTGTTGCGGGCTAGAATATACGATGCGATAGAGTTATAATTCTACGTCTTAGCGTTACACGGATATCCAGCTCACACACAGAGAACACAATATTTTTTACGTGGAAAACCCGGAAAGGGAAAAAACCACGGGGCCTTGCCCAGTTGAAAATGATTCCACTAAAATTTGAATAAATTATTCTTATTAGGTAATAAATTATTTTGAATATTTATTTTGCATATTTTCACATAATTTTTAGTTTTATTATAATAAAATATTCTTATTAGGTAAAAAAATAATTACATTTTGTTTGTGTTATACTATTTCATTATAATGAATTTACTCATAAACAAGAGGTCTTTATTTATGTTTGTGATATTTTTTATTTAAAATTTTCATGAACAAGTTTGTTTAATTATAAGAAGAATCATTTTATGAGTTTTTTTTTTTATTCGTGAATGGGCTCGTTTGGTAGATCGAAATCACCCCCTATATATGTTTGTGAAAGGCTCTAGGTGATTATTTGTTAGTAAGCACGATAAAGCTCATTTATTTAAAGCTCAGTAAGCATAAACAAACCAAACATGAACCAAAGTATCAAACATGAACATCTATTCAGTTTAAACGAGTCAAATTTGAACACAAACAAAAAAGCTCAAACCGGCTTGAACCAAGCTTGAACAAACTAATAATAAATAAGCTCAAATATGAACAAGCACATACTCGGCTCGTTTCGGTTTATTTGCAACACTGTCGAGAGGACATGTGCCCCCATCAAGCCCCTCTTAAATCCATCCTTATTGCAGTATCTAAATGAGATTAAAATATATTCATGAAAGATGAAAGTACATACTTCATTTTAAATAAGCTTAGTAATATTTTTATCTTATTTGAAGGTTAAGATGTCAAATGAGTAAATATATACTTATCTGGATAGGGCCTAACGCGTGATCAATAATGTCAGTGGCCTAAATCTGCAACCTTCATTGCACTTTGAAGGGGCACTGGTCTACCATCTGCCAATGTGGTAAAATGGACGTCATAATTTGTTATAGGAGGGTTTGCAGTCGCGCAACCCCTACAAAAAAAAAAAAATCAAATGAGTAATTATTTTTAGCATGAAAAGTACTCTAATTTGATCCATTAGCATAAATATAATATAAGAGATATTCTATTTAAGATTTTGATAATCATTTGAATGATATTTAACAACTAATTTAGTGCCCAACTGCATAATGCTTGTTAAAAATTAAAATATCTTGATTTTTGTGTGACTATGAGCATAGCTGAGCTCACCAGATCAGATAGTTTTTACATGGTTAATTTCTTTGGCACTTTATTCAATCCTAACAGCTTCTATTAATGAGGGGTAAGGTCCCACACTTAGGGTTTTGCACCCCAAAAAAAATTATTTATTCATACCAATTCAAAATTCCTATACAATTCGATTATATCAATCGTTTTGATTTGATTTTAATGTTTTGTAAAATTGCAATAAATCAAATCAAAATGGCAAATGGCTATATATACATATATATATATATATATTTCTTAATTACTATATCATAACTATAAGCCAATTAATTCAGGTGAAATTACGGTAATTTTTAATTTATCTTTACTAAATATCATAGTTGATACATCACAAAAAATTAAATAAATAGATTGAGCATGAATCTTGATGCAAATTAAAATGTTCAAAATTTTGCTCTACATTACCTGAACTCCAATGTAAGCAAACTCATCGGCTTGACGAGACGAAACTAATGATACGAAAACTAATCTGATCCAAGTAAAAGTGAGTGCATCAAGTACTTAAAGCATTGTTAAAAATTTTGAAAGAATAATTGAAGAATGAAATTTTATCGAAATTTTATGTGTTTACAATCAATTCAAGCATCCCAACCAGGCAAATCCATCAAGCCTATGATTGTCAATGTTGACATTATTACAGTACTTAAACGTTCAAGACTAATCTATAATCATGAGAATCAATAAAGATAATTTGATGGAGTGCTCAAGATTTTGATTATATTTACGGGCATGTCATTGTCAAAATCTAAAAATAGATCGGTATTTTCCATATAAAGTGGACTCTTAGCTTGTGATTCAAAATAGCTCAAAGGTTTAAAGAATCTCAAAGCTCCACCCCCAATAACTGCAATCAAATCACACCATTGGACCGCCATTCAGGTGCCACGGTCAAACCACCACTCGAACACAGCAAGCGGACTACCACTTCTTGACCATAACCAAATTGTCATTGTTGGACCATTGTCCAATCACCGCCATCTAATCGTTATCACGGTCCCACTTCCATTAAGTCGTATCGTTGGACCATTGCAGCCCAACCATCGTTGTCAAATATATCACCAATGTTTGACTTGTGTTATCAGATCAACAACATCATCTGACCACCGTCATCGGACTATGGACTATCGCTGCTCAACCTTTGTTGTTGGATTACTGGCACTCAACCTTAAGCTAATTCAAATTTAAAACACGTTCTTTTTATAAAATGCCCCAAATTAAACTATATCACATTATATAGGGAAATTTTGATAATAAATCACGATCATTTTCTTCCGAATATGTTAACAGTATTGTTGCGTCCTGGAATCTTCGCGGCGGTAGAGAAATATATAGTTTAACGTCTTAGCGTTGTACGAAGATCCAGCACACAATCAGATAAGTGAGAGGATGTAGCATTCATAAGTGACACCAGAGTTTTTACGTGGAAAACCCCTGAAAAAGGGGGAAAAACCACGGGGCCTGGCACAGTTTGAATGAATCCACTAGTATTTGTAGTCGATTACAAATGAGGCCCTTCCTTAGGAGAAGGCCTTGGATTGATGTAGCAAATGTACATCATATAGATTGCATTACATGGTAAGAGTTACATATACAGGTTTGTTTGGCCTGAAGGACCGTAGTCGGCCGGAGACCGTAGTCGGCCGGAGACCGTAGTCGGCAGGAGACCGTAGTCGGCCGGAGACTGTAGTCGGCAGGAGACCGTAGTCGGCAGGAGACCTTAGTCGGTCGGAGACCGTAGTCGGCCGGAGACCGTAGTCGGCCGGAGACCGTAGTCGGCCGGAGACCGTAGTCGGCCAGAGACTGTAGTCGGCCGGAGACCGTAGTCGGCAGGAGACCTTAGTCGGCCGGAGACCGTAGTCGGCCGGAGACCGTAGTCGGCCGGAGACCGTAGTCGGCCGGAGACCGTAGTCGGAAGGAGACCGTAGTCGACAGGAGACCGTAGTCGGCCGGAGACCATAGTCAGCAGGAGACCGTAGTCGCCAGGAGACCGTAGTCGGCAGGAGACAGTAGTCGGCAGGAGACCGTAGTCGGCCGGAGACCGTAGTCGGCAGGAGACCGTAGTCGGCAGGAGACCTTAGTCGGCCGGAGACCGTAGTCGGCCGGAGACCGTAGTCGGCCGGAGACCGTAGTCGGCAGGAGACCTTAGTTGGCCGGAGACCGTAGTCGGCCGGAGACCGTTGTCTGGTGATGGAGGTCGGACGGACCGTATTAGGCGACAGTGGTCAAAAGGACCGTAGGCGGTAGGAGATAAGGAGTCAGGTGTTTGTCCCAGTGTCACTTGGAAGATCGGATGTTGATGGTCTGGCCTTGAGTAGGACGTCGGGTCTTAAGCAGGACGTCAGGTCTTCAGCAGGACGTCGGGTCTTCAATAGGACGTCGGGACTTAACGTCGGGCCTTAAACAAGACGTCGAATCTTTGGCAGGACGTCGGGTCTTCAGTAGGACGTAGGGGCTGAACGTCAGGCCTTAAGGTGGTGGTCCGGCGAGGTTCTGCGGTGGTCCGGCAAGGTTCCTGCGGTGGTCCGGCGGTGGTCCGACGAGGTTCCTGCGGTGGTCCGGCGGTGGTCCGGCGAGGTCCGACGGTGGTCCGGCGGCTGCTGAGGAGGAGCTCCTTCCTTCTCTTCTTCCTTCTATTCTTGCTTGAGTCCCCCCTTATGAGAAATGAAGGCTCTATTTATAGATTTTCTGGAGTGGCATGACCCGTAAATAGGCATGAGATCAGGGGCGAATAGGGAGAGGTCCAATGGACGGCCGATATTGAATCCTACGATCATGCATCGTTCATTGGACATTTGAAGGCTTTAGTGATGTCGGAATTCTGTGATCTTTGGCTCGTTGGATTCGTCTCGTCGAGCCCTTCGATTTGAGTATAAGTTCGTCAAAATTGAAGTCCGTTTGGTAACTCAAATAGTGGTTTGAACCTTCCAACAGTGCTTCAGATCCTTGATTTGGACCCATTTGGACTCGGATTGGGTCGAATTTGGTGTCGTTGGGTTCGTATTTCCAAGACGCTCAGTTTGACTGTAAGCTCGCTGAAATCGGAGTTCAGGTGCTCCCAGATTTAATTTTTGAAGTTTCTAACTTGATTTTTGCCTCGAGATTCGTGCCCGATCAAGTTAATTTTCGCATGACGTATCAGTTGCCCCCTTATTTTCGGACGTCGAAGCTCCAGGAGTCCGAAAATACTTGTCTCGAAATTTACATTGGCCGAATCGCAAAAAATTGCGTTCCAAAAATTAATGGCTTACTCGAACTTGATCCTAGAGGCCCCGTTGAGCTCCAAAAGTGTCGAAATCGAGTCCGGAACGTTGAAAAACGTGTCCTGGGACCCCAAAAACGTCCAAATCGGACCGTCCGGGCCGAAAATCGGGCCCGGACACGCGTAGGCTGCCGAGCCGGCCGGCCGGCCAGCCGGCCGCCGCCCGCCGCCGGCGCCGGCGCCGGCTAGCTGCCGCGCGAACAGGCGCGCCCCTCCTGGGCGCGCGGTTTGGCTGAGGCGGTTCCTTATTTTTATTTATTTAAATTTTTTTTTGTGGGACCCACATGGGATTAAAAATCCGAAAAAATCCAAAAAAAAATCCAAAAAATTCCGAAAAAATTCTAAAAAATTCAGAAAAATTCGAATTTTTTAAGAATTCTAGAAAACTCTAGAAACTTCCCCTCTTCTCTCCAAAAACCTATAAATAGGCCCCTAAGGCCTTTAGAAAAATTGTCCTTCTCCTTTTCTTCTCCTCTTTCCACCTCTTCTTCTTCTCCTTTCTTCTCTTCTCCCTCTGTCCTTTCTATTGAGGTATTCCCTCAATTTTTCGAGGCCCCTCTCTTGGCAAGGAAGTCCGGAGATTTCCCCTCCTTCTCTTCTCCCTCTGTCCTTTCTATTGAGGCATTCCCTCGATTTTTCGAGGCCCCTCTCTTGGCAAGGAAGTCCGGAGATTTCCCCTCCTTCTCTTTTCTTCGAGAGATCTTGTGGAGTTCCGATGTTTGGTGGTTGGCGATGGAGATCAGATAAACTGTTGTAAGGAGAGAGGTTGGAATGACGGGCAAACTTCCAGCATCAGGGAGAAGTATGATGACAGGCAGGAATTCAACATCGGGTAGTCATACATCGTTGGATAGAAGACCGACGAAAGTCTATTAACTGGTAGAAGTATGACATCTGGTAGAAGTACGAAGTCGGGTAGAGGTGCAGCGTCAAGTACAAGTCCGACGAAAGTCCGTCGACGGGCAGAAGTCTGACGATGGTTAGTAGTCCGAGGCTAGCAGAAGTCTGTAGTCGGGTAAAGGTGCTGCGCCAGGTAGAAGGCCGACGAAGGTTTGTCGACGAGCAGAAGTCCGACGATGAGTAGAAGTCCGCTAACAAGTAGAAGTCTGACGTCGGGTAGAAGTACGGCCTGGGGCAGAAGACCGATGAAAGTTCGTCGACGGGCAGAAGTCCGACGACGAGTAGAAGTCCGCTGACGAGCAAACGTTCGACGACAAGGAGAGGTCCGACGTCGTGTAGAAGTACGGCCTCGAGCAGAAGATCGATGAATGTTCGTTGACGAGGAGAAGTTTGATAACGAGTAGAAGTCTGACGTCAAGCAGAAGTTCGACGTCGAGTAGAAGTCTGCTGATGAGCAGAAGTCCGACATCGGGTAGAAGACTGACGAAAGTTCGTCGACGAGCAGAAGTCCAACGACGAGTAGAAGTCCGCTAACGAGCAGAAGTCCAACGTCGAGTGGAAGTCTGCTGATGAGCATAAGTCCGACGTCGAGTAGAAGATCGACGAAAGTCCGTCAACGGGAAGAAGTCTGACGACGGTTAGTAGTCCGACGGCAGGCAGAAGTCTAACGTCCCGTAGAAGTACTGTCGTGTAGAAGACCGACAAGTTCGTCGACGAGCAGAAGTCCGACGAGTAGGAGAAGTCCGACTTCGGGTAGAAGTACGGCCTTGGGCAGAAGACCGATGAAAGTTCGTTGACGGGCAGAAGTCTGGCGTCGAGTATTAGTCCGACGACAGGAAGAATTCTGGCGTCGAGTATTAGTCTGTCAAAAGTCCTGCAAGGCAAAAATTAAGCGACAGGAGGAAATTCAAAATCGGGTAGAATTTTAACATTGTGGAGAAGTTAGATGGAAGTCCATTGACGACATTCTGGCGATGTTAACCAAGGACGTAAGACCTATCCGAGGTTGTATGTCAGAGCCTTTGCTCGAAGACGTTAACCTGTGTGGAAGAGGTCGAGAGAATCCACCAAGGATGTGAGACCTTTCCGAGGTTGTATGCCGGAGCCCTGCTCGACGACGTTAACCTATGTGGAAGAGGTCGAGAGAATCCACCAAGGATGTGAGACCTTTCTGAGGTTGTATGCCGGAGCCCTGCTCGACGACGTTAACCTGTGTGGAAGAGGTCGGGAGAATCCACCAAGGATGTAGGACCTTTCCGAGGTTGTATGTCGGAGCCTTTGCTCGACGACGTTAACCTGCGTGGAAGAGGCCGGGAGAATCCACCAAGGATGTAGGACCTTTCCGAGGTTGTA
Organism: Dendrobium huoshanense; assembly: GCA_016618105.1. Classification (NCBI taxonomy): domain Eukaryota; kingdom Viridiplantae; phylum Streptophyta; class Magnoliopsida; order Asparagales; family Orchidaceae; genus Dendrobium; species Dendrobium huoshanense. The sequence goes on from CM028356.1 coordinate 18,971,866, forward strand.
TGTCGGAGCCCTGCTCGACGACGTTAACCTGTGTGGAAGAGGTCGGGAGAATCCACCAAGGATGTAGGACATTTCCGAGGTTGTATGTCGGAGCCTTTGCTCGACGACGTTAACCTGTGTGGAAGAGGCTGGGAGAATCCACTAAGGATGTGAGACCTTTCCAAGGTTGTATGTCAGAGCCTTTGCTCGACGACGTTAACCTGCGTGGAAGAGGTCGGGAGAATCCACCAAGGATGTAGGACCTTTCCGAGGTTGTATGTCGGAGCCATGCTCGACGACGTTAACCTGTGTGGAAGAGGTCTGGAGAATCCACCAAGGATGTAGGACCTTTCCGAGGTTGTATGTCAGAGCCTTTGCTCGACGACGTTAACCTGTGTGGAAGAGGTCGAGAGAATCCACCAAGGATGTAAAACCTTTCCGAGGTTGTATGTCGGAGCCTTTGCTCGACGACGTTAACCTGTGTGGAAGAGGTCGAGAGAATCCACCAAGGATGTGAGAACTTTCCGAGGTTGTATGTCAGAGCCTTTGCTCGACGACATTAACCTGTGTGGAAGAGGTCGAATCGAATCCCCCTGGGATTGATTTTGCTTTGATTGGGAGGGGGCGAACGCCGCGTATATCCCGAATCAAAAGTGAAGAAGGTCTATCTTTAGACCGTTACTGCCTTTTTTGAGATCGATGTTAAGACCTTGCCCAAGGAGTAGAAGTCCAACAAGGGACTGTATAAAGTTTACAATTAATTTCAAGTATCCTTGCATTTGCTCAGATATTCCTGAAATATCAACTTGATGTTGAAGGTATTGGAGGATCTATTTGACCATGGTTTGAGTCAAAGTTGCCCCCCAGTCTGCATGTGCTTCTTATGATATTAATGCTATGTGTGATATTTTTAGATTGGAGCAAAAGTTGCCCCCCCAGTCGGGAAGCACGTTCTCACAGACGGCGCCAAACTGTTGCGTCCTGGAATATTCGCGGCGGTAGAGAAATATATAGTTTAACGTCTTAGCGTTGTACGAAGATCCAGCACACAATCAAATAAGTGAGAGGATGTAGCATTCATAAGTGACACCAGAGTTTTTACGTGGAAAACCCCTGAAAAAGGGGGAAAAACCACGGGGCCTGGCCCAGTTTGAATGAATCCACTAGTATTTGTAGTCGATTACAAATGAGGCCCTTCCTTAGGAGAAGGCCTTGGATTGATGTAGCAAATGTACATCATATAGATTGCATTACATGGTAAGAGTTACATATACATGTTTGTTTGGCCTGAAGGACCGTAGTCGGCCGGAGACCGTAGTCGGCCGGAGACCGTAGTCGGCCGGAGACCGTAGTCGGCCGGAGACCGTAGTCGGACGGAGACCGTAGTCGGCAGGAGACCGTAGTCGGCAGGAGACCTTAGTCGGTCGGAGACCGTAGTCGGCCGGAGACCGTAGTCGGCCGGAGACCGTAGTCGGCCGGAGACCGTAGTCGGCCAGAGACCGTAGTCGGCCGGAGACCTTAGTCGGCCGGAGACCGTAGTCGGCCGGAGACCGTAGTCGGCCGGAGACCGTAGTCGGCCGGAGACCGTAGTCGGCCGGAGACCGTAGTCGGCCGGAGACCGTAGTCGGCAGGAGACCGTAGTCGGCAGGAGACCGTAGTCGGCAGGAGACCGTAGTCGGCCGGAGACCGTAGTCGGCAGGAGACCGTAGTCGGCCGGAGACCGTAGTCGGCAGAAGACCGTAGTCGGCAGGAGACCTTAGTCGGTCGGAGACCGTAGTCAGCCGGAGACCGTAGTCGGCCGGAGACCGTAGTCGGCCGGAGACCGTAGTCGGCAGGACACCTTAGTCGGCCGGAGACCGTTGTCTGGTGATGGAGGTCGGACGGACCGTATTAGGCGACAGTGGTCAAAAGGACCGTAGGCGGTAGGAGATAAGGAGTCAGGTGTTAGTCCCAGTGTCACTTGGAAGATCGGATGTTGATGGTCTGGCCTTGAGTAGGACGTCGGGTCTTAAGCAGGACGTCAGGTCTTCAGCAGGACGTCGGGTCTTCAGTAGGATGTCGGGACTTAACGTCGGGCCTTAAACAAGACGTCGAATCTTTGGCAGGACGTCGGGTCTTCAGTAGGACGTAGGGGCTGAACGTCAGGCCTTAAGGTGGTGGTCCGGCGAGGTTCTGCGGTGGTCCGGCAAGGTTCCTGCTGTGGTCCGGCGGTGGTCCGACGAGGTTCCTGCGGTGGTCCGGCGAGGTCCGGCGGTGGTCCGGCGGCTGCTGAGGAGGAGCTCCTTCCTTCTCTTCTTGCTTGAGTCCCCCCTTATGAGAAATGAAGGCTCTATTTATAGATTTTCTGGAGAGGCATGACCCGTAAATAGGCATGAGATCAGGGGCGAATAGGGAGTGGTCCAATGGACGGCCGATATTGAATCCTACGATCATGCACCGTTCATTGGATATTTGAAGGCTTTAGTGATGTCGGAATTCTGTGATCTTGGGCTCGTTGGATTCGTCTCGTCGAGCCCTTCGATTTGAGTATAAGTTCGTCAAAATTGAAGTCCGTTTGGTAACTCAAATAGTGGTTTGAACCTTCCAACAGCGCTTCAGATCCACGATTTGGACCCATTTGGACTCGGATTGGGTCGAATTTGGTGTCGTTGGGTTTGTATTTCCGAGACGCTCAGTTTGACTGTAAGCTCGCTGAAATCGGAGTTCAGGTGCTCCCAGATTTAATTTTTGAAGTTTCTAACTTGATTTTTGCCTCGAGATTCGTGCCTGATCAAGTTAATTTTCGCATGACGTATCAAGTATAATACAAAAAAGTAACAAAACACTAAAAAAAATAAAAGAAGTAATTGTGGTAAGACTTTCGAATTCATAGTGCTTGGCCGGCTCGGCTAGGGTGTGATAGCTAAAGTTATAACTCAAATTTTTTCTAGAATATTTGAGCAAAATTTTTCGTTCTAAAAAATTTGAAATCAAAATGTACTCTGCTAAAAAATCTATTATAAAAATGAGTATACTGATAAGATGAACCTACTAATATTGAGAATGATTTGATATGAATTCAAATAAATTTAAATTAAGCACTAATACTGAAGTTCACATGCTTATAATGAAAAATAACAACTCAAGATTAAGAAGATTTCGATAAGCCTGATATTACTCAATTTCTGTAGTATATTAAAGCTCCAGATAACCAAAAAAATATCAAAATGATCAGAATAGACCGATTCAAATTTCAAACCATCCAGTAGAGTGCTTAATTCCTTGTACAAATATTCAAGATATCCCCTCAAGAAGTCTATAAATACATGCTATTTCTACATATTTAAGAAGGATTTCAAAGAATATAATTACGGGACTTAGAGAGTCGCCAAATTGTCTATAGAACCCAAAATTCATTATTGATCGCAACTAATATTCTTCACCAATTCACTAGTGACACATTGTTGATTGCTATCAATGCATGCCATCAACCGTCATCAACTAATGCTAACATCCAACGTCCATCATCGCACATTGTTGAACGACATTGTCATCCGCAAGTCATCATCGATCATTCACCATTGAGCGGTGCCTCACAATCACACTTTCTCTTAGTGATATGTCGTCAAAAAATTATCTTGATCGGGCACGAATCTCGATGCAAAATCAAGTTGAAAACTTTCAAAACTAAAATTGGGACCATCCAAACTCTGATTTCAGCAAACCTACAATCGAACTGAGCGTCACGGAAATACGAACCCAATGACACCAAAATCAATTCAATCCGAGTCCAAACGGGTCAAAATCAAGAGTTAGAAGCGTTGTTGGAAGGTTTGAACCACAATTTGGATTACCAAACATGACGTGCTTATAGTCGAATCGAGCGTCTCGATGAGACGAATCCAACGAGCTCAAGATCACCGAATTCTGATACCACTAAGACCTTTAAATGTCTTAAAAATGGTCCATGATCAAGGGATTCAATATCGACCGTCCATCGAACCACTCCACATTTACCCTTGATCTCTCACCTATTTACAGGCTATGCCACTACATAAATCTATAAAAAGACCCCTCATTTCTCTTGAAAGAGGATCCAAGCAAGAAGAGAAAAAGAGAAGAAGAAAAGAGAAGGAAGAAGCTCCTCCTCGACCACCGTCGGAGTTTCGTTGGACCACCGCCAGAGTTTCGCCGAACTACCAACAGAATTTCACCAGACCACCACCTAAGGCCCTCACCTTCGTCGGACCACCACCTAAGGCTCTTACCTTCGTCGGACTACCACCTGAGGCCCTCACCATCGCCGACCCACCACCTCAGGCCCTCTCCTTGGTCAGGTCCCGTGGTTTTGCCCTTTTTACAGGGTTTTCCATATAAAAATCTTGTGTTTTCTGTGTGTGAGCTGAATATTTGTGCAACCCTAAGACGTATTATTCTAACTCTATTGCCGCGTATATTCTAGCTCACAACACTTATAGTGAAAAATGGCTAATCGTTTTAACTTATAAACTATATAATTGAGCTATTTAAATTAGGTCATGCTCTATAATTTTTTTCATTTTTTAGTTTTCAACCTAAAAAATCTAGAGATAACAAGCAAACTTGCAAGTGGGTGGACTGCCACCAAACGAGTAGGTACTGCAGCAGCACCATAATGTAATGTAGCCACGAGAGAAATAAGCTGATGGAGAGGATTCTTTTGCCTTCCACTTATTAATGAATAAAGATTTCAAATATCAACTGCTATTCCTTTTTAATCCTTGATCATATCAAAATGTTACTCCGATCTCTTTATCTCCAAAATTTGAATTTAATTAATCTAATATCCATATGTTTCTTTTGAAGCTTAACGAAAATTTTAAATTTCTATATCTTCATAAATATAAGTATCTACATCAATCAAAGCATGCATCTGAATGTTCTAATTGCTTTGTTTATTTGCTCTCTCATCTATCTTTGGTTTAAGCGCAAAGTTTTGCTATTATTCCTAAAATTATTCTAAGGCCAAACATTGATCATCCCTAAGACCTTTTGCACGTTATCAAAAGTCAGGAACTTGGTTAAGGCCATCATTTAATAAAACTTTACTTCGGCTTCGTTTTGGACGGCTTTCTTATTGCTTTATGAAGCAGTTTTTTAGAACAAAATTTTTGTACTAAAAAGTTGATTTAAGATAAGAAGCAATAAAAAAGCCGTCACAAAAGAAACCTTGAGCTGTAGACTCACTCAACTTGAGCTTCAACCATAGACAAGAAATATTATGATTAGGGGTGTCAATATTTGACACAACCCGAAAACCCGACTCGAACCCGACCCGAAAATTTCGGGTTAGGGTCAACCCAAACCGAAACGGGTCGGGTTTGGGTTCAACATTTCGATCCGTTTCAAAAATTGGGTCGGGTTAACCCCTTGACCCGAAATTGACCCGGAAACCTGAGATTGACCCATTTTTTACCCGAAAAAGAAGATATATACCCATTTTTTATCCGAAAACTAGCAATTTTTGTTGGAAACGGGTCATTCGGGTCGTGTCGGTTTGACCCGGACCCGAATCGGGTCGGGTTCGTGTCAAGAAAACTGACATATTTTCAAAAACGGGTCGGGTTCGGGTTGACCCAAATAGTGTCGGATCAGTTTCAAGTTCGACCCATGACCCGAAATTGACACCCCTGATTACAATCCTAATTGGGAGCCTGGAAGCAAAAATCCATGCATTTAAAAAAAAAAAAACAAAACAAAACTCTTGAACTAGCCAATGCTCGGTCCTCAACTATGTTAATGCTTAGCCTTCAATTTGTAATTGGAAGCTCCTCAGATAAAACAAAACTCTTCATCTCTCAGCCAAAACTCCCTAATAACTTAAGACTAAGAACCAGATAAATCTAACAAAGCTAACGATTCCTTCTGTGAATCTACTGCTCCAAACTTGTAGAAAAGGAACAGATCTTCCAAGATGATTGAGGAAGATGATCTCTTAGGCATCATTTGGGACTGGCTTTCTTATTGCTTCTCAAAGCACGTTTTAGTACAAAATTTTTTCTTTTTTTACTAGAAATATGCTTTAAAAAGCAGCAAAAAAATGCCCCAAACGAAGCCTTAATTGAGAGTGATACCACTTATGATAAAAACAAGAAAACTGTCACTAAAATAAACTATTAAGCTAGATATAAATAAATCATAATCAACATCAGGATTAAATACATGTTCAATCTAGTTCAGTTTATATATCTTATTAAGTATGGAGAGCTCGAGAGCTTTTTCTCCCCATTAATTTCATAATGTAACTATTAAATTTATGAGAAGTTTAACTTTATATTTGTAACTCGATCTGATCATCTAATTTTGTTTTCTTTAATATTGCATAACAAAACAAACAATACCAACAAAGGTAGATAGCAATTACACATATGACAACAAACAGGCTTTCCACTGTAGGCAATCAAATGATGCCAAAACTCAAACAAGTGTGCTCAGCTCCATCGCTATAAAACAAAATAATAATAATAACAATAATAATAATAATAATAATAATAAGCATTAAAATTGAAGGCGTAAAATTTCTGGACGCTACTCTAACAGACAAAAGAGAATTACATCATTTATGCATAAATAAATGAAAGAAGAGATTGAAACATTCAAGCCAAACTAAGAAAAAGAGGCATAAATCATCAAACCACTAGCTAGTAATAATATTAAAATTTTGACACTTGCAAAAAATAAATTTTCATCAGAAGAAAGTCAACGCAAACTAAGGGAGCAACTGAGTCAAGTTGTCTCGTGAGCTGACTCGAGCTCAAGCTCGAACAGCCCACTACGCGACTTGCAAACTCGTCGAGCAGCTTGTAGATGAAATCTCCAGCAGGAAAATGAAATCGCCGGCGGGAAACAAGAGCGACATGCAGAAGTTGTATCTCGAATGGATCTTAGGCATTCCATTTGACCCATACGGCTGGCGTGTGCAATCCACTGAGCAAGAGAGGCATGAAGTTCAGTTCGTGCCATCTAGACAGACAGATGCTGGCACGACGGACATATTGGGCTCAAATTGCCCCTCGATGAGCTTTTTTTTCCTTAGTCGAGTAGAGCTCGAGCTCTACTCGACTCAAGTTCGAGCTCGAGCTCATTATTCGACATGCAGTCTAGCTCAACTTAAACACCCCTTACTCGAGCTACAACCCTAACTCAAACTGCATGCGTAGTTTTTCTGAAAGTTTATTGATAAAAAATAAATATTCATAAAAACTAAGAACCCACACATTCTTTTTCTTCTTCAGATCATGTGCATGGTAATCTGTAAGTTAAATTGAAACACCTCATGAAGCACTTCGCAGATATAATAATCGGTTTAAGGCAGTTGGTGACAGAAGCAAAGGTGGTAATTTATCTTCTGACCTACAGAAGAAACAAATAATATAAAAGCAATTGATATATCTGTTTAACAGCATAGATTTATCTGTTCAAAACCTCACTTCTTAATTTCTTCCATAAGGAAAAAAAAAAAGAATGATTTCCTGAATGAATAATGAACATTTTCCTTACTTCAAAGAACAGTATATATAGGGGAATCAGGGAAATAATATATGTTTTTATTTTTATTTATGTTATACTATTATATTGATGCAGTTCATGTCATGTCCTATATATTCAATAAATGATAAAACCTTAATACTCGAGATTTTTATTGTTATTTAGAAATTTCAAGTTTTTTTTAGGTAAGAAATATAGGAATTAAGAGTTAAAAGTCTTAAGTTCAAGTTCATTAATTTATTTGTTATGAGGCCTGATATGTCATCAAAAAATTATCTTGATCGGGAACAAATCTCGAGGCAAAAATCAAGTTGGAAACTTCAAAAATTAAATCTGGGATCATCTGAACTCTGATTTCAGCAAACTTATAGTAGAACTGAGCATCTCCGAAATACAAGCCCAACGACACTAAATTCAACTCAATCCGAGCCCAAATGAGTTTGAATCAAGGACCCGAAGCGCTATTGGAAAGTTCAAACCACAATTTGACTTACCAAACGGTTTCAAACATAATATGCTTATAGTCGAATCGAGTGGATCGACAAGACAAATCCAACGAGCCCAAGATCGCTGAATTACGACATCATTAAGACCTTCAAAAGTCTGACGAATGGTACACGATCAAGGGAATTCAATGTCGGCCGACCATCCAACCACTCCCCATTTACCCCTGATCTCTCACCTATTTTCAGGCCATGTCACTCTAAAACTATAAATAGTCCATCGTTTCTCTTAAGAGGGGACCCAAGCAAAAAGAGAAGATAAGAATGATAGGAGGGAAGAAACTCCTCCTCGATGACCACCGCCGGAAATTTTGCCAAAGCGACGGCGGAATTCTACCTGACTTCCAAATGATGCCGAAATTCCGCCCGACTTTCCAAGTGACATCGGAATTCCGCCTGACCTCCAAGTGACGCCGGAGTTTCACCTGAACTCTAAGTGACGCTAGAGTTCTGCCAGAATACCATCTAACGCTGGAGTCCTCCTCAGTCGCCAACTTACGTCAGACTTCTACTCGATGTCGGACCTCCGCTTGTTGCAAAGTTTCTACTCGACGTCGGACTTCTGCCTGTTGTCGGACTTTCGTCTGACATCTACCCGATGCTGGATTTCTGTCCATTGTTGAATTTCTACTTGACGCCGTCCTTATGAATTTCGTCGTTAGACAACAATTCTTTTGACTTACGTCGCCCACCGACTACAGTCCTTCTACCTCTATCACCCGCCGACTATGGTTCTTCTGACTTACATCGCCCATCGACTGTAATCCTTCTGACCTTCGCCACCTGCCGACTACGGTCCTTCTGACTTACGTCGCCCACCTACTACAGTCCTTTCGACCTCCGTAGCCCGCCGACTACGGTCCTTCTGATTTACATCGCCCACCGACTACGATGCTTATGACTTACGTCGTCGATCGAATACAGTCCTTTTGACCTCCGTCGCCCGCTGACTACGATCCTTCCGACTTACGTCGTCCACTGACTACAGTCCTTCCGACCTTCGTCGCCAGACAATGGTCTTTATGACCTCCGTTGTCCACTGACTACGGTTCTTCTAACCTTCGTCACTAGACTATTGTCATTCTTATCAAACGAACACGTCAATAGTAATTCTTTGTATTCCCACCATGTAATGTACTCTATATGATGTACATCAAGCTAAGGTCTTTCCCCAAAGAAGGGCCTCATTTGTAATCGACTGCAAATAATAGTAGATTCATTCAAACTGGGTTATGTCCCGTGATTTTTTCCCATTTTTTGGAGTTTTCCACGTAAAAATCTTGGTTTCTTTAGTGAATGCTACACCCTATCTTTTATTTGATTGCGTGCCGGATTTTCATACATTGCTAAGACATTAAACTTTATATTTCTCTACCGCCGCAAATACTCTAGGACACAACAAGGCCATTAATTAGATAATATTATTAAAATTTTTTTGTTCTCTACAAATTTCTTAGTTTAAAAAAAAAGTGACGCATGGATAACTTCTTATGTATATAAATTTTTATGTCAGTTTTAGAATGAAAAAGATTCTGAATAAATTTTTAGTCTTGAGAACATCATCTAGCTAGGCATTATATATACATCATTGTAGTAAGATTCCTAACATAATTAACCATAATTTTATAGAAATTATGTGATAATTAACTATCTTAGACAATTTAATATTGATATTTCGCTATAAAATTTATTCAATCAAGTACGGATCTTGATGTAATTTTTAGATCTCTCAGCTGGTTTAGAACTTACCGTTGGAATCATTATCGTTGGTACAGTTTTCACAGCTCTCGCGGGAGGAGCGCGCTAGGGTTTTGCTTGGTGCGCTAGGGTTTTGCTTCTTTGGCGGCTTTTTCTTGCCCTTCTCCAGCCGCTTGGCCTTTCCCTTCCGGGAGGAGGCTTGCTTCTCCTCTTCGGTATGGATCTTGATCCCTCGTCTTTTCCACCTCTCCCGGGCTCCTCTGTTCTTGGTGCTCTTCCTCGTCCTCTTGTCTCCTATGCGGATAACCTTTCTGCTCCTAAGGTTTCTTCTGACGAATGGCCCATGTCTTTTGTTTCTCCTACAAAAAAACTCTCCATCTCTGCTGATGAGCTAGCTGCGGGCAAGAACATTTGGACTCATTCTCTTGTGGGGTACTCTATCGGGCCTCGTCCGTACTATGAGCGGTTGCTGGGGGCCATGAACAAGGTTTGGAAGCTAAAAGGCTCCTTTTCCTTACTCTCCTTGGCGGATGGCTTCTTCCTTCTTAAATTCACCACTGCGGAAGATATGGAGATGGTTTTTTCAGGTGGTCCTTGGTTCCTTCTAGGTAAGGCTTTTATTTTACAAAAATGGAATCCAAAATTTAAACCCATAAGGGATGAATCTGCCCTAATCCCGATCTGGATTAAAATTTTGGATCTTCCACTGGCGTTGTGGACTCCGACTGGAATTTCTAAAATTGCGAGTTATGTGGGTATTCCTATTTCTGTTAATACCTTAACGGCCAAGCGTACTTGTCTTACTTTCGCTCAGGTTTGTGTTCATATCAGCAAGGACTCTAAATTACCGGATGAAATTCCCTTGGATTTGGATGGTGAAGACATGATCTTAAAAGTGGTTTACGACTGGAAGCCTACTCCGTGCGAAGGCTGTGGTTCCCTCTTCCATCCCTTGGCCTTATGTTCTTCCAATCCCAATCCTAAGCCTCCCCCGACAAACTTTTTGCCTCGGGGTCGTAGTATGAGTAGAAAACCTGGTCCTCGTCCCTCTGCCCCTACTCCTGCCCCAAACTGTCCGACCCAGAATATCCCACCTCCTCTTGCTCCTCAATCGAATTTGGTTCCCCCAGCTTCTGACCAAACTCCTCCCCTTCTTTCTTCACCTAAGGCCTCTCAGCCTGTTCCTCAAATAAGCTCCACTGAACAAGCTTCTGTTATTCCTAATCTTAATCTTCCCAATGATGACACTACAGCTTCTCTTCCTTCCCAGCTTTTAATTCCTGCCCAGGTAATTATCAACAACAGTTTTGCTTCTATGGTTGAAGATCCTGTTCTTGATGACTTGGCTGAAGAGACGGGTGGTGATGTTGAGACCTCCTCTGCTTCTCTGTCGACTAGCTCCTTTAGTTAGAACTCCTCCGCATCCAAGGTGCAACCTCCCTCAACCTCTTCTAAAACCAGAATTACGTCCAAAAAGGTTTCTTCTCCTAAGAAATCCAAATCCAAATCTGCCAAGAAGGCAAAAAACCCACGTTAACCATGTCTTTGCCTCCTTTTGCTTCATGGAATGTGAGAGGATTTAACAATCCCCTCAAAGTTGCTATGTGCAAAGACCTCATTTCTTCTTATAATCTCAAGCTTCTTGGTATTTTAGAAGCTAAGGTTCAGCCTTCTTTGGCGTCTGATCCTTGGTTTTGTCATTCCCATAAACTGTTTGATAATGAACTTTGCTGTGACAATTTTGCCTTATCTACTCCGGGTAGAATTTGGCTCAAGCGGGATTCCACGGCTGTCTCCTTCTCTCCTTCCTTCTTTTCTTCTCAGATTATTCATGGTTTGTTCTCTGCGAGCTCCTCCCCTCCGATCTTTTTAACAGTTATTTACGCAGCTAATCAGCCGGAAGATAGGAAGGTTCTTTGGGACTCTTTGCTTCAGATTTCTAATAGCATTAATCTTCCCTGGGCTATCATGGGGGATTTTAACTGTTACATATATGAATTTGAGAAGGCTGGAGGGGCTCCTTTACCTAGTGGCCGTTTGGGGGAGTTAAACAATTTTATCTTTAATAGTGGACTTCAAGACCTCTCCTCGGTGGGTCTTCTTTATACTTGGTTTAATCAAAGGATTGATTTACCAATTCACATCAAGCTGGATAGAATTTTGGTGAATTCTGAATTTTTGGATTTCTACCCTAACTCCCATTATAAGGTTGAGGCTCCTTTAGGTTCTGACCATTCTCCGCTTATTTTATTGGCAAACTCTGTCAATAGAACCTACTCTAGGTTCATGTTCAAGAAATTTTGGCTCAATAGAGATGAATTTTGGGAAATTTTGCTTAATGCTTTCAACAGCCCTATTATGGCTAGTCCTATCTCTGCTTTCTACAACTGTTTGAAGTTTCTGAAAAATAAGATTAAGGGGATGGATTGGTCTTCTTCCTCCTTTTTATCTAATGCTATCTTGGAAGCTAAGAATCATCAACGACATTGCCTTAATGCTGTTCAAACTAATCCCCTGGACCTTCTTCTTAACTCCAACCTCAAATCTGCTTCAGAGAATCTTAATTTGTTACAACTGGAATGGTCCTCTTGGATTATTCAAAGAGCAAAATCGTATTGGCTATCTCATGGGGAAGATGACCTTGGTTTTTTATATGCTAAAATTAGATCAAGATCCAACAGGAATTTGATTAAAGAAATCTCTACTAGCCAGGGTCTGATCACGGGGCATAATAATATTGCGGTGGAGCTTATTAATCATTTCAAAGGCCTTTTTAATATCTCTGATCACTTTAGGGTTGATCAGGGGTCTTTTCCTGTGGGAAATTTGGTTCCAACAATTGCTTGTAATTCTTTGATTGAGCCTTTTACTGACAAGGAAATTAAGGATGTGGTTTTTGCTGGGAAAGTGGATTCGGCCCTTGGGCCGGATGGTTTCTCCTTTAGCTTTTATCAAAAAACTTGGCACATTATTGGGTTCAGACTTTGTGCTGCTGTTAAATATTTCTTTACAACTGGTAACATGCCCACTATGGCAAAGGCTACGGCTATTACACTCATTCCTAAAGGCTCTCATGCTACTAGTATCTCTGATTACAGGCCCATTTCTCTATGTAACATTTTTTACAAAATTGTGGCTAAACTTATTGCTAATAGGCTTAAGCCTATATTACCCCACATTATTCATGATAGCCAGGCGGGTTTCATTGCTAATAGACAGTCTATGGACAACATTATCTTAGCTAATGAGCTGCTTAAAGTTTTTAAAGGACAGCAAAAGTTTTTCTGCGCTAAACTGGATATCAAAAAGGCTTTTGATTCTGTGTCTAGAAATTTTCTTCTTCAAAGATTAAAACTTAAAGGTTTTCCTGATAAATTCATTGCGTGGGTGAAAGGATGTATTATGGATGTCCATTTTTCAATTTGCCTTAATGGTTCTCTGGAAGGCTTTTTTAGTTCATCTTCGGGGCTGCGCCAAGGTTGCCCTCTTTCCCCTTTACTTTTTTGCATTGCTATGGATGGGCTTTCTCAATGCCTACAAAATTCTTCTTTTGTCGGACTGAATCAAGAAACCTTCTCTATTAAGCATCTTATGTATGCGGATGATCTATTGGTCTTTGGGCTGGCCTCTGCTGCCAACTTGGTCGGCCTTAAGGATATTATGCAATCTTTCTCAGAACAATCAGGGCTTTATATTAACCCTACTAAGAGCTCTATCCTTTTCTCTAAAAGGGTGGGCAATGCTGAGTTCCTGGCTTCTATTTTGGGTATCTCCTCCATTGATAGCTCTCTCACTTACCTGGGATTGCCTATCACCTACAACAGAATCAATTTCACTCACTTCCAACCCTTACTGAGCAGAATCTCTGCTCTACTTGAGGGTTGGAAAGTTCATTTTCTTTCTTTTGCAGGTAGGGTGCAATTTATTAAGTTTACTATCTCAAATACCATTGCCTACTGGATTAGGGGTGCCATTATACCTAAAGCTTGTCTTAAGGTTATTACCAAATTATGTTCCAAGTTTCTGTTATTTGGAAATACTAAGGATAAGAAATTGCACTTCATCTCTTGGAATGCTGTCACTAAACCTAAGATTAAGGGTGGTTTAGGGATTCCCTCATTTGATTCTATGTATCACGGAGTTTTCTGCTCCTTTATTTGGCGTATGTATAATTCCCATTTTCCTTTGGGTAACTGGTTCAAATGTAGATTTCTTTCTCCTTGGAAATCTCCCCCTATTACTGCTACCAAATTCTGGAAAAATGTGAGTATTACTGCCTCTCAAACCAAAGCCATCTTTGACTTTAAGGTTGCTGATGCTTGCAATTATTCTCTGCTTTGGGATCCTTGGTTTTGTGGTGACTGCCTAGGGAATCAATTCTTTGATGCAAATTTGGTTGGCTGTGAGGTGAAGGATTTCATTTCTAACGGGGCTTGGTCCTTACCTGATTGGTTACCTTCTGATATTAAACGTCAATTTTTAACTATTACTGTTGAGGAGACTTATGGTGTGCATTGGGCTGGTGTTCCTAAGCCTGCTTTTAAGACCTTTACTTCTCAATTTTATGATCATATGGAGGATGTGAATTGGTTTAAATTCATTTGGCATAATAAGTATGCGTTGAGGTATGCTAGCTATTCTTGGATGGCTATCAATGGTAAGCTTAAATGTGCCGATAAACTTATTTTTAAGGGAATTCCGGCATCCCCTAGATGTGATTTCTGTATTGGTCATAATGAGACTCATTCTCATCTTTTTTTTAGCTGTGACTTTACTTTCACGGTCATCTGCTCTTTGCTCCCCACCCTCAAATGCTTCTTTTTTAGACCCAATCTGCATCAGGTTTTGGACTATATCAATTGCAATGCATTTTATAATTCTGATGAAAAAAACTGCTGTTTTTTGGCTATTTCTGCGGCGGTGTATTACATATGGAGAGAGAGGAATGTTAGGAGATTCACTAATACTTGGAACAGTCCTGATTATGTTAAAACACTCATTACTACTTCCATTCGCGCTAAAATTGGTAAATGGAAATCTTATGAAAAGCTCATGGCTCGGTTTAAGGAGTTTTTGGAGTAACTTCTTTTTGCTGTTTTTATCTGGACTGTTTATACTGCTGGGCATTGTTCTCTCTTGTTTTATGGATAACTGGAAGGAGTTTGGGAATTTTCTCTGCGGGTATTGCTTTTTGCTGGATACCTCTGTAGTTGATGTTTTTCTGGAGCGTTTTAGAGCCTTTTTGGAAGACCTTTATTCTTACAGCTGGGAAGAATGGCTTCGTGATACTGTTCCTGCTGCCGCTCAGTCCCGTCGGATTAGCCATTCCTGGACAATGTTGATGTTCCCTAATCCCTCGGATGGTCTTCGGGCAACCAGGGATTCTTCCATTTGCTGCAATTACAAGTTTTTATTTTCTGAGTCCAGGATTTCATGGCTTGGGAACCATAATTTTTGGGTCAAGATTGCTTCTGCCAGTTTTGTCTCTTGGCAATTTTCCTTTTGGTTTAGATGGTTACCTCTTCTTTTTGTTCAGCAGCAAAGCTGATAGTTTTTGTTTTTCCTTTTATGCAGCATTTGCTGATAGAATTTTTTGATCAACTGTAACTGGCAGGTTGTGGTTGCAGTTGATTCCCTTACTGTAATTTTTTCTTGGTTTAATGTTATGGGCTTACGCCCCTAAATTCCCCAAAAAAAAAAATTTTAGATCTCAAAATCTCCCCAATATTTGAGAAAACACTTCTAAAGTAGTCATCGAGATCATTTGAGCACAAATTTAACTAAATTTCTATTTGAAAAGCGGCTTAACGAAAAAAATTGATATGATTGCATGAGGTGCTACAGTTGGAACCACACAGAGGTAGCTAGAGGAAGACAATGCTACTAGACATGAGGACTACTTGAGGAACTAGCTAGCACTTATCAAGAGGAATGGTCAATGAAAAAGGAGAAAGGAGGTGAGAGGGCGACTAGGAGCCAACAATGGTTGAAACGTACTTGTAGAGTCACAAGTGAGCATCAAGGGGAGCGAGGATAGTTATAATGTCAGTCAGTAAAAAATGGGGCAAATTATTACGTCCGGCGTCCGGATTCGTCCGAACGTCAATCCAGACGTGACAGGTCATCAAAATACACCGGGACCCAGTGTAATTAGGTGACGTGGCGCTTCTGAATTGGGTGCCCGGACGTTATCTTCTTCTCCTCCTTATTCTTGCTTCCCTCCCATCTCATGAGAAATGAGGGGTCTATTTATAAATTTTCTGGAGTGGCATAGCTCGTAAATAGATGTGAGATCAGGGGCAAATATGGAGTGGTTAGAATGAACGGTCGTATTGAATCCTTCGATTGTGGACCGTTTATCAGGCATTTGAAGGTTTTAATGACTTCGGAATTCAGCGATCTTGGTCTCGTTGGATTCGTCTCGTCGAGCCGCTCAATTAGACTATAAGCTCGTCAAGTTTGAAGACCGTTTGGTAACTCAAATTATGGTACGAACTTACCAACAGCTCTTCGGGTCCTTGATTTGGATTCATTTGGGCTCGAATTGAGTTGAATTTAGTGTCGTTGGGTTTGTACTTTTAAGACGCTTAGTTCGACTATAAGTTTGCTGAAATCGGAGTTTAGGTGATCCTGGATTTAATTTTTGAAGTTTTATGGTCGATTTTGCATCGAGATTCGTGCCCGATCAAGATAATTTTATGATGACGTATCAGATATAAACATACATAAATAGATAAATGAAATCATTATAAACTTTATTAAAAACGAGAAGAGATAAAGCTTGTTTGTTTTAGCTTCAACAATTCTACAATTATATTTAAGTGCCATGAAATTTTTTTCATAGGACCAAAGCCGACGCTTGTGAGCTGCATGTGGATGAAGAATAATTCAAAAGCTGATTTTTTTATATGATGTTTGATGAAATAGTCTAACTTAAGTAAAAATAAATAAATAAAAGTAAATAACTTAAATATGATAATAAATCCGTAGTAATCAAAACAATATTAAAAATAAAATTACAAGAAAGAGGCCGACTCCAAAGAAACTCAGTTCAGAAAGAGCTGGGAAGATAACTTTGAAAATTTTAGTGGAAGATTTCTTTTGAGGATAATTTTCTTACTGTTTTTTAAAAATGATTTTTTTTAATTAAAGATTTATTTTAAAAAACAAAAAAAAAAAATTATCCCAAATCATGAAAACTTTAAGAATAATTTTTATGGAAACCAATAACAATTCACAATTTATCATCTTCCCGCAATCAACTCATAATAATCATAGATAAACAACTTCGAAAAAAAGAATTATTTAAATAGAACAAAGAACAATTTTCATGCATCCTCTCCCTCCTATAAAACAGAGCTGAAATCTCCACAACAATTACCAGCATTGTAAGCGACCGAAGATATCTGGAAACCCAACCATGGTTTCTTCCATCCCTTCTTCCCTTGCAATCTCTCTTCTCATTCTTTCAACAACTTCCTTCCTTCCGCTATCTGTATACAGCAAGGGAGGCTTTTCTGTAAATCTCATTCATCGCGACTCACCAAAATCTCCGCTATCCGATTCCAGCTCCACCCCTTCCTCCCGACTCAAAGCCGCCATAAAACGCTCTTTCTCCCGCGCCAACTACTTCGGTAATGCCATTCAAAGAAATATTCCCTCCGTTTTTGCATCTTCCCCAACTGCTTCCGACAACTTGTACTCCGGCATCAGCTCGAATAGTTCCGAGTATTTGATGAGCTTCTACGTTGGATCTCCGGCGAAGGAGGTTCTAGCCATCGCAGACACCGGCAGCGACCTCCTTTGGATCCAATGCAAGCCTTGCGAACAATGTTACCCACAAACGATCCCTCTATTCGACCCGCAAGCCTCCTCCACCTACAAAGTGGTTTCCTGCAAAGCTGATTTCTGTTCAGCCCTGTCAAGGGAAAGCTGCGGCAAGAAATCCGAATGCGAGTACAACTACGCCTACGGAGACGGATCCTTCGTCGATGGCTTTCTCTCGACAGAGACTTTGAGCTTTGACTCGACTGGTGGACGTCGCGTTCAAGTTCCTTCAACGCTCTTCGGCTGCACCCATCTTAGCAATGGAACCTTCAGCGATGGCTCTGGCATCGTCGGTCTCGGTGGCGGGCAGCTCTCTCTAATCCGGCAACTCGGGTCCTCCATCGAAAGCAAATTCTCCTACTGCCTACCCTCTATGTCCCAGAGCTCTGCCACCAGCCGACTCAATTTTGGCTCTAGTGGTTTTGTCTCAGGCTCTAATTCTGTCTCCACGCCGCTTATTCCAGGCAACCCTGACACCTTCTACTTCCTTCACCTCGATCAGATCAGCGTGGGTGCGCAGGGATCCGTCCTCGTGAACCCGTCAATGAAGGCGGCCGTTAACGCTCATCAGGGCAACATAATCATCGACTCCGGCACACCACTCACTTTCATCGATAACGAGACGCTGCAATCAGTGGCAAACAAAGTTGCGAACAGTGTGAGTTTTCCGAAGGTGGCAGATCCGAACGGTGTCTTTAGTCTCTGCCTTGATGTGTCTGGCTCTGGAAGCGACGCCAAGCTCCCTGACATTACATTTCACTTCTCCGGTGGTGCACCGGTTGTTCTGCATGAACACAATACGTTTGTGGAAGTTGCAGAGAACACGTTGTGCTTGGCATTGATATCTAGTGATATTGATGGTACAGGAGTTAACATATTTGGTAATATCGCACAGCAGAATTTTCATATTGGCTATGATCTCAACGCCATGCAACTCACCGTAGCACCTGCAGATTGTGCCAATATGTGAAGATGATATGCATAATTAATAAAGCACTACGTAGTACTGTTTTTGCATGTTGGTTACTTAACGTGTCATTGGGATTGTTAATTTATCTTGGCGGTTTTATGTTCATGTATCCTTTTCTTCTTTTTTTCCTTTATTTTAAAATGATATATTATTTTATGAAAAGATTGATGCACCTTATTTCATTTAATGATGCTTTTGCAAATTTGGCTTTTCTATATGAAACACAGCAGGCATCTCTTTAGAGATGATAAGTACATACGAACAACTGGACATAAATGATAATTTCTGGGTGGGCATTCATCAAATGCTCATGAACTTTTTTTTTTTTTTAGAAAAATTGTTTTTACAAATCCTTAAAGGAGATCAATTACTCGCTAAGCTTGAAAGAGCTACATCAAAAAAGAAAGAAAAAACCTATGAGCCATCGATCTCCATTAATTACAAAAATCAAAATGAAACCTAAAAAAAAAAAAAAGCTAGGGGTGGCAAGGAGCCAACCCCAAAAATTATTGTGGTGGAGCAAAGGAAAAATAGTCAAAATCACCTGCGAAATAGTAGTTGTTGTAGAAGATGAAAATAGAGTAACCCAGCCACTCCAAATGAGGGAACCAAAGGAAACCAACAACTCAATAGAGCCAATAGAATGAAAGCTCAGCAACACCCAGCCATCAACCTCCATATCATCTGGACAGTAAAAAAGCCAAACCTTTTAGCAACTGAAACCACCATCTTTGGACAGCTTACAAAAAAATCAGATCCTTAGAATTAAGGTTCAAAGGGATCTTGCAAATATGATCATCAGCAAGAGTATGGGGAATAACCTCCATAAGCCTAGTAGGGGACTAACCACCATCAATAATGAATTCAGAGGCTTTTAATGAGGAAATAGAATGAGTATTTAGGTGACAGTCAATAGACCATGTGTCTAACCAATCATCCTGCCATAAATAGGAAGAATCAGTTCCAATTCCCCATTGTATAATAGATTCGGCAACCCATTTAATTTGACATAATCTTTTTCACGTTGGAGAGTACCCTTTGCTTAAAAAAACGAGAGATGGATGAATGCCCTTATAATATTTGAGATGCATGAAGTTGGCCCTCAAAGACTCAATCTTCCTGAATTTTCACCAAAGTTTCACAGAAAGACTTCGATTAAATCATGAATCGACTCACAACCTAATCCACCTTCATGGAAAGGACCAAAGCAATTACCCCACTTAGTCCAATGAATTTTTTTGGAAATAGCACTAGAACTCCAAAAAGATTTATTGATAATTATCTCTAACTTGTTATAAATGGAGAGCGTAGGGTTAATATATTGAAAAAGATAAACATGAATCGAGCATAAAACACTTATTATGAGAATAAAAAAAAAAAAAAAAGAAAAAAAAGAATTGATTCAAGACAGAAACCCATTGAACAACCTATAAGGATGGTAATTGAGTTTTAAGATGCTTGATGAAGAATTAAACGTGCATGGTTTAAGTTACAATGAAAGAAAACATGAAGCCTAACAAAAGAAAGTTGTCGCTCTTTTAGGTTTTTTTTTCTTTTTGAGGGAAAAAAAAAGTTGTCGCTCTTTTAGTTACGCTCTTGAGAACGATTAATTATTATGTCCAGAAGTCAAATGTCACTTGGAGATCAAACAATTAAGATGTGCGTCGTCACCCCTGTGCTCGATACCGTGCCTCGCTGCTGTTCAATACAGTGGTTCAGTACCGCTGACGTACACGCATTATGATTGATCTCTGGATGACGTTTTGCGTCCAATCTCCGCGCAGAATTATTTCTCCTTGAGAACATTCGTCCGCCATAATAGCTTTTAAAATAAAAAATATTTATAGGTTATGATGAACCTGAGAAGCTAAAATTTTATTGGAAAAGATTACACAATTAATATGGTATGCACATCAGCATGGTCAGGCATATACCAACTTCTTTACTATAAAATAAAATTAAAATTTTCTATCTATTTTTTTTCATATCACTACTTCTAATTAAGATTTTAGAGTTTTTAATTTATACTCCCAAAAAAATTGATATATTAACTTTGTGCAGACTTGTAGTGCTCGTAGTTACTATGAAAAAAAGTAATAATTGAAGAAAGAGTGTACCACAATTGATCATGCGAAACATGTAATAAGCTGATTGTCGTCACCATAATATTTAGTTCATAGAATAATTTTATATGATTAAATATTTTACTTCATTTAAAGAATTACAAAATAATGTAATATCTTGAAGGAAATGTAATAAAACAAATAAAAAAAGAAATTGGCAAAAATGAATGTTAGAATTTAACGTGAAAATTTTTTAAACAGGGAAACACCACATCAAAAAATTCAATTTGAAAATTGGGGGAAATTGTATAAATATTTTTCCTTGTCTCTCTTCAGTTGTCTCTTTATTCTTACACCGAAATAACAAAGAGATACACTTCTACAACACAAAGGGATACTACCTATCAAGTCAAACACAAAAAATGAGAAAGAAAGTTGTGCAGTCCGACTCATAATGCTGTGGCATTGGGGTCTGAAACGCAGCGGCACTCTACTCTCTATCTCCAGCCTAAGCCTGGAGTGCTACAACGCTCGAGTATACAATATTGCCGTTCTTGTATGGGAAATTTTTTTTTCTGAGGGCTCAAGCAAGGGGAGTATTGCCAACTGCGACTCCTAAGCTAGCTCTATCATGACCTTGCACGGATGCTCGATTTAACGAGGCGGAAACTAAAAGTTGGACGGTAAAAAAACCTTTATTAAACAATACACCACTTTCTTATTTGTACTGAAGAGCCACTAAAACCCAAAATTTAAATTACATGTTGTCATTTGCACATCATCTTCTATATACGAATTCTTCTCTTTCAACCATTACATATTCTTTGGGGATTTACCTGAAACATTAATTTAGGGATTCGAGTTTACAGCGTAAACTTAGCGGTAATAATTAAAACAATCAATATAAATGTTCTTTAATATGCATCCTATCATTTTTTAATTTTATTTCATTCATTAAGTAATTTCTACATCTATGGTCATTTTCTTTTAAAATATTTTAAATCATTTTGAAACTTTAATAATTCCTTTTCCCATTTAATTTGACTGGAGCACCGTCTCAATGTAACCAAAGGTACAACTTTTTTCATTTTTTTCTTTTTCCATTTCCATGACCTTTTCCTTTTTACATGCATGAGTATGGCGTCCCCAGCTAGTACCATAAGGGGTAAACTCTTAATATTAGATTACATTTTTTGAGTGAGGAGACCATACCTACATATTAATCAAAATGCTACTAAGATAAGCACAACTTTAAATTCAAAAATTGATATTTTATTCGATATTCTTAAGATATTTTTGCTACAGATATTAATCAATTGAAAAGTAAAAAATATCTTTTTTTTTTTGGATATTGTTAAGATAATTTTAATTATGAATTTTAATATATTAAAAAACAGACTTTAATAATTTTGATATGTTGATTGAGAGCTTTGACTAATCATGAAGTCTTAGATTCAAAATTTGTGTACGTAATGTGCGTGTGAATTTGTCTTAACAGTTCAAATATCTAAAAAAAAAGTATGTACAAGACAATTAAAATCTCAATAAAAATATATTAAGTACTTAATAATCCTACCCTATGCAATTATATATTATATTTATTTAACTTGCTAGCACATTACATCTATTTCATATCTATAATAAAGCCCCTCACTATATACTCTTGAAAAAATCATAAAAAAAGAAGAGAAAGAGTAAGTCTTCATTTGGGATAGCTTTCTTATTACTTCTTAATCCAACTTTTTAGGTCTGCAAATGAACCGAGCCTCCGACAAGCTATTCATGGCTCGTTAAATTAAAGTTCGTTCATGCTCGTTTGTTTAAGTAATCAAATAAATTTAAACAATTTTTTTAAATATTCAATTGTTAAATAAACAAACATGAACTGTATGTTTATCTCATTTATGTTCATGAACAAAATCAATTATACCTCGTGAATAAGCTCGATAAGAAGCTAGTTAAGAAGTTTGATTGAATATTTATTTTGCATATTTTCACATAATTTTTAGTTTTATTATAATAAATTATTCTTATTAGGTAAAAAAATAATTACATTTTGTTTGTGTTATACTATTTCATTATAATGAATTTACTCATAAACAAGAGGTCTTTATTTATGTTTGTGATATTTTTTATTTAAAATTTTCATGAACAAGTTTGTTTAATTATAAGAAGAATCATTTTATGAGTTTTTTTTTATTCGTGAATGAGTAATTTTTTTTAGCATGATAAGTACTCTAATTTGATCCATTAGTATAAATATAATAGAAGAGATATTCTATTTAAGATTTTGATAATCATTTGAATGATATTTAACAACTAATTTAGTGCCCAAGTGCATAATGCTTGTTAAAAATCAAAATATCTTGATTTTTGTGTGACTATGAGCATAGCTGAGCTCACCAGATCAGATAGTTTTTACATGGTTAATTTCTTTGGCACTTTATTCAATCCTAACAGCTTCTATTAATGAGGGGTAAGGTCCCACACTTAGGGTTTTGCACCCCAAAAAAAATTATTTATTCATACCAATTCAAAATTCCTATACAATTCGATTATATCAATCGTTTTGATTTGATTTTAATGTTTTGTAAAATTGCAATAAATCAAATCAAAATGGCAAATGGCTATATATACATATATATATATATATATATATATTTCTTAATTACTATATCATAACTATAAGCCAATTAATTCAGGTGAAATTACGGTAATTTTTAATTTATCTTTACTAAATATCATAGTTGATACATCACAAAAAATTAAATAAATAGATTGAGCATGAATCTTGATGCAAATTAAAATGTTCAAAATTTTGCTCTGCATTACCTGAACTCCAATGTAAGCAAACTCATCGGCTTGACGAGACGAAACTAATGATACGAAAACTAATCTGATCCAAGTAAAAGTGAGTGCATCAAGTACTTAAAGCATTGTTAAAAATTTTGAAAGAATAATTGAAGAATGAAATTTTATCCAAATTTTATGTGTTTACAATCAATTCAAGCATTGTTAAAAATTTTTGTACTAAAAAGTTGATTTAAGAAGCAATAAAAAAACCGTCCCAAAAGAAACCTTGAGCTGTAGACTCACTCAACTTGAGCTTCAACCATAGACAAGAAATATTATGATTAGGGGTGTCAATATTTGACACAACCCGAAAACCCGACTCGAACCCGACCCGAAAATTTCGGGTTTGGGTTCAACATTTCGACCCGTTTCAAAAATTGGGTCGGGTTAACCCCTTGACCCGAAATTGACCCGGAAACCTGAGATTGACCCATTTTTTACCCGAAAAAGAAGATATATACCCATTTTTTACCCGAAAACTAGCAATTTTTGTTGGAAACGGGTCATTCGGGTCGTGTCGGTTTGACCCGGACCCGAATCGGGTCGGGTTCGTGTCAAGAAAACTAACATGTTTTCAAAAACGGGTCGGGTTCGGGTTGACCCAAATAGTGTCGGGTCAGTTTCAAGTTCGACCCATGACCCGAAATTGACACCCCTGATTACAATCCTAATTGGGAGCCTGGAAGCAAAAATCCATGCATTTAAAAAAAAAACAAAACAAAACAAAACTCTTGAACTAGCCAATGCTCGGTCCTCAACTATGTTAATGCTTAGCCTTCAATTTGTAATTGGAAGCTCCTCAGATAAAACAAAACTCTTCATCTCTCAGCCAAAACTCCCTAATAACTTAAGACTAAGAACCAGATAAATCTAACAAAGCTAACGATTCCTTCTGTGAATCTACTCCTCCAAACTTGTAGAAAAGGAACAAATCTTCCAAGATAGATTGAGGAAGATGATCTCTTAGGCATCGTTTGGGACTGGCTTTCTTATTGCTTCTCAAAGCATGTTTTAGTACAAAATTTTTTCTTTTTTTACTAGAAATATGCTTTAAGAAGCAGCAAAAAAAATGTCCCAAACGAAGTCTTAATTGAGAGTGATACCCCGTATGATAAAAACAAGAAAACTGTCACTAAAATAAACTATTAAGCTAGATATAAATAAATCATAATCAACATCAGGATTAAATACATGTTCAATCTAGTTCAGTTTATATATCTTATTAAGTATGGAGAGCTCGAGAGCTTTTTCTCCCCAATAATTTCATAATGTAACTATTAAATTTATGAGAAGTTTAACTTTATATTTGTAACTCGATCTGATCATCTAATTTTGTTTTCTTTAATATTGCATAACAAAACAAACAATACCAACAAAGGTAGATAGCAATTACACATATGACAACAAACAGGCTTTCCACTGTAGGCAATCAAATGATGCCAAAACTCAAACAAGTGTGCTCAGCTCCATCGCTATAAAACAAAATAATAATAACAATAATAACAACAACAACAATAATAAGCTTTAAAATTGAAGGCGTAAAATTTCTGGACGCTACTCTAACAGACAAAAGAGAATTACATCATTTATGCATAAATAAATGAAAGAAGAGATTGAAACATTCAAGCCAAACTAAGAAAAAGAGGCATAAATCATCAAACCACTAGCTAGTAATAATATTAAAATTTTGACACTTGCAAAAAATAAATTTTCATCAGAAGAAAGTCAACGCAAACTAAGGGAGCAACTGAGTCAAGTTGTCTCGTGAGCTGACTCGAGCTCAAGCTCGAACAGCCCACTACGCGACTTGCAAACTCGTCGAGCAGCTTGTAGATGAAATCTCCAGCGGGAAAATGAAATCGCCGGCGGGAAACAAGAGCGACATGCAGAAGTTGTATCTCGAATGGATCTTAGGCATTCCATTTGACCCATACGGCTGGCGTGTGCAATCCACTGAGCAAGAGAGGCATGAAGTTCAGTTCGTGCCATCTAGACAGACAGATGCTGGCACGACGGACATATTGGGCTCAAATTGCCCCTCGATGAGCTTTTTTTTCCTTAGTCGAGTAGAGCTCGAGCTCTACTCGACTCAAGTTCGAGCTC
Organism: Dendrobium huoshanense; assembly: GCA_016618105.1. Classification (NCBI taxonomy): domain Eukaryota; kingdom Viridiplantae; phylum Streptophyta; class Magnoliopsida; order Asparagales; family Orchidaceae; genus Dendrobium; species Dendrobium huoshanense. The sequence continues at coordinate 18,997,368 of CM028356.1, forward strand.
GAGCTCATTATTCGACATGCAGTCTAGCTCAACTTAAACACCCCTTACTCGAGCTACAACCCTAACTCAAACTGCATGCGTAGTTTTTCTGAAAGTTTATTGATAAAAAATAAATATTCATAAAAACTAAGAACCCACACATTCTTTTTCTTCTTCAGATCATGTGCATGGTAATCTGTAAGTTAAATTGAAACACCTCATGAAGCACTTCGCAGATATAATAATCGGTTTAAGGCAGTTGGTGACAGAAGCAAAGGTGGTAATTTATCTTCTGACCTACAGAAGAAACAAATAATATAAAAGCAATTGATATATCTGTTTAACAGCATAGATTTATCTGTTCAAAACCTCACTTCTTAATTTCTTCCATAAGGAAAAAAAAAAGAATGATTTCCTGAATGAATAATGAACATTTTCCTTACTTCAAAGAACAGTATATATAGGGGAATCAGGGAAATAATATATGTTTTTATTTTTATTTATGTTATACTATTATATTGATGCAGTTCATGTCATGTCCTATATATTCAATAAATGATAAAACCTTAATACTCAAGATTTATTGTTATTTAGAAATTTCAAGTTTTTTTTAGGTAAGAAATATAGGAATTAAGAGTTAAAAGTCTTAAGTTCAAGTTCATTTATTTATTTGTTATGAGGCCTGATATGTCATCAAAAAATTATCTTGATCGGGAACAAATCTCGAGGCAAAAATCAAGTTGGAAACTTCAAAAATTAAATCTGGGATCATCTGAACTCTGATTTCAGCAAACTTATAGTAGAACTGAGCATCTCCGAAATACAAGCCCAACGACACCAAATTCAACTCAATCCGAGCCCAAATGAGTTTGAATCAAGGACCCGAAGCGCTATTGGAAAGTTCAAACCACAATTTGACTTACCAAACGGTTTCAAACATAATATTCTTATAGTCGAATCGAGCGGATCGACAAGACAGATCCAACGAGCCCAAGATCGCTGAATTACGACATCATTAAGACCTTCAAAAATCTGACGAATGGTACACGATCAAGGGAATTCAATGTTGGCCGACCATCTAACCACTCCCCATTTACCCCTGATCTCTCACCTATTTACAGGCCATGTCACTCTAAAACTATAAATAGTCCATCGTTTCTCTTAAGAGGGGACCCAAGCAAAAAGAGAAGATAAGAATGATAGGCGGAATTCTACCTGACTTCCAAATGATGCTGAAATTCCGCCCGACTTTCCAAGTGACATCGGAATTCCGCCTGACCTCCAAGTGACGCCGGAGTTTCACCTGAACTCTAAGTGACGCTAGAGTTCTGCCTGAATACCATCTGACGCTGGAGTTCTCCTCAGTCGCCAACTTACGTCAGACTTCTATCCGATGTCGGACCTCCGCTTGTTGCAAAGTTTCTACTCGACGTCGGACTTCTGCCTGTTGTCGGACTTTCGTCTGACATCTACCCGATGCTGGATTTCTGTCCATTGTTGAATTTCTACTTGACGCCGTCCTTATGAATTTCGTCATTAGACAACAATTCTTTTGACTTACGTCGCCCACCGACTACAGTCCTTCTACCTCTATCACCCGCCGACTATGGTTCTTCTTACTTACATCGCCCATCGACTGTAATCCTTCCGACCTTCGCCACATGCCGACTACGGTCCTTCTGACTTACGTCGCCCACCAACTACAGTCCTTTCGACCTCCGTCGCCCGCCGACTACAGTCCTTCTGATTTACATCGCCCACCAACTACGATGCTTATGACTTACGTCGTCGATCGACTACAGTCCTTTTGACCTCCGTCGCCCGCTGACTACGATCCTTCCGACTTACGTCGCCCACTGACTACAGTCCTTCCGACCTTCGTCGCCAGATAATGGTCTTTATGACCTCCGTTGTCCACCGACTACGGTTCTTCTAACCTTCGTCACCAGTCTATTGTCATTCTTATCAAACGAACACGTCAATAGTAATTCTTTGTATTCCCACCATGTAATGTACTCTATATGATGTACATCAAGCTAAGGTCTTTCCCCAAAGAAGGGCCTCATTTGTAATCGACTGCAAATAATAGTAGATTCATTCAAACTGGGTTATGTCCCGTGATTTTTTCCCATTTTTTGGAGTTTTCCACGTAAAAATCTTGGCTTCTTTAGTGAATGCTACACCCTATCTTTTATTTGATTGCGTGCCGGATTTTCGTACATTGCTAAGACATTAAACTTTATATTTCTCTACCGCCGCAAATACTCTAGGACACAACAAGGCCATTAATTAGATGATATTATTAGAATTTTTTTGTTCTCTACAAATTTCTTAGTTTAAAAAAAAAAAGTGACGCATGGATAACTTCTTATGTATATAAATTTTTATGTCAGTTTTAGAATGAAAAAGATTCTGAATAAATTTTTAGTCTTGAGAACATCATCTAGCTAGGCATTATATATACATCATTGTAGTAAGATTCCTAACATAATTAACCATAATTTTATAGAAATTATGTGATAATTAACTATCTTAGACAATTTAATATTGATATTTCACTATAAAATTTATTCAATCAAGTACGGATCTTGATGTAATTTTTAGATCTCAAAATCTCCCCATTATTTGAGAAAACACTTCTAAAGTAGGCATCGAGATCATTTGAGCACAATTTTAACTAAATTTCTATTTGAAACAAGCGGCTTAACGAAAAAAAATTGATATGATTGCATGAGGTGCTACAGTTGGAAACACACAGAGGTAGCTAGAGGAAGACAATGCTACTAGACATGAGGACTACTTGAGGAACTAGCTAGCACTTATCAAGAGGAATGGTCAATGAAAAAGGAGAAAGGAGGTGAGAGGGCGACTAGGAGCCAACAATGGTTGAAACGTACTTGTAGAGTCACAAGTGAGCATCAAGGGAAGCGAGGATAGTTATAATGTCAGTCAGTAAAAAATGGGGCAAATTATTACGTCCGGCGTCCGGATTCGTCCGAACGTCAATCCAGACGTGACAGGTCATCAAAATACACCGGGACCCAGTGTAATTAGGTGACGTGGCGCTTCTGAATTGGGTGTCCGGACGTTATCTTCTTCTCCTCCTTATTCTTGCTTCCCTCCCATCTCATGAGAAATGAGGGGTCTATTTATAAATTTTCTGGAGTGGCATAGCTCGTAAATAGATGTGAGATCAGGGGCAAATATGGAGTGGTTAGAATGAACGGCCGTATTGAATCCTTCGATCGTGAACCGTTTATTAGGCATTTGAAGGTTTTAATGATTTCGGAATTCAGCGATCTTGGTCTCGTTGGATTCGTCTCGTCGAGCCGCTCAATTAGACCATAAGCTCGTCAAATTTGGAGACCGTTTGGTAACTCAAATTATGGTACGAACTTACCAATAGCTCTTCGGGTCCTTGATTTGGATTCATTTGTGCTCGAATTGAGTTGAATTTAGTGTTGTTGGGTTTGTATTTTTAATTAGACGCTCAGTTCGACTATAAGTTTGCTGAAATCGGAGTTTAGGTGATCATGGATTTAATTTTTGAAGTTTTCTGGTCGATTTTGCATCGAGATTCGTGCCCGGTCAAGATATCAGATATAAACATACATAAATAGATAAATGAAATCATTATAAACTTGATTAAAAACGAGAAGAGATAAAGCTTGTTTGTTTTAGCTTCAACAATTCTACAATTATATTTAAGTGCCATGAAATTTTTTTCATAGGACCAAAGCCGACGCTTGTGAGCTGCATATGGATGATGAATAATTTAAAAGCTGATTTTTTTTTTTATGATGTTTGATGAAATAGTCTAACTTAAATAAAAATAAATAAATAAAAGTAAATAACTTAAATATGATAATAAATCCGTAGTAATCAAAACAATATTATAAATAAAATTTCAAGAAAGAGGCCGACTCCAAAGAAACTCAGTTCAGAAAGAGCTGGGAAGATAACTTTGGAAATTTTAGTGGAAGATTTCTTTTGAGGATTATTTTCTTACTGTTTTTTAAAAATGATTTTTTTTAATTAAAGATTTATTTTAAAAAACAGAAAAAAAAATTATCCCAAATCATGAAAACTTTGCTACCAATGATCCATATGTCTTAGAGAGACAAATAAAAAAATAAAAAGAATCTTTTAATAATGAGATTGAAGAAATTTCCAAGAGTCGATGATTTTAAAGATTAAGAATAATTTTTATGGAAACCAATAACAATACACAATTTATCATCTTCCCGCAATCAACTCATAATAATCATAGATAAACAACTTCTAAAAAAAATATATATATTTAAATAGAACGAAGAACAATTTTCATGCATCCTCTCCCTCCTATAAATTAGAGCTGAAATCTCCACAACAATTACCAGCATTGTAAGCGACCGAAGATATCTGGAAACCCAACCATGGTTTCTTCCATCCCTTCTTCCCTTGCAATCTCTCTTCTCATTCTTTCAACAACTTCCTTCCTTCCGCTATCTGTACACAGCAAGGGAGGCTTTTCTGTAGATCTCATTCATCGCGACTCACCAAAATCTCCGCTATCCGATTCCAGCTCCACCCCTTCCTCCCGACTCAAAGCCGCCATAGAACGCTCTTTCTCCCGCGCCAACTACTTCGGTAATGCCATTCAAAGAAATATTCCCTCCGTTTTTGCATCTTCCCCCACTGCTTCCGACAACTTGTACTCCGGCATCAGCTCGGAGTATTTGTTGATCTTCTACGTTGGATCTCCGGCGAAGGAGGTTCTAGCCATCGTAGACACCGGCAGCGACCTCCTTTGGATCCAATGCAAGCCTTGCGAACAATGTTACCCACAAACGATCCCTCTATTCGACCCGCAAGCCTCCTCCACCTACAAAGTGGTTTCCTGCAAATCTGATTTCTGTTCAGCCCTGTTAAGCTGGGAAAGCTGCGGCAAGAAATCCGAATGCGAGTACAACTACGCCTACGGAGACGGATCCTTCGTCGATGGCTTTCTCTCGACAGAGACTTTGAGCTTTGACTCGACTGGTGGACGTCGCGTTCAAGTACCTTCAACGCTCTTCGGCTGCACCCATCTTAGCAATGTCACCTTCAGCGATGGCTATGGCATCTTCGGTCTCGGTGGCGGGAAGCTCTCTCTAATCCGGCAGCTCGGGTCCTCCATCGAAAGCAAATTCTCCTACTGCCTACCCTCTATGTCCCCGAGCTCTGCCACCGGCCGACTCAATTTTGGCTCTAGTGGTTTTGTCTCAGGCTCTAATTCTATCTCCACGCCGCTTATTCCAGGCAACCCTGACACCTTCTACTTCCTTCACCTCGACCAGATCAGCGTGGGTGCGCAGGGATCCGTCCTCGTGAACCCGTCAATGAAGGCGGCCGTTAACGCTCATCAGGGCAACATAATCATCGACTCCGGCACACCACTCACTTTCATTGATAACGAGACGCTGCAATTAGTGGCAAACAAAGTTGCGAGCAGTGTGAGTTTTCCGAAGGTGGCAGATCCGAACGGTGTCTTCAATCTCTGCCTTGATGTGTCTGGCTCTGGAGCCGACGCCAAGCTCCCTGACATTACATTTCACTTCTCCGGTGGTGCACCGGTTGTTCTGCATGAATACAATACGTTTGTGGAAGTTGTAGAGAACATGCTGTGCTTGGCTTTCATATCTAGTGATATTTATGGTATAGGAATTAACATATTTGGTAATATCGCACAGCATAATTTTCATATTGGCTATGATCTCAGCGCCATGCAACTCACCGTAGCACCTGCGGATTGTGCCAATATGTGAAGATGATATGCGCAATTATTAATAAAGCACTACGTAGTACTGTTTTTGCATGTTGCTTACTTTACGTGTCGTTGGCCTTGTTAATTTACCTTGGCGGTTATCTGTTCATGTATCCTTTCTTCTTTTTTCCTTTATTTTAAAATGATATATTATTTCATGAGCACTTAATGATGCTTTAGCAAATTTGGCTTTTCTATATGAAACACAGCAGGCATCTCTTTAGAGATGATAAGCACATACGAACTACTGGACATAAATGATAATTTGATTCAATGATAATTTCTCATCAAATGCTCATGAACTTTTTTTTTTTAAGAAAAATTTACAGAGGGCTTACAGGTTGATAAAAAAAATATATTACAAGTCCTTAAAGGAGATCAATTACTCGCTAAGCTTGAAAGAGTTACATCAAAAAAGAAAGGAAAAACTTATGAGCCATCGATCTCCATTAATTACAAAAATCAAAATGAAACCTAAGAATTAAAAAAAAAAAAAAAATATTGGGGGTGGCAAGAAGCCAACCCCAAAAATTATCGTGTAGCAAAGGAAAAATAGTCAAAACCACCTGCGAAATAGTAGTTGTTGTAGAAGATGAAAATAGAGTAACCCAGCCACTCCAAATGGGAGAACCAAAGGAAACCAACAACTCAATAGAGCCAATAGAATGAAAGCTCAGCAACACCCAGCCATCAACGATTTCCGTAACCTCCTTATCATCTGGACAGTAAAAAAGCCAAACTTTTTTGCAACTGAAATCACCATCTTTGGACAGCTTACAAAAAAAATCAGATCCTTAGAATTAAGGTTCAAAGGGATCTTGCAAATATGATCATCAGCAAGAGTATGGGTAATAACCTCCATAAGCCTAGTAGGGGACTAACCACCATCAATAATGAATTCAGAGGCTTTTAATGAGGAAATAGATCAATGAGTATTTAGATGAGAGTCAATAGACCATGTGTCTAACCAATCATCCTGCCATAAATAGGAAGAATCAGTTCCAATTCCCCATTGTATAATAGATTCGGCAACCCATTTAATTTGACATAGTCTTTTCCACGCTGGAGAGTACCCTTTGCTTAAAAAAACGAGAGATGGATGAATGCCCTTATAATATTTGAGATGCATGAAGTTGGCCCTCAAAGACTCAATCTTCATGAATTTCCACCAAAGTTTCACAGAAAAGACTTCGATTAAATCATGAATCGACTCACAACCTAATCCACCTTCATGGAAAGGACCAGAGCAATTACCCCACTTAGCCCAATGAATTTTTTTGGAAATAGCACTGGAACGTCCCAAAAAGATTTATTGATAATTATCTCTAATTTGTTATAAATGGAGAGCTTAGGGTTAATATATTGAAAAAGATAAGCATGAATCGAGCATAAAACACTTCTTAACGTGAAAATTGGCAAAAATGAATGTTAGAATTTAACGTGAAAATTTTTTAACAGGGAAAAACTACATAGTCACACCACATCAAAAAATTCAATTTGAAAATTGGGGGAAATTGTATAAATATTTTTCCTTGTCTCTCTTCAGTTGTCTCTTTATTCTTACACCGAAATAACAAAGAGATACACTTCTACAACACAAAGGGATACTACCTATCAAGTCAAACACAAAAAATGAGAAAGAAAGTTGTGCAGTCCGACTCATAATGCTGTGGCATTGGGGTCTGAAACGCAGCGGCACTCTACTCTCTATCTCCAGCCTAAGCCTGGAGTGCTACAACGCTCGAGTATACAATATTGCCGTTCTTGTATGGGAAATTTTTTTTCTAAGGGCTCAAGCAAGGGGAGCATTGCCAACTGCGACTCCTAAGCTAGCTCTATCATGACCTTGCACGGATGCTCGATTTAACGAGGCGGAAACTAAAAGTTGGACGGTAAAAAAAACTTTATTAAACAATACACCACTTTCTTATTTGTACTGAAGAGCCACTAAAACCCAAAATTTAAATTACATGTTGTCATTTGCACATATTCTTCTATATACGAATTCTTCTCTTTCAACCATTACATATTCTTTGGGGATTTACCTGAAACATTAATTTAGGGATTCGAGTTTACAGCGTAAACTTAGCGGTAATAATTAAAACAATCAATATAAATGTTCTTTAATATGCATCCTATCATTTTTTAATTTTATTTCATTCATTAAGTAATTTATACATCTATGGTCATTTTCTTTTAAAATATTTTAAATCATTTTGAAACTTTAATAATTCATTTTCCCATTTAATTTGACAGGAGCACCGTCTCAATGTAACCAAAGGTACAACCTTTTTCATTTATTTCTTTTTCCATTTCCATGACCTTTTCCTTTTTTACGTGCATGAGTATGGCGTCCCCAGTCAGTACCATAAGAGGGTAAACTCTTGTTGTTTTCATACATATCATTTTACTTTTATCTTGAACATTTTTATTCATTTCATATGTCGTTTCTTTATTTGCATATTTCCTTAATACATACATGTACCATATAACATTCTTCTTTATTCATATTCATAATTTCATTCATGTTATTTGATTCTTTCATTTTCTGTTGTAATAATATTTACAATTATTTAGGCATTTAATTTTTCAACATTTCACACATGATAATTTTTAAAAATAAAACATTGAAAACAATATTATAATTCAAAATATTGAATTTCATAATTATAATTACCCACTTTGAACTTTTCAGGCCTTCGATGCTTAGTATAACCTCGAATCAATTGCCCTCTTTATTGTTGGATCCTCGCGGGATCAACTCTTACAACTTGATCTCTCCCTTCCTAAAACCTTAAATTCATACAATAACTTTTCTTATAAGAAAAGTTTATCACAAAAATTTAACTAAAATCATTCTATGGAGAAATTACTTACAAATTCAAATCTCCAAATTCTTCTTCCTTTCCAAAATTCATTCCCTTTGTGTTCAATTCCTTTTTCTTCTATGAAAAATATTTCTAGGTTTAGATGAAATAGAATGAGATAATTTATACAAAAAAGGGGAGAAAATTTTTTACGAACCTCCTTCCTTCTTTCTCTCGGTCATTCCTCTCATTCGTTGAAATTTCCTTTTTTCTTCTATGAAAGGTATTTCTAGGTTTAGACTTCAATTTTGTCAATTAAACTCGCCGAGTGGCCTCCCCTTGATTGGGGCTAGGGTATTTTGCCCCCATTTTTTTATATAGTAGTACAACATTGTGACGCTATATATTAGAGCACCGCAACGCTATACACTTGTACACTGCAGTAACATAAGATGCAATGTGACAGCTCTATAATCTTGAATTGAACATCGAGAACACAGCGCCGCGACACTACGAATTGGATTAGAGAGAGAGAATGGAGCACCACAATGCTCTAAACTCCGGCGTCGCAACACTACAAGTCAGGCTGTGTAGTTTTCTTTTTTCTTTTTTATGTTTAACTTAAAAGGGTCGGGTTCATTTTTGTTGTAAAAGAATATCTATTTGTTAGTTCTAAAAGAAAACGTTGTGAAGAAGTGAAGTGAGACTATGAGAGAGTGAGGGAGAGAAAGAGATTTATGCAATTTCTTTTATTTTCATCGTGAGTTTTTTAGTATGATGTGACTCCATATTTTTTTTTCCTGATTTTATTTTTTTTTTTTCACTCAAAATGTTGGCGTTCATTTTCGCTGTTTATTTTTTTTTTCGCTTTACTTCCCAATAGGACAACTCCTCCCATTAGAGAGCTGTTGATAAGACAAATTGACAAGCTGCTCAGGCGTTACTTGTTAGTATCGTTAGGCAATTTCATTGCATATAGGGCCGGCAGGACTATTTCCCTTACGATATTCCATTGAGAGTGCAGTTTGGATCGCAGGCCCTGCTTAGCCCAATTTAGGTTTCGTTTGAGATGATTTGATTACTTTTTTTTAAAATAATTTTTAGCATAAAAATTTATTAAACTGATTTCTTTTTACTAAAAAATTACTTAAAAAATAAAAATAAAAAAACGACCTAAATGAAGTCTTATATGTCAACCCCAAATGCTTACTGTCAAATTTCAATATCCTTCCTATCATATTTTTCAGAATTTATTCAATACATCAAAATTGATATTATATATTATTTTAATATATGAAATATAATCATTATGGGGTATTCAAATACATATACCATTTAACTCCCATTTTAACATTTAAATAATATATAAAAATATTGCTAATGCTAATTTATCTAAAAGAAATCATCTTTTCATATATGAGATTTTGATAATATTTAGATGCTAAAATGTTAAATAACTAAATATAATTTTTTTTATGATAGATATTAGGGCTGCAAGCGAACCAAACGTTCGACGAGCTACTCGATGTTCTGTTCGATTAAAGCTCGTTTGCGATCGTTTAATTAACTAAATAAACAATCTTGAACAATATTTTAAATACTCAATTCTTAAATAATGAACACTAATATGTTCGGCTCATTTATGTTCGTGAAAAACATCATTTGAAGTTCGTGAACAAGCTCGACATTAAGCTCGATTCGTGTTCAATTTTGAACTCGTGAATAAGATCGATAAAAATAATTAATATTTGACTATATAGTTAATAAATATAAATAATCATTATCTTTGTTACATAGACAATTATTTTTATTATAAATGTGTTTGTTCATAGATATGTTCATGAACGTTTTTGTTTGATAGTTAAAAAAATTCGTTAAATATATTCGCGAACAATCTCGATAAACACTAAACGAAGGAACATGAACTGAACATGAACCGAACATGAACACTCCTTAATTTAAATGAACCAAACATGAACACAAACGCTAAAGCTCAAACAAACATGAACCAAACTTGAACAAGCTGATATTAAATGAACACAAACATGAACAGTCACATACTCGGCTTGGCTCGGTTCGTTTGTAGCCCTAATAGATATTATGAACTTTCTTAAAAAGAAATGAGATAAAGCTTGTATGTTTTAGCTTCTAACAATTCTACAATTATATTCAAGTGCCTTGAAATTTTCTTCATAGGACCAAAGCCGACGCTTGTGAGCTGAATGTGGATAAAGAATAATTCAAAAGCTGAGATCGTTTTCTATGAAGGTTGATGAAATAGTCTAATTTAATTAAAAATAAATAAATATAATTAAATAACTTAAATATGATAATAAATCCGTAGTAATTAAAACAATATTAAAAATAAAATAACTAGTAAGATGCCGACTCCGAAGAAACTCAGTTGAGAAAGAGCTGGAAAGATAACTTTGAAAATTATACAGTGGAAGATTTCGTTTGAGGATCATTTTCTTACAGTTTTTTTAGTATAAATTAAAAAAAAAAACAGAAAAAAATTATCCCAAATAAATCTTTGCTACCAATTATCCATATGTCTTAGAGAGACAAATAAAAAATAAAAAGAATCATCTCAATGATGAGCTGATGTAAGAAATTTTCAAGAGTCGATGATTTTAAAGATTAAGAAGTATAATTTTTATGGAAACTAATAACAATTCACAATTTTTCATCTTCCGCAATCAACTCATAATAAATTAATAATCATAGATAAACAACTTCGGAAAAAAAAAATATTTAAATTGAACGAAGAACAATTTTCATGCATCCTCTCCCTCCTATAAAACAGAGCTGAAATCTCCACAACAATTACCAGCATTGTGAGCGACCGAAGATCTCTGGAAACCCAACCATGGTTTCTTCCATCCCTTCTTCCCTTGCAATCTCTCTTCTCATTCTCTCAACAACTTCCTTCCTTCCTCTATCTGTATACAGCACGGGAGGCTTTTCAGTAGATCTCATTCATCGCGACTCACCAAAATCTCCGCTATTCGATTCCAGCTCCACCCCTTCCTCCCGACTCAAATCCGCCATAGAACGCTCTTTCTCCCGCGCCAACTACTTCGGTAATGCCATTCAAAGAAATATCCCCTCCTCTTTTGCATCTTCCCCCTCTGCTTCCGACAACTTATACTCCGGAATCAGCTCGAATAGTTCCGAGTATTTGATGAGCTTCTACGTTGGATCTCCGGCGAAGGAGGTTCTAGCCATCGCAGACACCGGCAGCGACCTTATTTGGATCCAATGCAAGCCTTGCGAAGAATGTTACCCACAAACGATCCCTCTATTCGACCCGCAAGCCTCCTCCACCTACAAAGTGGTTTCCTGCAAAGCTGATTCCTGTTCAGCCCTGCCAAGGGAAAGCTGTGGGCAGAAATCCGAATGCGAGTACAACTATGCCTACGGAGACGGATCCTTTGTGGATGGCTTTCTCTCGACAGAGACTTTGAGCTTTGACTCGACTAGTGGACGTCGCGTTCAAGTACCTTCAATGCTCTTCGGCTGCACCCATCTTAGCAATGGCACCTTCAGCGATGGCTCTGGCCTCGTTGGTCTTGGTGGAGGGCAGCTCTCTCTAATCCGGCAGCTCGGGTCCTCCATCGAAAGCAAATTCTCCTACTGCTTGCCCTCTATGTCCCAGAGCTCTGCCACCAGCCGCCTCAATTTTGGCTCTAGTGGTTTTGTCTCAGGCTCAGGTTCTATCTCCACACCGCTTATTCCAGGCAACCCTGACACCCTATACTTCCTTCACCTCGACCAGATCAGCGTGGGTGCGCAGGGATCTGTCCTCGTTAACCCATCAATGAAGGTGGCCATTAACGCTCATCAGGGCAACATAATCATCGACTCTGGCACACCACTCACTTTCATTGATAACGAGACGCTGCAATCAGTGGCAAACAAAGTTGCGAGCAGTGTGAGTTTTCCGAAGGTGGTAGATCCGAATGATGTCTTCAGTCTCTGCCTTGATGTGTCTGGCTCTGGAGGCGACGCCAAGCTCCCTGACATTACATTTCGCTTCTCCGGTGGTGCACCGGTTGTTCTGCATGAACACAATACGTTTGTGGAAGTTGCAGAGAACACGCTGTGCTTGGCTTTGCTATCTAGTGATCATCTCGGAGTTAACATATTTGGTAATATCGCACAGCAGAATTTTCATATTGGCTATGATCTCAGCGCCATGCAACTCACCGTAGCACCTGCGGATTGTGCCAATATGTGAAGATGATATGCGTAATTATTAATAAAGCACTACGTAGTACTGTTTTTGCATGTTGCTTACTTTACGTGTCGTTGGCCTTGTTAATTTACCTTGGCGGTTATCTGTTCAATTCGAAGCCCTACATGAGGTCCTGGTTGGGTACCCATGTTTTACTCGGATGGGCTTCGCCCACCCACACCCACCCATGGTGACTTCCGGGATTTCGTACTCACCAATTCCCACCCACTTTCCATGTTTTTTGAACGCAGTCTGCCACAGACTGATGGCCTTGAGGCTTGTTGTCATTTGCTATGATGGCAAACTTTCAAGTCGCATATCAAAATTTATTGTACTCGTATCGTGGTTAAGTGCTGCACAATACATAGAGATGATTGCAATAGTATAAGTAAGATATATGATGATTAGCAATGTAAATCAATTTATCCCTCGATATTTAGTACACACCCATAAGGCCATGGACGTATCCATACCCACCCATACCCATTGGATGAGTGTGGGTATGAGTACCTAATGCAGGGCTCTGCTGTTCATGTATCCTTTCTTCTTTTTTCCTTTATTTTAAAATGATATATTATTTCATGATGAGATTGATGCACCTTATTTCATTTAATGATGCTTTTGAAAATTTGGCTTTGCTATAATAATAATAATAATAATAACATCAAATAATAATAGTAATAAAAAATTAAGTTAAAATTTTTATTATTTATTCACAAAGTGGAAATGTTCGAAACTTCAGATGGATGAACAAATAATGTGAAATGCATCATATTGGGATAAAAATTTATTTTTGAGGGATATATATATATATATATTATTTTATTTTATTTTATTTTATTTTTGGCCCACCCTCTTATATGATGGGATCCGCCCATGACAGCAGGCATCTCTTTAGAGATGATAAGTACATGCGAACAACTGGCCAATAAATGATAATTTGATTCATTGAGAATTTCTCGGTGGACATTCATCAAATGCTCATGATTTTTTTTTTTAAAGAAAATCCACAGAGGCCTACGCTTGATAAAAAAAGCATGTTACAAGTTTTTAAAGAAAATCAAGTACTCATTAAGCTTGAAAGAGCTGCATCAAAAAAGAAAGAAAAAAAATTATTTGCCATCCATCTCCATTAATTACAAAAACCAAAATAAAACCTAAGAAAAAAAAAAACTAGATGGAGCCAACCTCAAAAATTGTCATGGAGCAAAAGAAAAACAATCAAAACCACCTGCAAAATAGTAGTTGTTGCAGAAGATGAAAATAGAGTAACCCAGCCACTCCAAATGGGGGAATCAAAGGAAACCAACAACTCAATAGAGCCAATAGAATGAAAGCTCAGCAACCCCTAGCCATCAACAAAATCCAATCAACAGAAAACTAGCAAAAGATCAATAACCTGCAATAAAAAAACAGAAAAGCCAGACAAGATTAAAAAAATAAAGAAAACTAGATGGAAACAGAGTATGGTTTTATTTTTTTTTTTTTGTGACAAGGAAGTACTGTCCTTAGGCCAGTGAAAACTCCAGTCGACCTAGTATGCGACCCACACCAATTTACACGAGCCAATACTTAAGACTTTCACTGCTTGTCAAGGGATTCGATCCAACGAGCAAACAAACACAACAAACCCACATAACAAAAGGAGATAACAAAGTAGATATAAGGGAACCCCCAAGCATCCAAAATAATACAACCTTTAAGAGACTTAGGAACATTCAGATGATTAAAAGAGTGAAGGCCGTTTCTCGGTGAGCCAAATTTGGCCAAGCTGACGGCACAAGAGTTTCCTGCTCTAATAATGATGGAGCTAGAATTTGTGGTTCAACTTAAGCAAAATAGTATTAATTTTACAACTAATATAATAACATGCCATATTCACAGTAGAAGCGTTTTTGACGATATCAGTAATCTCCAGATCATCCACCTCAATCCAAAGGTATTGAAAATTAAGGTTAGAACAAACCTTTAAACCAATTTCCAATGCAGTGAGGTTGGCAGCGGGAATATTAAATGAAGGAAAAGCAGAACAAAACTCAAAAAACAGGTTTCCATTAGCATTTTGAATCAGCCCACCCAAACCACATTAGCGGTTAAAAAGAGTGGCATGTATATTAAGTTTCAGCTCAACAGAAATAGTAGATCAACAAAGTTTATCGAAAGTAGCATTTACAAGATTGTTGTTTCTCAAAAAAAGCCAAAACTTTCTGCAACTAAAATCACCATCTTTGGACTGCTTACAAAAAATCTGATACTTAGAATTAAGGTTCAAAGGGATCTTGCTGATATCGTCTGCAATTAAGAGTATGGGGGATAATCTCCCTAAGCCGAATAGGGGACCAATTAACTACCATCAATAATGAATTCAGAGACTTTCAATAAGGAGGTAGAATGAGTATTTAGATGAGAGTTAATAGATCTTCTGCCTAACCAATTATCATGCCATAAATGGGAAGAACCACTTCCAATTCCCTATTGAATAATAGATTCGACACCCCATTTAATTTGACATAATTTTTTCCACACCGAAGAGTACCATTGCTTAAAAAAACCCAGAGAAGGATGAATGTCCTTACAATATTTGAGATGTATGAAGTTGGCCCACAAAGACTCATTCTTCCTGAATTTCCATTAAAGTTTCACAAAAAGGTTTCGACGAAATCATGAATGAACTTACAACCTAGTTCGCTTCATGGAAGGGGCCAGAGTAATTATCCCATTTAGGCCAATAAATTTTTTTGAAATAGCACTGGAACCCAAAACAAAATTATTGATAATTATCTCCAATTTGTTACAAATGGAGAGCGTAGGGTTAATAGATTGAAAAAGATAAACATGCATCGAGCATAAAACACTTTTTTATGAAAATAAGAAAAAGCTGACTTTATGAAGATGAAACCCATTGAACAACCTATAAGTAAGGGTGTTGATATTTGACACGATACGAAAATCCGACCGGGACCCCACTCGGAAATTTCGGTTAGACTCGAGCCATTTGAAAAATGGGTCAGGTTCGGATTCACTGATTCGACCAGTTTGAAGAACGAGTCGGGTTCGGGTTGACCCGACGAGTTGTCGAGTTAACTCGGAAACCTGTTTACAATGAGCTGCCCGAGGCTGCCCGCCCCTGCCCGCGCCTTCCAGCTGTCGCCCGTGAGCCCGAGTCAGCCTGCTCGCACCTACAAATGCCCGCACTACCTCGCCTGTGCACTTGAGTCTGCGCACTCGCGGATGCCCACGCTGTCGCTGCCCGCTTGCGTCAGCGCCCGCCTTCCCTTAGCTTGCCAGAAGTGGAATCGTGTCGGATTGGGTCAACCGGGCAACACGACTGGTCATGTCCGTGTCTGAGTTTCCGACATGTTTACATATCCGGGTCATGTTAGGGTCAACCCATTTGAACCCGAGTCAGTTCCCGATTCGACTCGAACCCGACCCAAAATCCGGTTTTGACACCCCTACCTATAAGGATGGTAATCGAGCTTTAAGATGCTTGATGAAGAATTAAATGTGCATGGTTTAAGTTGCATTAATGCAAGAAAACATAAAGCCTAACAAAGGAAAGTTGTCGCTAGCTATTTTAGTTACGCTCTTGAGAACAATTAATTATTATGTGCGGATGTCGAATTTCATTTAGAGACCAACCAAAATGTGCCACATCACCTATGTGCTCGGTACCACGGCTCGGTATTGCAGCTCAGTACCGCTGACGTTGAGCATTCTAATTGGTCTTCGGATAACGTTCTACGTCTGATCTCCGTACAAAATAATTTCTCCTTGAGCACAATCGTTCGCCATAATAGCTTAATATATAAAAAAATTGTAGGTTATGATGAACCTGAGAAGCTAAAACTTTATTGAAAAAGATTATACAATATGAGATTCACATGAGCATGGTGAGGCATATACCATCATCTTTTCTATGTAATTTTTATCATATCACTACTTCTAATTAAGATTTTAGAGTTTTTAATACTCTAAAAAAATTTTATATATTAACTTTGTACAAACTTGTGCTCGTAGTTAATAAGAGAAATGGCGTGCTGTACTTTCTTTAGGACATCTTTGTAAATATTAGATGGCTACATCTCTCTATTTCTCTATATATACCATACGTAAACGTTACTTTCATATATACTAAATTCTACTTTTTCTATTAAGAGCTCTGTCTCTGTTTCTCCTTCTTCTCCTTTATTCTGTTATGGTATCAGAGCCAAGTTGGCTCCATGGCTGATCAAGAAAGTACAGCACGCCATTTCTCTTATTAGTAGTTACCATGAAAAAAGTAATAATTGAAGAAAGAGTGTACACCACAGTTGATCATGTGAAACATGTAATAAGCTGAATGTCGTCACCATAATATATATAAGTTCATATATAGAATAATTTCATATGACGTACATAAATGCTTAATCTTATTGAATATTTTACTTCATTGATTTTTAATTTCATAGAACGTACATAAATGCTTAATCTTATTGACATATTTAAATTTTAGCAGCATATATATGATGCAAGTTGTTAGTGATAACTATCGGTTTTATATTATATTAAATTTGTAGATAAGATTTTAAATTAGATAGGGAATAAGTTAAGCTTATATTATATTAAATCATAAATTAGATTTAGAAGAGTAAATACTTGATAAGCTAAAAATAATTTATATAGAGAATGAGAGTATATTTAATTAGAAAGAAGTTATTAAATATTGAAAATTTATAAATTAATAAAAAATAAATTATGATTTTATTCATATTTAAATGACAAAGTGAGGAGAATAAATTTTAAATTAAATATGAGAACTATTTAGGTATTTGTAATAAATAATTAGAGAGAGAAGAAAAGGAAAATTTATATGGTGTAAAAAATAACAATACTTGATATTTTAATTGTTAGAGATGCATATATTTTCGAGAGTAAAAATTAAAAATAAATTTAGAGAATATTTTAAGTATAACAATGAGAATGTATTTTATATAAGATTTAAGCTGACGGTGATAGAGAGGTGATTAAAGCAAATTGTTAAGGCATTTAAATTCGAGGTGAATAATATGTCTTTTTTTACATTAAAAATTTTGCTTTCTCTTAAATTAAATGAAATTAAGGATATTATTCATATTATTTAATTATTGTTGTAAGTTAAAATATTCTTTTATTTTCTCATATTCAATAATTGTTCATATTGCCATGGACAATAAGTGATATATTGTGATTCATATTTTTCATATAAAGTAAATGAATGATATATTAATGAAATGATTAAGATATATATGCTTGTATGTACATGTTGACTGATGAAATATACCTCTTTATTGTACTGGTTGGGGATACAATGTATCCGGGCATGAAAATAAACAAGTTTATGAAAAATTAGTACATTTATTGATACTATTTTTAACGGTGTCTCCTGTGATATCTGTATCATTTACAAGAAATGATAAATACATAATGTATGTATAACATTGATGAGAATGCTTAAAATATTTAATTAGAATTATCTTATACTTTAAAACGAGCATGCATATTATTTTCAAATATCTTGTGTTACTATAATTTAAAAGTATGCTATGCTCACTATTATTTTATGACTCGCTTCTATATTTACAAATAAATGCAGATATTATTCAAAAGATTAAAATGTGTAAAAGAGGAGATAATGTGTATCGTAGGCACAATGCTTTGAGAGAAATGTATTTATAGCATTTGATTTTAGACTTTTGAGGTTTAGTGGCTCTTTATGTGTAATGGAATTTGTTAGTTAGTAATTGAAAATTTAATCAAACCATTTCTTCCCACTTTGTTAATTCAAGCCTTCGGGCTAGGTCATAACAAATGTGATACATGAATATGGCCAAAATAGTGTTAAGCTTGGATATATCATCTTGTAGACACTCATTAAGAAGGCAAATTATTAGGTCCGATCACTAGACGTAGAGATAAGTCCCGACACTAATAAAATATTATTTTAAATTGAACGTGTCAAAAGCGTAGGTAAAGCACAGGTAAAGTGCAGGTCAAGCGCAGTCAAAGCGCACTCAAAAAAGCACAGTCAAAGCGTAGGTAAAGCGCTGGCGACGTGGCAAATTTTAATTGGATGTCCGGACCTATTTTTAGGTCCGGTGACCGGACCTAATAATTTGCCCATTAAGAATGAATGTTGCAAAGCATATTAGATGGCGTCAGTTGTTCGACAATATCGTTGCCCATGGTTGTTAGAGCGCACACACTTGCTTGTGAGAGGGAAAGGTGGAAGGTTTAGTTCAACCCACAAAAAAATATTTGAGCTAGTTTGTCTCTTTTCAATTTTGGTTTGTTGGGACCTTAAACAATGCTTACTTTAGGTAAAAAAATATATATATATTTTTTTTTACTGTGAATTTTTATTATTTAGAATTTTGCTATCATAATTTATAGTCAATTTAACTCCTTTGTCTTATTTTGATATGTTGCATTTGAATGCTATTTAGTGGGTTCAGAGTATATCTTATGTTGTGTTGACATTGATTTTGGCAATCCAATTCATCTCGTAGGTCGCTAATAAGTTTCAAATCGAGCTGATTTGAGTTACTTGAAGTCAGTTATATCACATAATTTAAATTTAATGGCGCAAAGTTTGAGTCGATTGGGTTTGAGTTTGATTTGACTTCGATGTCATCGTCAATTGTTAAATTGAGTCAATTCCGCCCAATTTAATTAAAATAAATTTGTTTGAGTATTGTACAATCATTTTTAACTCGACTCATGACCAAAATTATTAATTTGGTTATTAATTAAAGGAATTCAAACAAGCAAAATTGAGTTGATTCGGCTCGAATGAAACCGGATTTATGGCTCGTCAGTTCTAATGAACTCAATTTAACACGACCTAACTCAATTTCAAACAAATTGGCATCATTTAGCTTGAATCAAATGCGATTTGTAGCTCGACCACTCTGATCGGCCCAATTTAACTTGGCTCTACCTAATCTAAATCAAATCTGTCTCAATTAGCTCAAAATCGATTGAATAAAATCTGAACTCAATATCTATTCAACTTGGCTTGTTTTAGTTCAATTTTCTATACCTAATTCAACCCTCCGATCCTCTTAAATTTATCAAATCACTTCAGCCTTTTGATTAAAATAAAGATTAAGAGGGAGGGGTATGATGGTAACTGTTCTTCATTCGGCCACTGCTGAGTGCGGATCAGAGAGAAAGAAAGCGAGTGGGAGCGAGAGATTTCATTCGGTTTGGCTTGCTTGTTCGTGCGACCCAAACCAGAGAAGCGAGAGGAGGCGGACGGAAGAGACTGCGAGCGGGAGAGGAGGGGCCAGCGCGATCCAGAGAGGGAGACCGGCAGTTGCTTGTGGTAATCTTCTCCTTCATTTATCTCTTGATCTCCCTGTTCTTCATTCTCTCCCTTCCTATCTTCTTCTTCCTTTTCTCCTTATTCTTCTTGATTTTCTCTTCTAATCCTTTTCCATTCTTCATTTCCACTTTCATATTCTCCTTTATCTATTGAATCTTCTTCCTCCTCTTCTCTGCTTGGTAAGTGATGTAATATAGATTACTTCTATTTTTTGAGAAAATGATGTTACTTTGTGTTTGCTGCATTATTGAGATCAAGAACCATTGTTTGATGTTTTCTTTTTTCGCATCAAGATGACATCTATGTATGAAAAAAAGGTTGAGTTTATCTTCCTCTCTTTCAACTTTAAGTCATAATACGATGCTTTTGTTGAGATTATTTCTCTACTTTAGGGTTTGGGAGTTTTGAGAATTCTTGATTTCTTGTGCTATATTTCTGTATAGTAAATGAGAGACGTAATCTTCAAGAATTTTCTCATTTTCTTGACACAATTTGTTCTTCTCTGCCGAGTAAAGAATGATGGGTTTTCCTCTATTTTGTTGTCTTGATTGGATTTGGATCTTTTCGGCCAAATTAGTCACAAGTCATGGTTCCGTGTGTTTTATAATTAGAGAATTTTCCAAGCATAGTTGGAAGAGTAGTGGCTTTCAGATTTTTTTTAGAATGGTTTGATCGTTTCCTTTACTGCTATTGTTTAGTAGAGAATTGGAACTATATTTTCCTGATTAAGGATACAAAAATTAGTAGCCACTTCGCTCAAATTATGTTTCTTGCAAAAATGAAGGGATGTGGTTTTGTTTGCTTTATTTATTTTCTTCTTAAGATATCTGTTAATTGTTCTTTTAACAAATCAGATGGTGATTTGACAAGTGTATTTCAACATTTGTGTTGAAAAGTCTCTTGAGTTTTTTTTGGATGGAATGAACTTCCATCAAAGTTTTTTTTTCTCTCGTTTGCATTTAGCATATATGTTGAATTGGAGCAAATAAATGAGTTGGAAGCCTGGGCGGACTGACCCCAAATCTGTCATTGGGATATATTGATACGAATTCATAGACAATGCCCTCTTGAAGAGCTAGCATCTTGGAGGAGATAAGCAAATTAGAGAAGTATTTTGGAGTGGGAATTGTAAGATTACTTCTATTAATGGTACAATTTTACATTTTTATTGAAATTTGCATTATTAAATAATGGGATCTACATACATAATACTTAAAACTATACTCTCTCTCTCTCTAGGGGTGACGATTTGAGTAGAGTTGAGTATTTGCCTAATCAAGCTAAGCTTGTGTAACTCTTACTAAAGCTCGAGCCCGATTAGATTGCTCGAGCTTGTTTTAAAAGATCAAGCTTGACTTGATTGTTGAGTTTGATTTCTTAGTTTAAAATTAAATTTTTTAGTTTTTTTAAAGAATTTTTATTTTAATATAGAATTAATTTAAAATATTTAAATATATTATATAATGCTAATTAATTTTTTTTAAATATATTTTAAATTAATCAAGCAGCTCATCAAGCTTACGAGTTGAACTAGCCTAAGCATACAGGTTTGCGAGCCAGCTTAGTTCACTTACACCCTTCTCTCTCTCTCTCTCTCTCTCTCTCTCTCTCTCTCTCTCTCTCTCTCTCTCTCTCTCTCTCTCTCTCTCTCTCTCTCTCTCTCTCTCTCTCTCTCTATATATATATATATATATATATATATATATATATATATATATATATATATATATATATATATATATGCTATGACCACCCAAAAAAACCCTAGCTGTTAAAGTCATTGTAAAGGGTAGTATTTAAGCAGTGTTTCTTTTTTAGACTATTAGTCTAAAGGTATTGAGAGCAAGAAAAGATCTCTTACAATTTTTATTAGCTCTAGAAGGGGTATGATTGAGTACCGTGAGTATTAGTGATGTTGAGGAGAAGAGTATTGTATCAACAATATTTTGAAGTTGTTTATAAATGATTGAGTAGTAATGAACATTATTAGTTATGGAGTAACCAAAGGTTTCAAATCACAATATTTTTAAAGATGATTGTTAAATTTATATCATTTATATAGGGCATGCAACCTGCTTGCAACAAATGCAGAAAATAACATAGCTTGACACATGTAATTTTTATATGAGAAAACCCTACTATGAGAGAGATTTTTTTTGAATGAGAAAGGACAAAATGGTCCATTGACTCTTTATGAAGGCCAAAATTGTTCCCAACTTTATTACAAGACCATTTTGGTCCTTTATCTCCTTAAAGTGAGATCAAAATAGTTCCATGGTAGGACTATTTTAGTTCATCTTTAAGAAGTTTAGGGACCAAAATGATCCTTTAATATATTTGAGAATCATTTTGATCCTTCATAAAGTGTCAAGGGACAATTTTGCAACCTGCTTGCAACAAATGCATAAAATAACATAGCTTGGCACATGCAATTTTTTTATGAGAAAACCTTACCATGAGAGAGAAAGAGATTTTATTTAAATGATAAAGGACAAAAATGGTCCATTGTCTCTTTATGAAGGATCAAAATGGTTCTCAACTTTATTACAAGTCCATTTTAGTCCTTCAACTCTTTAAAGAGGGATCAATATAGTCCCTCTTTAAGGATTTGTGGGGCTAAAATGATCTTTTAATATAGTTGAAAACTATTTTTATCATTTTCTCTTATTTAAACACAAAGTTAGGAGTGGATAAACACTCATGAAGATAGGAGGCCTAAGAGTTGCAGTACAAATATTTAGTACTTGATATGCAGTTTAATGGGTATGAGAGTAAAAAATGAAATCTAATTATAATTGAGCCTACGCAAATATCATACTTTTGATATCTTGGGTCTATCGTACATAATCGTTAGAATATAGATGAAGATGTAAATAAGAGGATACAGGAAGTTGGCAGTTTAAGGAAAATTTAATAAATGATAATGGTTTATATGGAGAGAGAGTTGATTGATAAAGAAGTTGTTAGTAGCCAAGTTGCTTGGTGGAGTCAATTTTGAGATGAGTATGAAGTAAAACCTGGAAGAATAGAGTGTAAATTGATTATATTAAAGGATATTAGAGTAGAACTGTTAGAAAAAGGTTTTTAAAAATAGTTTGGTTTGAGCATATTCAATAGTACAAGCCTTTTTATAAGAAGGATTGTTAGGAGTATTGTGAAACGAATGGGTTCATCAAAGAAGCTAGAGCTTTGAAGTTTTGCAAAAAAAAAATGTTGCATCAACTAAAGTTATATCCAATTACAGTACTTGGGGTTCATAAAGCTGACCTATATAGACAAGATAATGCTAATAATGATGATGCACTCAGAAGAAGGATAATTATGATGATAATATATTTGCTGTAAATTTGTATTGTGCATAGTTTTTATTTTTGCAAAATAACTATAGATAAGCAACTGCTCTTTCACCACAGTCGTGTCCTAGCCTTTATTTATATAATTATTTCTTTTTGATGTGCATTTCTGTCTGATTGACCACTAGATCTATAGATTGTTCAAGTTATGTTTATCTGGATATAAACACTAGATGTCTAGATTGTTCAAGTTATGTTTGTTTGGATACAAATACTAGATGTGGTAGATTATTCAAGCTATGTTTGTCTGGATATAAGAACTAGATGTCTAGATTGTTCTAGTTATGCTGGTCTAGATATTAAAAAAAAGGTGCAAACTCAGAAAGGTATTCTTTGCTAGAAGCTCGTGCTTTTACTAATAATACCTCCGGTCAGAGCAACAATTGCTCATAGTTTTTTTGCAGAACTCTATCCTTTTGCTTTTTATTTTTTAATCTTAAATTCCAAGTCTATAGTTCACTCTCCCAACTCATACAGTTGGAGGTTTCTACCATTTAAAGGAGCAAAGAGAGATAGGAAGGGAACCAAGAGATTGATTATGGCAACTCTTAGACAATTAAAGATCAAGACAGGGACAAGCAATCGAGTCCTCAAGGAACTCCGTTCATATGAGAAAGAAGTCAAGGAGGAGGCTGCTAAGACTGCAGATATGAAGGAGAAAGGTGCTGATCCTTATGATCTCAAACAGCAGGTCTCTTTCATTGCTGTGGCTTAGAGTAAATTTACTTCTGCTTTCTTTTGTTTGCCATGTACTTTGAAAGTTATTTTCATTCATTTCTTTCGTAATTATTTCATGTTTTAACTGGGAAACTGTTGATCAGCTACATTTTGAAGTTCCTTTCTTGGCTTTTCTCTTGGTATCATAATATGGTTTTCAGAAGTAAAGACTAACCACTCAATACTTGTAGTAGCATTATTAAGCATATAATGATGATCATTCCTATTAATGGTATATTTTTATTTACAACTCATGGTAGCAGACCAGGGGGAATTCTCCCTGGATCCCTTTGTTACCGGCTGCATTCTCAAGTTGTTAGCGGGGGAATTTATTTCTTACTACATTAGAATATAAACATTAGAAAGAAAAGATTAAGCTTTCCCCTTCAGAACTTTGAGAGCTTAAATGATTTTGGTGCACCATATGTTGCAAAACGGTTCAATTGTTTGTCCCGATCAAGATTACTTTTTTTTTCCGAGTAATGCTGCACTCACCAAATATATCCACATTTAAAATTATTGTTTCTCATGCCAACTAGTTACGTGATTCAAGAATCAAGAAACTACATGGGGAGTGAAACATTACTTTTTTTAAAAAAAAAATTGCAGCTAGTGTTGTTTTGTAAAAGAAAGTTCTTTTTTGAGACGAATTTTATGGTACCATTGTGTTTGTACACTATTATAGTGAATTGGAAAATTTAGTTGTTAGTGCCATTTCTTAAACAGAAATAGGTGGTTAAAGGGCCTAACGTACTGTTTACATTAGTGATTGTTGTTCTGCGAGCTTCCAATTTCTGTTTCTTGCAATCATGAATATAGAGTGTGTTAAAAAGGAGAAATTATTCTTCTGTGCGGACGCCAAACGCAGTTTACTGCCCGGAGATCAACCAGAATGCGTCACGTCAGCAGTACCGAGCCGCATTACTGAACAGGGTGATGTGACACGTTCTGATTGGTCTTTGAACGGCGTTTGGCGTCTGCACAGAATAATTTGCCGTTAAAAAGCCCTTCATGTGTCCCTTGATCGATTACCATAAAAAAAAAAATATTTAAACATGATTTCATGCTGCTTTTTTTTTCCTTAGGTGAAGCTAATAATTGAATGATAAAACTGTGATGCTTCTTGTACAGGAGAACGTTTTGGCAGAATCAAGGATGATGATTCCTGATTGCCTCAAGAGGCTGGAGGCTTCACTAGCTGACTTGAAAGCAACGCTAGTATGCAAAATCATGCTATTTTCTCTCTTCTTGTGTTTGAGCTTTTCAAAATTAAATTGCTTCTGTGTCTTGATTTCAGGAGGAAGTTAAAGAATCCAACCAAGAAGGTTCTGAGATAGCGGAAGCTGAAAGAACTATTTCAGAGCTCGAACCTTTGTTTAGAACAGCATAAGATTAGGAGAAAATTACTGGGAATTTTTGGAGAGAGTGCACAACTGCTACTTATAATAGATGCTTCTTTTTCTCACTCTCCTTGAACAAACTGCATCTGTTGATTTACTTGGCTTGCAACTTTCTTGCTTGTTTAGAAACATTCCAGACATTAAAACTATGGTTTTGCTTTGAACTCTTCATTTTTGCATTTATGCCACAGGCCTCATGTGCATGGCTAGTAATCAGGGGTGGAACCTGTTTTAATTTTCTGGGCAAATTTATAAGTAAAAATGTAGAGATTTTTTTTATATATAAATAACCGTACAACCAAAATTTATTTCGGTGGCGCGGCCTCTTGACCCTTTTTTATTTATATCCTTGATCGCTGTATGCTTCGCAGATATGTTGGGGGATCCCCTTGGCAGGGTTCTACGTCCATGTTATTGTAAACAAATTGCCTAAAGATCATAATGTTTTAAAACTTTTAGGGGGGGGGGGGGGGGGGGGGGGGGGGGGGGGGCAATAACAGAGGACGTTCCTTTATATCAAATTTCATTTCAGAGCTAATTTAAAAAAAAAAAATCAAATGCCTCTCTCTCTCTTTCTGAATTGATGATTCCGCACTTGTATTCTCTTCTGCATCATCTTATCGAGATATTGACCTTCTATGGCCCTTAGATCTTAAGCGCCTGATTTCTAATGGCTACCACTTATTTATTTATTGAATGGATACTACAGATCCCACAATCTCGAAGCCTGTATCTGCTGCTTTTATAATTTCTGACTTTACTTTCTTTGATGTTTCTTTTGTTTTTATTTTTATTTGTAAGAATTAAAGCAAATTTAATCACACAAACATATGCAAAACATTCAGTTTTCTTGATTGAAAGTTTAGGCTATTTGCTCTGCTTTCTACACAGCTTTTTTTGTTTGCTGGTTGTATCAGCTATTTTTAATTTTCAGATTATTTGTCGAAATATCTTATCTTTTGATCTTTTACTCCAAGTAAATTTCTTTTTCCTTGAAATATATTAAGTCTCTTAACATCCCTCAAAATTATAGCTCAAAAAACAGGATCCCTATTATTCTATTCCATTCCATTCTCTTAGCCATAAAAAAATGCCAACACTTTCAAACAAAAATCAATGAATCCAACAATTCTAATCTACAATTCTGATATTTCTTTCAAATAATAGAATTACAGCATATAAAAGATCCCCATCTTGTTCTGACTTATGAGCTTAGTCAAAACCAGCATTTGCCCGAATACCTTGAGAACATAATATATTTCATTAAACCTGCAGAGATGGTTCATGCAAGTACAAAACAATTGCAATTTTCTGTGTTGATAACTCGA
Organism: Dendrobium huoshanense; assembly: GCA_016618105.1. Classification (NCBI taxonomy): domain Eukaryota; kingdom Viridiplantae; phylum Streptophyta; class Magnoliopsida; order Asparagales; family Orchidaceae; genus Dendrobium; species Dendrobium huoshanense. The sequence continues at coordinate 19,024,319 of CM028356.1, forward strand.
TATATACTGTCTTTTAGGTTCATGAAATTCAATTTAGAAAGCAAGCAAAAATAGATATCTACAGGGTTTTCAGGTTATGCATATAATCTTTGCAAGAGATCTTTTCTGCTAAAATAAGGCCATAAAAGTTACCTGCTGATGCCACAAAAACTACACGTTCTCCGCCATGCTAAAATTAGGGCATAGCCTAGAATGCCACCTGCGTCAAATGTACATGAGCACAGGGCTAAGTTATACACAATATAATGACCCAAAAAAAAAAAGACAGAGAGATGCCTCCACCCATATATCTTACACCAACACCCAAAAATTGTCATAAAACTCACTGATTGCAGAAATCAATGAAAAATCAATCGCATCTCTCTCTGTAGAATAATGTAAATGCTTTACATTCTTCGGGCCATACACACTTCAGGGAACCAAATATGATCCGCAATGGATTGATTTATTTTGATTATGAAAGTTTGTATCACGCAGCTATATCATCAACCTCTGAATTGAATACAAAACTTGGAAACGTTGTTGTGATGTCCCTGCATCATTCCAGTAAACATACACTGTTAGCAATCAAAATGATTTGGTGGGTTAAGTACATTAGATTATTAGTGTTCATTAGATTTCCTTAATTAGATTTCCTTTAAGTATGTTGTGTATGCTATAAATAACTTCCTTTAAGTAGCGAAAAGTAGAAAAGTATATGAAAGTTGTGGGCATTCTATGATGCTACTTAGAGTTATCTTGTATTTACGAGTATTTTCTGTTATATAGTGTTTTTCTGATATTTTACTGTTTGATTGATTTGCAACAATGGTGCTCTTATTGAAAATATTTTCTGTATTTATTTCACTACACACCAGTTGCTGTTCTCATGTGAAACATGGCCATTAGACATCACTTAACATGCTCACTTTTCTTTATCTACCTAACTGCTCCCTCACTTATGCTACATCTGAATAAAACATAGATACAGTGCTTTAGTTCATTCAGCTAGCTACAACTTAACTATCTTTTGATAATCTCTAAAAGGTTGTTTCCTCAATTTTAATCTGATAAAAAAAATCCTCTTTTCCTTGACTAACATGTAAATTTAACCATGAATAATCATATTTTTATCTATTTCATTCAGAGAACCAATGTTCAACTCAACCACCGCTCAGCCAATGCATATAGTAATCATGCCAGTTGCAAGGGAATGCTTGAAGACTAACCTTGAAATGAAATATATTAGGCCGATGAACAAAACAATCAATTGGAGAATCCTTTTCTTTTATTTCAAGGCTTGGATTTACCTCAGATATGGAAGTGTCATTATCTTCATCATTGATGGGTTGCGGGAAACAAAGTTTTGCCATTCTGATTTATCGATCTTTCCATCACGATTAACATCTGCATCCATGAACGTCTGCTCACAGAAGAGGGGAAAACCACTAAGCAAAGTAAATACTCAAGAAAAAAGTCAAGGAACCAGAGAATAATCAAGATGGAGAAAAAAAATACAAAAAATCTCTATAGATTCAGAAATCAGGAGCATTAGTCAAAAACATCCCCAACCTTGTCTAAAATGAGCTCAACTGTTTCATCTGACAACTTCATGTCAGACTCGGAAAGAAGAGCAATTAACATCTGTTTTACCTGTAAAATAGATTTTGTTTGATTATTGTCTCATATTTAGAATCAGAAAAAGCAAGCAGAGGAGTTAATGTTATAAGCATTTCGGGTAATGACTATTTTTCCCGCCCGTATCAAACAAATAGTTAAACATTATTTAAAAAAAAAAAATTGAATGCTACACTAAACAGATTAGACCAGTTGATATCCATCAGCTCTCAAGGTTCGATACAAATTCTGACGCAAAATCTTCCAAGACCCCTAATGAAGATATATTTTAATATTCTTTGAGTGAATTTTGAATAATCAAGTTCTTTGATAGGCCAATTCTTGATGTTTATAAGCTAACGAGCCCACATATGCAAACCGGAAGCGTTAGGTTCAGATTAGCAGGATTTTTATAACGATTAGCATTTTGATTGAGAAATGAGAATTTTAGGGAACCCTCAAGCTGCTCGTGAATTCAAGATGAACTTATATTGCTGTACATAGATTCACCATGCCAAGCTAATCTAAAATTGACTTACATGTAATTTTCTTTTACCCTTATTATCTGCAAAGATCAATTCCATAGCACAATCATGAATTCCAGCCGGATAACATAGAGGGCGCTGATAGAAAGGTTTCCAATTTACCTCTTTCCTCTCAATGAAGCCATTACCATCCAAATCATAAAGCTTGAAGGAAACTACAAAATCAAAAACCATTTTGATTAGTATGCAAGATGCATACAAAGAACAGAGAAATGGTAACAAATACTAGAAACTTACAATCAACTTTGTCATCATGCGGTGCATTTGGGTGAAATACATTAAGCGATAGAACAAAGTCAACAAAATCAATAACGCCCTTTTGCTTCACATCAAACAGCTCAAATATCTGCATGATGGTGGCATAATATATTTTCAAAAATCCAGAGGCGGCACAATTCTAGTCAAATGGATGCTTTTATAAATGTAAGTTGAGATCATGGTATTACTGAATTATTCAATTTTTGCATGCAAAGAGAATAATGGTTCAAATTGGTCCATAATAGAAGCAAAATAGACTTTCTTAACTAATTAGATGTAGTGTTGTCTTCCGTGGAATCACAAGTTTAAGCATTTTTTCCACCTAAGCCACACTAATTTTCTGTCTTGCTGTTTCAAATAATTTACATGACTTCTTTCTTTGTAATATTTGTTCATACTATATTAACCTGATATGCATGGGATTAAATATGATCTTTTTTCTCAATCAATAAATCTATTGAGCCTTTAATTTAACATGTAATAAAATAAATTAAGATGTAACCAAGGATGCAAGTGAAAGCAAAGAGAGGGTATATGAGAATAAGCAATGAAAAATGTGATTCATTACTTCACATAATAGTCCTAATATTATAGTGTACATAATTTATTACATGAATATTATATATAATTCTTTTATTTATAAGATTAGACATTATAGAATAATCATAATCCTAGGGATGTAAACAAGTCAAGCTGAACTGGAGTCACCCAAAGCCTGAGCTAGTTTAGTTAATCTAGTTTGAGCTTAATTCTACAAGTTTGAGCTAACTCATTATTAGTTAAGAAAAAAATAATTATAGAAGCATTTACTGTAACAAAATAATAAAGAAAAATGAGAAGTCACTTGTTATATGAAGGTAATATAATTTTTAAATATTTTTAATAACTTAAATTATAATGTATTCTAAATGAATTTATGTTAATGTTTATTAAACAAGTTAGCTTATAAGCTAATTAATTGAGTTGGGGTAGACTCAAACTTAACTCATTAGCATATCAAGTTCTGCTCATGAGCTATTTTTCGAGTTGAGCTTGAGCCGACTGAATTCAATTACATCCCATCTCAATTCTTCCCTTTTTATATTTAAATATTATTTAATATGAATAAAATATTAATATATTATATTTTAAATGTAAAATCCTAAATAATTATATTTTAAAATAAAATAATCAAAATTAAAATTAAAATTGAACACAAAAAATAAACAACATTGGATGCAGAAAATTTTGATACTACTGAAATAGAAGCTAAGACTTTCACAATGAAGGTGAAATCAAAACCAACTTTTAAAACCATGTTTGAGATTGAAATACCAAAAACCTATTAAAGCAAAACAAATCATATAATTATAGGAAGTAGAAATAAAAATTCAGGCCTTGAAAGTTTAGATCTGAGATAGGTAAGGCCACAAAATGTGACATGGTTGGAGGATGCTTTATAGCAGTCAGACATATAAACCAACAAAAGCAAATTATATAGATGAAATTTCGTTTAAATGCACGTATTCGGAAGAACTTTATTGAAAGAAATTTTCAAATCACAATGTCAAATAGAAAAATTAAGTCATCAAGAGTCCACAAATAATGGATAGTTGACCAAACGTCAAATGATCAAGATTGGGAGGCTTAAAATTTTGGACGACGACAACAACAAGAAGTTTTTATCCCATTGTATCAACAAAATTTTGGACGACAACAACAACAACAACACAGGGTAGGTTACATGAATTTTTTTTCTCCATTGTATCCTATTAAGAGTCAAATTCTCATTTAAATCTAATAAAAAAGTTCATTTCTAATATTTTCTAACCATGCCTTTTTAGGTCTACCTCTATCTTTCTTAACATAAGCCAAATCTAATACATCTACTCTTCTAACCAAATCATCCGAAGGGCAACATTTTATGTGACCAAACCATCTAAGGTGTCTCTCTCTAATCTTATCTGCCATTGGAGCTACTCCAACTTTTTCACATATATGCTTGCTTCGCATCTGTCTATAAGAGTGAAGCCACCCATCCATCTGAGCATCCTCATCTCTGCAATACTTAACTTATTTTTATGCTACTCTTTTAATGGCCAAGAGTTAGCTCTATAAAAAATTATAGGTCTCTGATGCATTGGCGGCCCTTGGGAGGGTTGAACCTGAACAAACGGCTCCTGTTGTGGGACCTAATAAAATATTAATTCATTATGTGAAGAGAAATTAAGGAAGGGATCAATTAGGAAATATTTTATAATTAGAATTCAAATTGGAGAGGGAAATATATTAAAAAAGGGGGCTGATTTGGGGAGATTAATTAGGAAATGTTTCCTAATTAAACATGAGAGATTTGGGGGCTAATTTAGAGGGGGTTAATTATGAGATGTTTCCTAATTAAAAAGGACAAATTTGGGGGCTGATTTGAGTGTTGTTTTGGTATTTGTTGTTTATTGTTTGCTATAAGTAGTAGGGTTTATGTTATGTTTTGTATGGAGAATTTTGTGAGTGTTTGCTATCTACTACTTTTGTGAGGGATCGTAACGGTGTCTAGGGTTTGGGAGAGACGATCCTCCTCTGGAAAGATGACCATTGTATCTTGCTTTTGCATATTTCATTGTTTAACAATAAAAACTTATTGTTTGTTGAATTTGTATTGATTCGTTGGCAGTTCTTTGATACCAAGGCATATCAAATTGGTATCAGAGCACTTTCCTGGACTAAAATATCAGTCTACTCCACTAAATCAGCCCACTTCCAAAGAGCCCACATCCCTCTACATGATGACTACTTACACTTCCAACAACCTGCAACTCACACAACAACTGCCATTTCTCCTCCCCATCTGCACCCAAACAACCAAACTAAACCAGCCCCCTTTGTCGTGAAACCAAGCCCAACAACTCTGTTCCAACTACAAGATTCCTCTTTAACCCAACACTTCTCCCTCTCATACCTGAAGTACAACACCCAAATCAGCCTTCCCCACTCAACATCCGTACCTGTGCAACACTCTTCATTGCAGCCAACTCCAATACACAGAAACCACCACCAGCCAACCTAAACCAGCCCCTCATCTTTCCACCTACAACAACCAAGCTTACTCCACTGTGTAAATCACACCTACAGCTCCATTCAAAGTCCAATTACCTGCAACAACTACAGCCCGTTCCACCTCAACCTTCACCCACTACAGCACTCAAAACCACCTCCAATCTACCACCAAACAACATTCTCACCCAACCAAAATCAACCCTTTCTTCTTTTTTTTTTTTTTAATTATTGTGTAATTAGTTACAAAAAAACACAAAATAAAAAAACATAAAAAAGTAGAAAAGAGATATTTATGTGTTTTAGCCCCTCGTTACTCTCATGCCCTCAACACCATCATCGTCGCCTTCCTCGCAAAATTTATAAATTCCCTAAACTAAAAAAGCCCCCAAATCCCATTTTCGGCGCTTGCGGCACAACGAGCAGACCACCTATGCGAGTTTTTCTTGGCGCGGTGGAACGGAGCTTGGTGTGACGCTTATGGTGAGACGGGTGAGCCTTGCACATGTTATTCTTAGCATTGCAGGGTAAAATTTAAGCGCCCGCATACGTGATTCTATGCCTGCAAGAAAAAAACTACGCATTTTCACACAGTTACACCTAAAGGCCCATGCACGCCTTTCTTAGCGTGGTGGGATTGAAGACCATGGCCACGGTGTTGCCTGACACCAGCCATGCACATATTTCTTGACGTGGTAGGCAGGCCTACTCCAAAAAATTCTCCTAAATAGGGGAGATGTCGGGAAGCTACCAAAATTTGGATTGACAGGGAACATAACTAAATAACAAGGAACTAAATTTGAATAAAGCAGGGGACTGAACTTGAATAAAACTATAGGGAACCAGACCTAAATTAATTAAATACCATTTGCAAAATCAAATAAGTCTAAGTAATGTTTGTAATGAACATATAATATAAATGACGGTTCACCTACAGCCTACTTATGAATAAAATATAATAATAGATTATTTGTAATAAATGTGACAATCCACTTATTGAAGGAGGCATGATACATACGATGAATATATCAACCCATCCATGTGCTTGTGTTATATACAAAAGGGTTATCCACTAATTAAAAGCAAGGAGACTTGTGATTAATGATGTAGCTTGCTTATAAGCATGAATGAGAACTCGAAATGTGTATAACAACTTGTTTACATAAAATATTAGAAAACTTGCATTCAATGCAGCTCTCCTGTAGACAACGATAGATGAACAGCTGATGGGGGTTGTTGTGGAGTGCACTATTGAATTGTTAAAATATTTGAGGTTTTATCTCCCCTAAACAATGCTTAAATTTTCTTTGATATATAAATAATAATAAACCTCGCTTAATATACGCAAATATATGTCTCGAATCAAGTAATAAAGTGATAGAGTAGAGTGTCGAACACACAATGAAGTATGTTTTTTAGCAATCAACTGCTACAGTTTACTCTAATTGCAAAATTATCCTACTGAAATAAAAATGTTAGTTGTGAAGACTCAATCAATGAGTAAAATAAGTAAAAAATAAATGATACAATATTTAAATAAAGTGTTTTGGATTGATGAATGTAAATTGCATATCTTTCGTAATGAAATTCTTATGTGTAATGTGATTCAAAGCATATGTATCCCTAGATCTCTACCAAACTTGTAGGGATGAAAAGGATATCTGCTTAAATAAAGTATTTTGGATTGATGAATATTTATGACATATTTTTTTAATGAAATACTTGTTTGTAATGTGATTCGGAACATGTACATCCCTAAATCTCTATCGAGCTTGTAAGAGTGAAAAGAATATTTGCTGACCTCCTAGATTTATATCATTTTCTTAAGAACCTAGCATATTTTACATCATATGTCTAAATATATAAATATACTATTTCAATATTCCTAATTGTTTTTTCATTCCGCCGTACATGCTCTACATCACGAACTTTTATTTGGTCCGGTCACAGGACGTAGCTCTACGTTCGGCCGCCAATAGAATAACGCCACGCATTCTCACTATTTACCGCGCGGCCCGACAACCCGACTCGGAACGGACCCAGGATGGCTCGGTATTTCTCGATTTTGCTAGCTATTGCTCGGTATTGCTAGGTATTGGTCGATTTTGCTCGACAATAACCAATACTGAGCAAATACCGAGCAACACCGAGCAAATACCGAGTAATACCGAGAAATACCGTCGATACAACTCGGTATTTCTAGCAAATACCGAGTTGTACCGAGTTTTTCTAAAAAACTCGGTACAACTCGGTGTTTCTAGAAAAACTCGGTATTTCTAGCAAACACCAAGTTTTTCTAGAAAAACTCGGTAAGAAAAAACTCGGTACAACTCGATATTTCTTGGTATTACTCGGTATTTGTCTTCACAGAGCGGTATTTCTCGTTATTGTCAAGCAATACCGAGCAATATCGAGCAAATACCGAGTAATACCTCGCAATATGCGAACATAGCATTCCCGGGTTCTGGTCCGGGTCAAGTCGTCGGGCCGCGCGGTAAAGAGTAAGAGCACATGGCGACATGTTATTGGCGACCGAACGTAACTCTACGTCCGGTCAGAGGACGTAATAATTGTTCCTACATCACACCAGATTTTAACTATACACATGACCACTATGTGCATTAAATAAAGAGCATGAAAATATTGAAAACATCATTTAACTTTAGAGCGCAAGAATATTCATTAGTACTTAATATATTTTCTATATCAATTCAAAACTAGAGAATTAGCCAGACAAAAGAAAAGATAAGCAAATTCATTTTCATTGAAATCGTGAAAGAACAAAGATATAGGAGAGTGATATTACCACCTAGGATCAATGTATCCCCTCTACACTCCTTCCTTATTGTACAAAGTTGCTCAAATAAATACTAACTAAACATTCTAATGATTGTAACTAGCACTTATCTAGTCTCCCTTAGAATTGACTCAAAGAGAGATCTAAAAAAGTACTCTGAAAAATACTGAAATTAGACAAGTGACTGAATTCCCTTACAAATATAGCATCACTACTATTTATAGGAAAAGACAAAAATATCAGGTGGCGCTGGGGCACTTGAAAGAGTTACGCCACAGAGCCCATAAAATGAATTAACATTTCGGTGGTGAAACTTCTGCACTGCCCCAACGCTTGATAATGTGGACTAGTTACTTAGTGAACAATCGCGTTGCTTCGCTGGCAGATCATGTCCTTTGGAAGTTAAAACTGCTACATCGCGGCACTATTGATTTTCGAATGCTGCAACGCCAGAGTGGAAAATTTGGCGACAAGGCGTGATACTTGAAGATAGTGAACATGGCGCTGCTAATATGATCATTTTGACACCGCAACACTTGAAGACAGTGAACAAGGCGCTACCATGTCGAAGTGTGGCGCTACGCCAGTGTCCTTGATGGCGCTGCAGTGTTGATTCGTCCGACGATACGACGCTGGATGATTTTAGAATTTTATGTCATTTTTATATTTTTCTGCGCAACACAACTAAAATAAATTATTTTCACTGAAAAATATAGCACATAAAATAATATATTATTTACACTTATCAACAACCACCTACAAGTAATGGCAGTGGGAATGCAATAATTGCAAAGACACCCTCACGGTCAACGTCAATCAAGCATCTAGCAAATGCACAGATCCCCTATAAGCAGAAGAGTCTGATATGCATCGTACGATGAATGCAAACATACACAATGCAACATACGATGAATGCAAACATCCACTGACGGTCCACTTATGGGCAAGAATCAAGAACCCATCATGCACATAATACCCCACCTAGAAGTAAAGGAAGGAGGTTTATAATGCAAATATCATAGCTTGTCAAAGGGAAATGACAATAAGCTTCGATGAAAGTATTAATGTAACCATACAACAACAAACAGGAACCACCTGACAGGCCAAAAAGGACTTTGAACATATGTTCGATAGTTTCCTATGAACACAAAGTCAATGTGTAGTGAACATGATAACTAGCCAGCCAACATACATCAAGAACTCAGCGATGAATGCAGCTCATTCGATAGTCCACATTAACATACAAATGAACACACTAAACTTGCCTACAAATGATGGTATTCCCTGCAGACATACACAGGAAGTATGCAATAAATGCCAGGACGTTCATACAGTTTACAACAATAAATGCCAAGACGTTTATACAACTTGTAATAAATGCAAGCAAATACACTAATCCCCCGCAAGCAAAGGCGATCGATATGCAATGAATGCAAGCACCAAAGAGACACTATAGGAGGCTATTCATGCATACAACATGCTATCTATGAGCAAATACATAAGAATTGTAGTAAATGCAAACACTTACGTGCAACACCAGAAGATTTGCATTCAATGTAACTTGCCCGCATGCAACAACAGAAGACCTATAATGCATACAGTGGTCCTACCTACAAGTAATAATAGTGGATGTATTGTAAGTATGATGGACCCTCTACGGGCATGAGTGAGGAGATTGCAACGATTGTGACACTGCTTGTAGGCAAAAGCAACAAGCCTGTGATAAATACAAGCATCTACAAACCGTTGTAGGAGATTCTTCATGCACACACCGATTCTCCTACAAGCTAGATTGATAATTTATGAATGTCCACTGACAACCCACAAACAAATTAAAAAAAAAATCTTGCATTGCGCAATAACTCGCTTGCAAGAAACAATGAGCGACCCATAGCACAACATTACGACCCGCCTGTTGGCAATGTTGGAGAGTTTATGCTGAATGCAATCCACCTAAATGTGACAGTTAGTGACTCTTGAACGATCACCACTTGCTAACAAAAGTTTGCATTACGCGATAGCCTACCTGTGCAAAGTAGCAAATGGCCCGTAATGCAATGCTACAATTCACCTACAAGTAGAAGCATAGAATTTGTAGTAAAAGCTAAGGATCACTTGTGGATGATTTGTAATGCAATATACAACTCACTTGCAGAATGAAGTACGCTATTGTAAGCTGAATGCTGAAGAAAAAAACAACATGCAGAAGATAAAATGAGCAAAACCATATTACTGATGAGCTACAAATGAAACTCAACGCACAGCTAAATACGCCACAAGATCTGCAACACTCATACAAGCAAACAAAAAGGCGTCTATAGGCTTCTAAATAGAACACTATACACACTCATCATCATTCACATAGCTAAATTGATGTAGAACGAAAAAAATTGAACTTTGAAATTCTCAGATTTTCTCAGCCTGTTCTGCCAAGAATCATAGAAACAACTACTAATGATGGATCAATGCTATTTGAAGCTTTGAATCTGCATGATGAGCTTGAACAGGTCTTGGCAAATTATGCCAAGCTTGAATTAATTCATACTCCAGCTGCTGAACACGTTCATAGTGATTTGGTTACTTCAGAACAACAGAAAGTTTCTATTTCTGGTTAAAATGGCTTGAGTTTAAGGTTGCTAGAAAATCAAGCCCAAGGAAAATCAATTCCATAATCCCATGGAATGAATCAGGGAAATAAAAAAAACAAAAAAAGGAACTAAAGCCAGTGAGAATTCGGCCAATGTGGAGTTACGGGAGTGAAGAGGTGAAATATAGCATTAATTCCTAATTCCCCTAATTGATTCAGGTCTTAAATTAGGCATTAAAGCTTGAGAGGAATTTGGCCATGAGGAGAAGTTACGGGAAGGAAGAGAAGAATTAGGGAATTACTTCCTAAATTCTCTCAATAGATTTTGGAAATATTTCCAAAGAATTTTGAGTGAATGAGGGGATTAATTAGGAAAGAAGTTTCCAATCCCAAATTCAAGGGAGAAGGGGGCCAGTCCAAAGGGGAATTAATGAGGGAGGCGGTGAGCTGAGAGGGATTTTAGGAATTAAATTCCTAATTCCTTATGCAGAGATGTGGAAATTAAGTTAGAGCCAAAGTATGAATGAGGAATTTCAGCCCGGTAAGAGTTTCAGAAAGTGCAATTATTTCCAAAGGAATGTTAGGGAGAATTTAGGAAATCAATTTCCTAAATTCCCTGTATGGGGTCGGTGGCTTGCATGAATAATGGGGGCATTTAATGAGGTGATTTAAGGCTCCTAAATTTGAATTTAGAATTCAAATGAATTTAAATTAAGGACTTAATGAAGTTTGCTTAATGCTAGGGAATTAAGGAAAGAACCAATTAAACCCCTTTTGAATTTGAAATTCAAATCGGATTGAAAATAGAAACTTTCCAAAAATAACTTTCATAAATTAGGAAAGATTTCGAATTTCAAAATACATGATTTTGAATTTGAAATTAGCCCAAAATATGAACACCCAAATTAGGCAAGGATTTCAATTGGGATGAGGTGGTGGATGGTGGCCGGCGGCTAGAGATTGGGCCGGCAGCATCCAAAGGGGTGTTTGGCAGTGAAGTTGAGGGAGGAAGAAAAGATGACAAAATAAAACACGATATAAGATAAAACAAAAGATGCAAAGAGGAGGGTGGTGGATGAAGACGAAAATACAAAGAAAAAACCACGAACCCGGCCGTCTCCAAGGTTGGTGGGTGATTCATTTGCCCTTCTCCAAGGGACCTCACGTCACGAGCCCGGACCCATCCTACGGTTAGTGAAACTCTCGATTTATCTCATAGAAATCTCACTCTCGTCCTCTCTCAAGAAGAACACAAGTGTGGAAAACACAAAATTTTCATATCCAATTACCATCCTATTACAATAGCTTAAGGCCCTATATATAGGTCATAATATGAGAAAATAAAAATTACAAAAATGCCCCTTGGGCCATAACACTCAAATAAACTAACCTAGGGGTAAAACAGAAAATAACATAAAATAATAGCTAAAATTCATAAAATAAATTTTAAATAACAATTTAAATTAGAGCCGACGATTTACGACGCCTCCTATGATAGATGCGCAAAATCTTCGTGCCGATGTCCGCATCATTCTCCCCAGGTGGGAGAATACTCGACTCCGTCAAGTTAGCATCACAACTGCCCAGGTACAACTTTGGATGGTTCTTTGGAGACATAATTTCATCCTCCGAAATGGGTAATAAACCCAATGGGCACTTAAGCTCGCCAATTTCCTTAACCCGAGTCAAGGGATCACCTTCCAAACTGTTGCACTTCTTTTCGCCTGCAGAAACTTGTTCACTCTCCTCGATGGTTTCATTGGCGATAGGATCAATATGGAATTCGATGGATATCACCTCCAGAGCTTCCTCAACCTTCTCTGTTATAGGAGTGTTCACTGTGTCAGGAGAAACATTTGCTTCTGTAGGATTTGAAATTGAGCCAACCAAGTCTCTCTCTGCAGGATTTGCTGTCATGCATTTTTCCTTGTCGACCAATTCATCTTCTTCTTCCTTGGTCACCTTATTTTTTTCTTTGATTTGCACCGTGAGTGGGAAATAGAAAGCTTCATTGGCCTCCAGCCATTTGTTAACTCTATCCACTCTTTTTCTGTTTCTTAGTGCATTTTTCCTATCCTTTGATGAAGGGGATCTTGAAGAGGTGTAGAGCGATGGGTCCGTCCTACCTCGCTTTAGGTCATCGAACCGTTTGATTGTCTAACGGTGGTAGTCGGCTAGTCTGCTTGAGTCTCCTTGAGATGTTGAGTAATGGCGGCCACTTGACCTACCATCCAGTCTAGAGTCCTTCCAAGTCGATCCGAGTCCATGCTCTGATACCAAACTGATGTAGAACGAAAATGCCGGCTTTGCTACGGAGAGGATCTCCTCTCCAAAATCTGAAATTGTTGCTTGCAAAAACTGAAATAAATCTGGATTTATCTCAGCTCACAAAATCTGAAAATTTGGATGTGAGAATTATGTGTTGGAAATGAACAAACTGTCCATAGTGAGAATAAAACTAATGACAGCAATTGAACGGATATTCCAGGATTTGGATGTGAGAGGAAAATTTTGGAATTAATTCCAACGAAAAAACTGTGAGCTGGGAAAGAATTAAATGGGTTCCTAATCCTGAAATCAGCTTTTATAAAATAATTAAGACCATGAGCGGACAACAAATTGTTAACTTTCAATTAAGAGTGAAGGGATTAAATCAATCCTCATTCAAAATTTGAATTAACCTGAATTTAGGGAGTGATTATGGGTCTTTAATGACAATGATTAATGAGAAAGATGGAGGGGTTTGTAGAGAGAAGGGGGGAGACGGGTGGGAGAGAGGGGCTGGCAGGATGAGGCTTGGGAGAGGGTTTGAATTCCCTAATTAATCTCCTAGGATTTAGGAGTCAATTAGTTGGAAACGGTAGGAGGAAATTTCGGTTATGAAAAGGGGGAATTTCAGATTGTTTCCAAAAGGGTGGGGTGTGATTTGGAAATAATTTCCCTGGAATTGTTTACTGGGGGCCGGCAGCTATTAAGGCCAATGAGCAGTTACGTGATGAATTAAGGAAATTGGATTTGTAAATTGGAATTAGGAAAGCATGGCATTAAATCCAAATTGACTTTGAATTTCAAAGAGTTTTAATTTAAGAACTTTCCTAAAATAGAATTGGTAATTTAGGCAAGTTTTAAAATTCAAATTGTTTGAATTTAAATTTCAAAATCTGTCCAAACTTATACCAATCCAATTTAGGTAGGGAAAACAATGAAGGAGGGGAGCTAGGGGATGGAGGCTCGGCGGCAATGAATTTGGTCCGGCGGCAAGGGGTATGAGGGTTGGAGTCTGGCCGAGGCTATGGGGGATTTCGGATAGAGATGAATCCGGTGGCCAAATGAAGATGGGGATGAGGACGACGATCGACGATGGAATAAAACAAATAAAGAAGAGATAAAAACAAAAGCTAGAAAAATTAAGAACCACAAGCCTAGGACTATTCCGAAGACTGACGGGTGATTCGTCATGCATACCAGTTCAATCTGAGAAAATCTTTTTTTTTTCTGTCACCGCCTCTCCCCTCCCTCTCATATTTCCTATTCTATCCTCCGCTGTGCTGGCCGAATTAACACAAGCTCGGTACGTTGATTTTCTCCACCCAATCCTTCTCAAAATTCATCCCAAATGGAACTTTCTACCTACTAAAGACTGCAGCCAAGGATTCCCCATCCCTCTCTCCTAATTACACTAGACACGCTCTCTAGTCCAGAACCTGTGAAGGGAAGTTTCCTCTCAGCTTTTCTCTTCTCCAATAAGGCTTGACTTCTCCCCAATTTTTCTCTACATCTCTCAAGAGAAAATCTGAGAATTCCTCTCAGGTTTTTGGTGAAATCAGGGCTTCCTGTCAGATATTCGGAGAGGAGATCCTCTCCTTAGCATAGCCTCTCCCGTTCTACATCAGTTTGGTATCAGAGCATGGACTCGGATCGACTTGGGAGGACTCTTGACTGGATAGTAGGTCAAGTGGGCGCCATTAGTCAACATCTCAAGGAGACTCAAGCGGACTTAGCCGACCTCCACCGTCAAACAATCAAACGATTCGATCACCTAGAGCGAGGTAGGACTAACCCACCGTTCTATGCAAAAACCCCTTCATCAAAAGAGAGAAAGAATGCACTAAGAGACAGAAAGAGAGTAGAGAGAGTGGAAAAATGGATGGAGACCAATGAAGCCTTCCATTTCCCACTCACTATGCAAATCAAAGAGAAACGTAAGGTGATCAAGGAAGAACATGAAGAAGAAGATGAATTGGTTGACAAGGAGAAATGAGCTGAGAAAGACTTGGTTGAGTCAATTGCAACTCCTACAGAAACAAAGGTTTCTCCTGACCCAGTGAACACTCTTATAATAGAGAAGGTTGAGGAAGCTTTGGAAGTGATAGTCATAGAACTCCATATTGCTCCTATCGCCAGTGAAGCCATCGATGAGGGTGAATAAGTTCCTGCAGGCGAAAAGAAGTGCGACAGTTTGAAAGGTGATCCCTTGACTATGGTTAAGGAAATTGGCGAGCTTAAGTGCCCATTGGATTTAGTACTCATCTTGGAGGATGAAACTATGTCTCCAAAGAACCGTCCAAAATTGTACCTGGGCAGTTGTTATGCTAACTCGACGGAGTCGAGTATTCTCCCACCTGGGGAGAATGATGCGGACATTGGTACGAAGATTTGGCGCATCTATCATAGGAGGCGTCGCAAATCGACGGCTATCATTTAAACCTTCAATTATGATTTATTTTTCTGAATTTTAGTTCTAAATTAATGTATTTCATGTTTTACCCTAGGATAGTTTATTTGAGTGTTATGGCCCAAGGGGCAATTTTGTAATTTCGATTTTTCTCATATTGGGGCCTATAAATAAGGGCCTTAAGCTATTGTAAGGGATGGTTAATTGGATATGAAAATTTTGTGTTTTCCACACTTGTGTTCTTCTTGAGAGAGGACGAGAGTGAGATTTCTATGAGAGAAATCGAGAGTTTCACCAGCCGCAGGATGGGTCCAGGCTCGTGACGTGAGGTCCCTTGGAGAAGGGCAAACGAATCACCCACCAACCTTGGAGACGGCCGGGTTCGTGGTTTCTCTTTGTATTTTCGTCTTCATCCACCACCCTCCTCTTTGCATCTTTCATTTTATCTTATATCGTGTTTTATTTTGTCATCTTTTCTTCCTCCCTCAACTTCACGGCCAAACACCCCTTTGGATGCCGCCAGCCCAATCTCTAGCCGCCGGCCACCATCCACCACCTCATCCCAATTGAAATCCTTGTCTAATTTGGGTGTTCATATTTTGGGCTGATTTCAAATTCAAAATCATGTATTTTGAAATTCGAAATCTTTCCTAATTTATGAAAGCTATTTTTGAAAAGTTTTCATTTTCAATCCGATTTGAATTTCAAATTCAAAAGGGGTTTAATTGGTTCTTTCCTTAATTCTCTAACATTAAGCGAATTCCATTGAGTCCTTCTTAATTTAAATTCATTTGAATTTTAAATTCAATTTTATGAGCCTTAAATCACCTCATTAAATGCCCCCCTTATTCATGCAAGCCGCCGGCCCCATACAGGGAATTTAGGAAATTGATTTCCTAATTTCTCTCTAACCTTCCTTTGGAAATAATTGCACTTTCTGAAACTCTTATCAGGCTGAAATTTCTCATTCATACTTTGGCTCTAACTTAATTTCCACATCTCTGCATAAGGAATTAGGAATTTAATTCCTAAAATCCCTCTCAGCTCACCGCCTCCCTCATTAATTCCCCTTTGGACCGGCCCCCTTCTCCCTTGAATTTGGGATTGGAAACTTCTTTCCTAATTAATCCCCTCATTCACTCAAAATTCTTTGGAAATATTTCCAAAATCTGTTGAGAGAATTTAGGAAGTAATTCCCTAATTCTTCTTCCTTCCCGTAACTCCCCCTCATGGCCAAATTCCTCTCAAGCTTTAATGCCTAATTTAAGACCTGAATCAATTAGGGGAATTAGGAATTAATGCTATATTTCACCTCTTCACTCCCGTAACTCCACACTGGCCGAATTCTCCCTGGCTTTAGTTCCTTTTTTTTATTTTTTTTATTTCCCTGACTCATTCCACGGGATTAAGGAATTGATTTTCCTTGGGCTTGTTTTTCCAGCAACCTGAAACTCAAGCCATTTTAACCAGAAATAGAAACTTTCTGTTGTTCTGAAGTAACCAAATCACTATGAACGTGTTCAACAACTGGAGTATGAATTAATTCAAGCTTGGCATAATTTGCTGAGACCTGCTCAAGCTCATCATGCAGATTCAAAGCTTCAAATAGCATTGATCCATCATTAGTAGTTGTTTCTATGATTCTCGGCAGAACAGGCTGAGAAAATATGAGAATTTCAAAGTTCAATTTTTTTCGTTCTACATCAGTTTGGTATCAGAGCCAGGCTATAAGTTATTTCTGCTTAAAACTTTTGGGTGAGTCTTGATTCTGGTCATTCATCATGCATACCAGTTCTTTTGCATATGCATTTGCATCTCATCTCCATGAGCTTAATAAAGAAATTAAAAGAACAATTGTTTCAATTATAAGCTTATTTCGGATCACAAGAAAAGATTTAAAGAATTCAAGGTTGGAAATCTTGTGATGGTACGGATCCCTCCGTGAAGAAGTTGCATGCTAGAAGCACCAGACCTTGAAGATAATGTCAAAGATAAATAGTAATGCTTATATGTTGGACCCCCAAGGGTTTTAACTTCAATCCTATATTTAATATAGGTCTAGTAACCTTTGAGGGACCCGAGTGAACCCTAATAATCCAATTTAAAATAAGCCTTGAGAGAACACATCCAGTGAGATCCTCCAGCCTACCTCCACTCCCCAATTTACCCCACTTACCCATAGCGGAGAAGATTGAAGCATTAATAGATGATGAGATCATTTCCACAAAGGAAGAAGGTCACCGCAGGTACATAGTTCATTGGAAAGGGAAATCGAAGACGGAGGACATGTGGATTGATCAGGAGGAGCTGCAGTGAGTGGACCCTGGCTTACTAGAGTGGTACGAGAGTTCTACAGATGATTACTCGACGGGGTCGAGTTTTCTCCTACATGGGGAGAATGATGAGGACATCGTCAGCAATTTCGACACGTGTACCATCGGAGACACCAGAGATCGACGGCCCCGATCAGGAGTTTTATTTTAAGTCATTTTATGTAGTAGTTTATTTTATTTTTCAGTTTTTTCATTTTTACCCTTATGGATATTTGGTCGGTATTGTAGCCCAAGGGGCATTTTAATCTTTGGTTTCCTTTGTCATTTTGAGGCATATATATATGGTCATTTCTTATGTAATGAAGATGATGAATTATTAAATGAAAATTTTATTTTGTTTCTTCTTACTCTTCTTGCATGAGAGCTAGAGAGAAGTGAGAGAGAAAGCCCAAGGTGAGGGCAAAAGCAATACCCACCAGTCATTGGAAGAATCCGTGGCTCGTGGTTTATCCCCTTCATCCCGCTCTTCTTTCTTTTCCCAACCCGCCGGCCCTAACTCAATCCCAAGCCACCGGCCACATTTTCGTCCACTTACTCCCATCCTTTTCACTCAATAGCTTCCCCAATTCACCTCCCTCCACCAAAATCACCATAACCCGACGGCAAGCAATCAAACCATCCACCCCCTCCCCTTGTCGCCGCCCCCACCAAGCTCCCTTTCCGATTGTGATGAAGCTCTCACTCATCAATCTTCCTTCCAAATTTGGTTGGGCTTGAGAGGGAAAAATTGGAGTCAATTTGAAATTCAAATTTTGAATTTCAAAACTTTCCAATTTTGGAAATTCCTAATTATGAAAGTATTTAAATCTGCATCATGATGGAATTCAAATTCAAATGGATTTCCTTATAATCTTTCCTAAATCCTATGTGCCGATTTAGAAACTCTTCAATGGCTCCCACACTATTCCCCTCTCTAGAAACCGCCGGCCTCACCATGAATGGAGCCCCATTCAAGCCACCAATTAATGCATTGATTACACATTAATTTGAAATCAATTTCAAATTAATATTCCCCCTATTTCATTCAAAAACCTGAAATTAATTTCAGGTTTTGAAATAACTCCCTCCCCTCTCTCTAGAACCCGCCGGCCCCCCTTTTGATGGGCCCCATTTAATGCCCATTACTCCCCCTAATCTCTATTTGAAAT
Source organism: Dendrobium huoshanense (assembly GCA_016618105.1). Taxonomy (NCBI): domain Eukaryota; kingdom Viridiplantae; phylum Streptophyta; class Magnoliopsida; order Asparagales; family Orchidaceae; genus Dendrobium; species Dendrobium huoshanense. The sequence continues at coordinate 19,043,288 of CM028356.1, forward strand.
TTGATATCAATTTCAAATTGATTCCCTCCTAATTTACTCAAATTCTGAAGTTAATTTCAGATTTGAGTAAATCTCATTCTCTCCCCCACCTAACCTAAATTCCCTCACCCAAGTCACTCGCCCCCTCTCTCTCTACCTTGGCCGCCTCCCTCATTTCTCCCTCCCCTGTGAATTTGGAAGCCAAGAGAAGAAGAAGACGACGCCCTTCCACCTCCATTTCAAAGACGCATGGTCGATCCGAACATCGATCAGAGATTAGTCTTTGATTCCCAAGGATGTGTGGACGTTCAGAGATCGTCTTTCGTGACGTCAACATAGAGAATTCCAGGTCCACGATTATATCATCCACGGTCAGCCCCTCCACCAACTCCGACTACTTTCCTGTGGACAAAGACCTCCGGCATCATCTTCCTAGTGGTGATCTCGATTCTAGCGTGCAAAATCTTCTCTCGCCAAAGCCTAGTATAGTTGAGTGATCAATCTCCGAGGTGAAAACTCTCATTATTAAATTGTGGATTGTCGGTTAATAGCTATTCGTATTACTACTATTTTTGTTTATCTACAAGATTTGGTTAACCTACATGTGCTCCTTCGCCTAAGCAAGTGGAAAACTAAGATTCTTTAATGAATTTACTAGTTATTTCAATAAGTTATTAATTGAGATTTCATTATCAATTATTCTTAAATTTCTTATCAAGCTCCTTTTGCATGTGGTTTTACATCATAATTAGTTTCAAACACTTTAAAATACCCTCCAACATGTATTGCAACAGGCAAAATACATCATTCAAGCATGTCATTCAGCATTGCAAGATGTAATGCTATAGTAGCGCATCACATCAACATGTAAATATGCTGCACACACATACAATAACATTGCAAAATACATTATGCGAGCATATCATCCAATGTGTGAAGCGCATAGTGTCATAGTAGTACATCATATTGACTGGCAATTATATTATACATCATACAAATGCATTAAGCCACCACAAAGGGATTACAAGAAATATGAAGACAACACATAAATGCATTCTATAAGTATATCATGTGAATGCATCATCTCATTCATGCAAGTTCATTACACTATCTAGCAATGTTTAAAAATGCGTATTCAGGTATTGAGGCGTTTTTCATTCGTGATGCGAGGCATAAGCCTCAAGGCGTAAGCCTCAAAATCAAAAGATTGTGTAAACATAAAATGATAAATTTGTTATATACTAATGAGCGAATAATATAAAACATAAAAAACATAATATATTAAGTGAAATCAAAATATCTCAATAATAAGACAACATGAAATATAGTTCAACTCAAAATTCTATATTTCTAAAATCCCAGTATTCTTTTCATTAACATATAATTCTGATTTCCAAAAATAAATAGCAATGACATATCACATAAGAACTCAAAAGTCATCAGCACAGTCATCACTAAGGGGTTCTTCATTTGAATCATCATTATGGTGAACTGCTCTCTCCCCTTCCTCCTCTCCTATAGAGTCCAATGTCGGGCATTTACTTCAAGATTTATGTAAGTTTTAATATATATAGCATGAGGCGTAAGCCTCATGCCAGTGAGGCGAGGCGGGCCTCAAAGCGGGCCTAAACCAAGTTGAGGCGCAAGCCTCATAAAAAAAACTCGAGGCGTAATCATCGAGGTGTTTTTTACTAGAATTGCACAAAGGCGAGCCTCATATTGCACAATTTTAAACCATGCTATCTAATGAATATACTATGGCGGCTATGCAAATTCGCAACGTTATTCATGCAAGTATGAGCACCCTACAAATACGTATATCATGCACACCATACTAAATACACTAATCATTTTGCAAATATGACTAAACAATCATTCTGCAAATATGAATAACCAATCGTTCTGCAAATATGAATACCCACACGGGTCATGACGGGCGTGACGTACGCAAACACCTGACGTCTGAAAATGCTGCGCAGGTCAAAAAGTGAACTTAAGTTCAAGCTTGATCATCTGTTGGCATTGTTGGCAAATAAGCAGAGTCGACACAGCCTGAATCATCACACAAATACACGATCGCGGCGCTGACTAAAGTATTTGATTTTATAGGTTCAGATAGTGTATTGAATATCCTGGGTTTCGATATTTGCACAATAATTCCATTAATTAGGAGCTCAACCAGATCCTTTGTTTGCAAACAAACAGAGTCGATAAGGTCTAATTATTGAAATGTTCATATTCATAAATTCTCCAATGATGGTCGTGATGATAGAAGATCTCAACCAGAGGAGACCCCAAACATTCAACATGACTCCAAATTCCCATAAAATATATTCAATTAACTTTAACGTATTTATGAACGATATTAATGTTTGAAATTGAAAAAAAAATGCCAAAATATTTGAAGCAAAATATTCATCAACCCTCCACAACAGTTTGCCGAGGTGTACAAGTTTGAAAAGAACTTCAGCTCACAAAGAGTGAATGTCTAGTCAGGAATATCGCTAAGATTCATTTTCAAATTGTCTTTTTCCAGTAAGGACGTGGCACGTATACTCTAATTGATGGTCTAGCCACCAAATGACACATGTACACGGTTATGATTGGGACCCTCTAACCGAGTGGTTTTGCCAAGGTAAGCTTACGACTATAGAAAACTTGAACTCATATCATAAAGTCCTAACAAACGAGGGCAAAATCTCTGGGGTAATGTCTTATCTAAAACCAAATCTGTCTTCTAAAAATTTACCTCAGAACTTAAACATTAAAACTCTCCTTGACGAGCCGAAAAAAAAAAAAAAAAAAAAAAAAGAAAGGGGCCATGAAGAAGTCAGGGGGCGAATTAGAGTATTTAAAAAAAAAACTTGATATTTTCATGAGCATAAAAATATTTCAGTTAGAGTATTTTATAACTATAGAATTGCTGTGGGGAGGCTAGGCTATTAAAGGTATTTGCTGAGTTGAAATTACATAATAGTTTGTGACTAAATTCAACCAAATGATCGAATTTAGAAAATTTATAATTATTCAAAACTTATTTTCTTTGTAGCTTCAAGCAACTAAATGAGTCGTTACATTCAACCAAATGAAAGGTATTTGCTGAGTTGAAATTCATAATAGTTTGTGACTAAATTCAACCAAATGATCAAATTTAGAAAATTTACAATTATTCAAAACTTATTTTCTTTATAGTTTCAAGCAACTAAATGAGTCGTTACATTCAACCAAATGAAAGGTATTTGCTGAGTTAAAATTACATAATAGTTTGTGACTAAATTCAACGAAATGATCGAATTTAGAATACTTATAAGTATTCAAAACTTATTTTCTTTATAGCTTCAAGCAACTAAATGAGTCGTTCTTAAAACTTATAATACAGCTTTGAAAAAATACGAAAATCTTTAGATCTTGCACTTTGGTTGGATACATTAAAAGTTAATATAGAATGTAAACTCTACAGACACCGTTAAAATTGCTCAAGAGGATTTTATTTCCATGTGCAAAATAAGTGAAAATAAAATCATAATTTCTAAAACATTTTTTCGTCTACAAGCAACAAAATGAAGCCTAATTAATTTCATCATTCTAACAAAAATTTTGGATCAGAAAAAAAAAAAGACAAATAGATCTCAGCTAATGAAAGCCATAACCTACTAATAAATAATTCAGATAGTATTTTATTCTACAAAACAAACACCACCACCTAAATGGTGACATCAAAACAAAATGTCACAAAAAGCTGCCCAAATAGCAGCTCAATTTAACATAAATATTTTTAATATAAGAGGTCTCAAGGAAGAAACATTTTTATATTTATAAGATGTTTCTACTCACAAAAGACGGCCCAAATAGCATCTTAACATTTAGTTAAGACAACTGTAACGTCAATCCTGTCTAAAGTCCCGTAAGAATGTTTTTAGCATGCAACAAAAGTGATACCTAAGCTAAAAAAGAGGGTTTGCTAAGATTCCCTTATATAGATAGCCAAAAAATTACCAAGAAGGCAAGAACATAAATATTTAAGCAAGAAAAAATAAAAGACATTGAAAATTTTCAGACAGGAAAAGTTAAAGGCAATAAAAAAATATGGCATACCCGGTTTGCAAAGAGATTTTCTTTTTTCCTGTTCTTAAACAACGCAAGCTGAAATTCTTCCTGCATTTAGTAATAAATAAAGTAAGCAAAAGGAATTCAAAAATCATTCATAACTTTTCTGATCGTCTGCAATATTCTGTGGAACATGTTGGATCAACGAGCACAAAATAGTCGGTGGGCAGATGATAATGTCAGTACAGAAATCTTAGATTAATTTATTTTGTAAAATTGGACCACATGAGATCGATTATGTCTATGTTAAGAACAATTAATCAAAATTATATTATTTACACCTCCAAATAATGAGCTTCAGTTTCCAGACCAATTTGGCGAAAATATGATTTGCTAAAAACAGCTCCAGATTTATAAACGGTGCATGATATCATTCATCCAAAATATCAGCATACATAGGCAAATATCAATTCCAGTAAACCAATGTTCCCAAAAATTTTCAATTAAGACATGAATTGATCAACCTAAAAAAAGAACAGAATTTCGTTAGCATTTATGTCACAAAATTAAAAACGATTTGGGAAGAATTGCACAACTTTAGACCCATATGCACCTATGACGAGTGTTCTTGGGGGGTGGGGGCGCAAGAAAATTATTTCTTATTATCAAAATGAGTACACCATGTCATTCCTCATGGGACTCGATAAAACCTTCACACAAATAAGAGAGCAAATCCTTTAAATGGATGCTTGCCCACCAATTAATAAAGTTTTCGCCATGATATCCAAAGAAGAAAACCAACGCAATAGTTCCCAAATAAATCTTTCTCATACCTCAAATGGAAAAAAAAGGTCAAGCATTTGCTATAAAAACCTCAAATAGCACCAAAACCAACAACCACAATTATGCTAACAAGAAACCTGGAGTTATAAAATTCGATCCCTCCCTCATACAGTAAAGGGTTCAACAAAGAACAACTCTTTTGCACATTCTGCAATATCCACGATCACACAAGAGAAAGATGTTACAAGATACATAGATATCCACCTGGTTATCAAAGGTTCGATACATCCAAGGACGCTATACAAACTATTAATCAAATTTCAACAACGGAGGTTCAAGGTACACATAGTGATATAAAGTTCTTCCAATCACTAAACAATGACCAATATCAACATTTAATAACAATGATCTCCAACAACTTGAGCATCACCACAACAGGTAGTGAGACAACCACAGAAAACATCGGTATGTGTTTTTCTTCCGTATTTAATTTTCAAACTTATTATAATCAACATTAGGTTGTTGACTCAGGGGCATCTAAACACATGTTCAAATGCTAAACTATTCACAAATTTAAAACATGTAACACATTCCATTATTACACTACCAAACCACATGACCATTCCTATTACACTTTGTGGCAACATCAAGTTGGATTCAAATTTAATTTTGCATGACATATATTTTTATCCCAGATTGCAAATTTAATTTATTATCCCTCGGCATACCTGTTAACGGCGAATGGCGCACCATGGCGCAAAGGTCCATTTGGAGCCATGGCGCATAGCGCACGGCGCAGCGCGCGCTATTTTGAACATGGCGCAAGCTATATAAAAAATATAAAATAATAAGCATGAATATGAAATATTATTAAAAATGAAAGACAAGCTATCATAATAATAAAAGACAACCATAACATATATAAGTTCGACTAAGTAACATCCAAATATCTCATAATTCAAATATTACAATTTTTTTTTAAAAGATCAAATATGAATTTAATATACTCTTCTTGGGAATCATCATTATCAGCAAATGTTAAAAAAGCTTCATTATCTTCTTCAACATTATCTCCTACTTCATAATCCTCTTCATCACCCTCCTCATCATCATTCTCAATAGCAACATCATGCCTAATTGAAGATTCTTTCTCTTTCCCTTAGATTATTTCTCTTTCCCTTTAGATCTTTCCCGAATATTATAGCTTTTATCATAAACACCAGTAGCTTTAGCAACACTTGTCCAAGTTAAATCTTCCTCTCCAACAATAAAGTCATTTTCTTCATCAGACTCATCATCTAATTTTCCTGTTAGCCATTCATTTACATCATCTATCTCAGTCAAAGAAATAGGATCAATGACATCACGATGATTGAATCTCCGAATCAGTGCTCTATTATATTTCACATAAACTAAATCCTTTAAGCGACATGATCCAATTTGCTTCTTCGTTTGCTATGAAGTTGTAATTAAAATATTATTACATTACTATATTATGAACATATATAAAAAATCAACACATACATTGTAAAATACTTACATGTTCAAAAATACTCCAATTGCGTTCGCATCCAGATGAACTACATGTTAAACTTAGGACTTTGATAGCAAAGCTTTGTAAATTGAAAGCTCCTTGTCCATATGCCAACCACCAATCAGCTGGAAGAAATGAATTTTTTTTTTCAATATTATATAACAAACCAGTCTTAATTTTTTTGTAAATAATGATACATGGAGATCGGGTAGTTCTTTGTCTTACAGCTGGAGGAATACCAAAAAGTCCTTCACCCCTAATGTATAAACTTAATTCAATACTGATTTTATCTTCTTCAGCTACATCTTGAGATAATCTTCCAATACATTGATAAAGACCATCAGTTATTTCCTTATCCTTGGCAATATCAGGGTTATTGAAGAAATATTCATGATTTAAAAAATGTCCCGCTGCATGTAGAGGCCGATGTAATTGCACTTCTCATCTTCTATCAATCATTTTAAAAATTTGATCATACTTATCACTGTTATTGAAGCTTGCAGCAATTGCCTCTTTTGCTCTATCCATTGCTTCATATATGTAAGTCATTGAGGGCTGCTTCTCTCCATCAACCAATCTAAGAACCTTTAATAAAAGACCAGCTATTTTTAAGGCATACATTATAGTGTTCCAAAATGATTGCTGTAAGATTGTATGTTGAGATTGTTTTGCTTTAGCCTCTTTCGCATAAGGACCCAAGATAAATTCCTCACAAGTAAACATTTTCTTCAAGTTCAGTTGTTGTTGATGAAAATGTTGTAAAGTTAAGAAAGCTGTTGCAAAGCGAGTCTTTGCGGGTTTGACAAGTGCTCTTTAGATTTGTGCACCTTCTCATTAACTCAAGTAAGCGAGGCCTAGAATATATAAAATTGTGTACTGTCACTGCTTTCTCAAAGCATCGCCTTAGCTTTTGAATTTTGAAAATGTCCTCCATTAATAAATTCAAACAGTGAGCAGCACAAGGAGTCCAATAAATGTGAGGATATTTGTCCATCAATAATTTTTCTGTTATGTCATTATAATTTAAGTTAAGATGTACACAAATTCTTCATGAAATAACATAACTTTAGAATAAAAGTTATGACAAACCTGCAAGAACATTTTCGGATGCATTATAAGTGACTATTTGGATCACATTATGTGGTCCAATAACCTCGATATACTTGCAAAAAATTCAAACATTTTCACAGCATTCTTGGAGAAAGAACTAGCATCAATTGATTATATGAATGCACTACCTCTTGGACAATTAACAAGAAAATTGATTAAGCTTTTCTCATTCCTTGACGTCCATCCATCTGCCATTAGAGAACAACCATATCGTACACAATCTTCTTGATGGCGTCGCAATAGCTCATGTGTATGCCCAACCTCTTTCTTCAAATAAGTAACTCGTACCTCATGATAACTAGGAGGTTTCATTCCATGTCCAAACTGCCCAAGTGCCTCCACCATAGCAGGGAAACTATCATAGTTCACAGCATTAAATGGAATCCCAGCATCGTACATCCATCTACTGAACACTTGAACAGCCCTTCCCCTCATTTCTTTTTTAGCTGCATCCATTTCTTTGTTAAACTGACATTTTCTATGTTTTACTACATCTTCAGGATTTGGTGTAAGGAAAGTATCTAATGGACCTTTAGGTCGTGATGTTTTGAAGATAGATGTAGATGTCGATCCTTGACTAGATGTGTTAGATTTATTTGTCCGCAACATTTTGGATGGTTTAGCAACTAAAATATCATCTGTCATCACATCAAAGTCTTCTCCTTCTTCTTCAGCAAGGTTGACATTTGATGTCATTAAACTGTTCCTTTAAATCTTTTTTTTCAACATAGATGCCTTAATTTCAGACTTCACATGCTCGGGACAGTTAGAGTAAAGCCTTGCATTCCTAAAACCCCCAACGAGGTGTTGTTTGTGGCGAGTAATTCCTCCTTTTGTTATCTTACCACAAAAAATGCATGTCACATTGTTGTTGTCGGATTCATTTGTTAGTATAGCATATTTTCATGCTGGATCTTTTTTTAAAGATTGAACTGAATCTGACATTTTATGATCACCTAAAAGCAAACAAAGTTAGATAAAAAAAATATAATATTGTCCAAGAAACATAATATGGGAGCTGCCGGGGGTCCAAGGGGGCGCCCTTGCGGGGGTTCGAAGTTCGTTTGTATGAAAATTAGGAAGCGGTACCGAGCGTGTATCTAGTTGTACTGAGCGGTACATATCATGTAACTAGTGGTACCGAGCTGTACCGAGCGGTACCGAGCATTTACATAGCAGTACCGAGCGGTATCATGCATGTACTTAGCAATACCAAGCATGTACCTAATTGTACCGAGCTGTACCGAGTGGTACAAAGTATGTAACTAGTGTTACCAAGCATGTACCGAGCGGTACCGAGCATTTACAAAGCGGTACCGAGCGATATCATGCATGTACTTAGCAATACCGAGTGTGTACCGAGCGTGTACCTAGTTGTACCGAGCTGGTACCTAGTTGTACCGAGCGGTACAGAGCAAGTAACTAGCGGTACCGAGCGGTATCCAGCATATACATAGCGGTACCGAGCATTTACTTAGCGGTACCGAGCATGTACCTAACGGTACCGAGCATACCTGTTAAGTTCTAAATTCTTGTAAGAAATAGCCGTGCAAAACAACAGAGCTGTGCGGAACAGGCGGAGGTTGCAAATCAGAGTAAGCTGGTAAGATTTTTTATTGGAACAGACGAAGGAGGGGGCGGATTTGGCAGAAGCACTGCTCTGCAGGATGATTCGGCGGAAACAACGACTTCAACTTCAGGACAGATTCGGCGGAAGTAGCGAATGCAGCAAATAGAAAACAAAAAACCTTCAACTTCAGGATAGATTCAGCAACCTCGACTTAGGGACTGTGGGATGTGTTCGGCGGATGCAGCAAACAGAAAATCTTTCGTGAAATTAGGGCAATGAATATATTTTTAAATATAAAAAATATTCATAAGTATACGAAAATTTAAAAACAATTTGGCGCGCTATTTTGAGCCGTGCGCAATGCGTCATGGTTCACATGTGGCGCAAATAGCGCGCACTATTTTAAACACATGCGCCTCGCCATGAACATGGCGCCGTAGGTGCGCCGCGCCGTGCCGTGCGCCATGGCGCGCGCTATTTTGCGCCATTGACAGCTATGTCCCTCGGTGCTCTCACAAGGAACAAAAAGCTTACAATCACTTTTTTTCATGATTATTTTGTCATTCAAGACAACAACAAGAAGAAGATGATTTGAAAAGGAAAACGGATAGAGGATCTTTACATCCTCAACACTGGAAACTCAAAAGCCGCATTACATTTAAATAATGTTTCTCTTCAAACTTGGCGTTATGGACTTGGACATCCATCCTATGGAAAATTGGATCGCCTTAAGGACCAAAATACAATGTATATAAATTTGAAAGAAATAAAATTTGCTACATTTATTCTCTTGCTAAACATCTTCTGCCTTTTAATTCTCATAATCATTTCTCCAAAACTGCTCTTGAATTAATTCATTGTGATATTTGGGGTCCATATCATGTCACATCACACATAAGACATCGCTTATTTTTAACCTTAGTTGATGATTGTACCAGATTCACATGGATTTACATGCTCAAGCACAAGTTTGATGCCACCTTAATAATTCCAAAATTCTTTAACATGATAGCAACCAAATTTAAAAAATAAAAAATAAAAAATTTTAGATCTGACAATGCTAAATAACTTTTTTTTTTTTTTTGACAATGCTAAATAACTAGACATATCACAATTCTTTAATGAAAAAGATGTTCTACACCAATTATCTTGTGTTGCTAGACCTCAACAAAACTATGTAGTTTAACAAAAGCATAACCATATATTAAATGTGGCTCGTGCATTATATTTTGAACCCAATATTTTTGCGTTCTCACTGCCACCTTTCTAATCAACCGAACACCATCTCCCATTTTTAATTACAAAACTCCATATGAACTTCTTTATAATACAAGGTAGATTTCTCTATTTTCAAAGCCTTCAAATGCTTAGCCTTTGCCTCGTCACTTTCGACCCATAGAATCAAATTTCAAGCAAGAGCTCAGATTTGTGTTTTAATCGGATATCCTCCTGGCATAAAATCATATAAATTATGAGACCTAGAAACACAACAGATATTTACCTCTCATGATGTCATCTTTCAAGAAGATCAGTTTCATTTTCAATCAACTTCAAACAAAATCAAAATTGTTGATCCCTTCCTAGATTTAGTCATCCCCAAATCAGCTACTGAAACAAACGATAACTTTGAACACCGTCATAACCATAACCGTCATAATATCCAAGAAATTGCCACTGATCCACCATAACGAATTCCTAATAGGTATTCCACACAAATAAAAAACATCATGCTTACCTTCAAGATTATCATTGTCAATTGCTCACTTAGCATAATACGAACAAAAAAAATACTTTCGACAATCAATACAATACATTCAAAATAACTATGCTTTGTGTAATTATCTATCATATAAATCCATTTCTCATTCATATAAATTTTATATTCTAAGCATTTCATCCAATTTTGAGCCACAATTTTATTGTCAAGGCGCCAAAATAAATGAATGGTAGCAGGTAGTGAAAGATGAACTTGATGCCTTAGAACTAAACAACACTTGGACTGTAACTACTTTTGCCCAGTGGAAAGCATGCTATTGGATGTAAATGGACATATAAAATTAAAAATAATACTGGCGGCTTTATTAATAAACACAAAGCCCAGCTTGTCGCTAAGGGATATACACAAAAAGAAGGCATAGATTTTGGTGAAATATGTTCACCGGTCACCAAAATGGTAACCATTAAAATTTTATTAACCCTTGCTGCCAATCATGATTGGAACTTGATCCAATTAGACATCAATAATGCTTTTCTTCATAGGGATTTAATTGAAGAAGTTTATATGGATCTACCTCCTGGTTACATTAGAAAGGGGAGGTTTATCAACATAAGCAAAGCCTAACATCGCTTACACAAATCTATATATGGATTCAAACAGACTTCACGACAATGGTATGCAAAATTCACTAAATCACTTATTAGGTTTGATTTTAAATAATCAAAATCAGATTATTCATTATTTACTAAAGGAACTGCTTCTAACTTTATAATTTTATTAGTATATGTCGATGATATCATTGTTACAGAACCATCCAATGAAGCAATAAATCTTACTAAGAAGTTTCTCAATTTAACCTTAAAGATCTCGGCACTCTCAAATATTTCCTTGGTCTTGAGATCGCACAATCGAGCATAGGTATCATTCTCTCACAAAGACATTATACCTTAAAACTCTTAGAAGATGCAGGCATGCTTGCTTGTAAACCCAACAACATTCCTATGAACTCGGAGCCACCTCAACACAGCAGATGGAGATGCTAAATAATACAGACGCCTCATTAGACGATTATTACACCTTACATTATCAAGAGCAGACATCACATTTGCTATTCACAAGCTCAGTCAAAGTTTGGCCCAATCACGTACATCACATCTTACAGCCGCCAATTTCCTCCTCCGTTATCTCAAATCTACACCAGGACAAGGAATTTATTTTCCCAAAACTTTCACATATCAGCTCAAAGCTTTCTCAGATGTTGATTGGGGATATTGTATGGACACCAGAAAATATGTCAGTGGATTTTGAATCTTCCTAGGAGAGTCATTGGTATATTTGAAATACAAAAAACATAACACTATTTCTTGTTCTTCACCTGAAGCAGAGTATCGTACGCTTGCCACAACAATTAGTGAATTAACTTGGATAGGTTAACTCTTAAAAGACTTAGAGGTGCACACACAAACTCCAACTCTTATATTTTGTGATTATCAAGTTGTTGTCCATACTCCATATAGCCACTAACCCAACTTTTCATGAATGAACTAAACACATCAAAATTGACTGCCACTTCATTCAAGACAAAGTCATTGATAGTTCCATCAAGCCCATACCAATACGGTCCTCGCATCAACTAGCCAACATATTTACCAAACATTTACCTCATGGACCTCCCTCAACACTTATTTTCAAGATGTCCATCAAGAACATATACAGTGCATCTTGAGTGGGAGTATTACAACTAAACATCAGCTATACAACCAACAACAACATATTCACTTTATCTATTTTTGTACAAATTACCATATAACTTTCTTCTCGGTTTGTATATATAGATCAAAATGATGTAAACATCAAGTAGAGAAATAAGATTTCTTTTTTGTTTTTCCCTTTCTTCTCTCTGCTTCTTCCCTCACGCTCGGATCCCGCTTCACCATTTTCTCAATACAACATGCCTCTGTGTGATTTGATTGAGTACCCAAACCACTCTCTCTCTCTATCATTCTATTGATGACCATATTATTAATGTTTATAATCTTATTTTTGTCATAATCAACATTTTTCATTTAATCTTCATTCTACACTATAGGAAAGTCAGCCTCTTCCAACGCACAAATTCCCCGCAAAACAAACAAAATCCGCAGCTAAATATGCTTTGAGGCAAAATATATTCTGATGCTAAAAGTCGCGTTGGAAAAATATTTGTGTCAAACACAATCCATCGCAAATATTTTGTGACGGATTTAAACTCCAAAAAATGATGTGTTTGTTATAATTATAGGCCGCTATTTGTGGCGAATTTGCGGCGAGAATGCCACTGTTATTTGCAGCGGTTATGCCCGTCGCAATTTATGACAGGTTTGCGGCGGAAATATTCGCCGTCAATTGCATCGGGTTTGTGGAGGAATTGCCGTCATAAATTTCGGCGGATATTTCCGCCACAAATCCCATGAAAATGCGCCGTATCGTTGTTTGCGGCAGAAATTCCGTCGTAAATATGCCAGAAACTGTAAATCCGCCGGAAACCTAGAATACTTTGGAGAGGAAAATTAATGGTCTACCAATAAAATAAGGTACCATAGTGTTGGTTTCTTGATATAGATGTCCCCACATCCCCCCACTCCTTTTATTTTGACTTTTTATTGCTATACACAGAAAGCACTGGCGTTGATTTTGTTTTTTTTTTACTAAACAACAACAGACTCTTGCTTTCTCTTCCTCTACTTTGCTGCTCTAGCAATATATAGAAATTACTTCTCCCTATAACAGTCACAACTTGCGCCTAGAAAATTTTTGGAGATAATGGTAGTAGTTATAGTACAAGCTGGAGGCTGATTGGTGGCTCTCTGTACTATAAGAGGTAGCGGCAAAGACTACAGTTGTGTGGAATTCTTTTGGACAATTGTTGGCAGAGCTGAAAATAGCTATTGTTAAGTCCCTACAAGGGCCGCTGAGTATGTCAGGGAGAGGGAGAGAGGATTTTGTAGAATTTTATTTTATCTTATTACAAAAAAAAGGTTATTTACAGGCATATTATAACAAGGACAAAGTCAACTCATTATTATACTTCTTAAACAAGCTCCACATTATAAGTAAACTCTTTCTTGAATTTGAAAACAATCAAATTAAACCAAACCTAGGACAAATAAGGATGTAAAGGAATATTTGATATGATACCGGTTTACTGGAGGACCCTTGGTCATGAATTATTTTTTTTTTCTTCTCCTTCTTTCTAATTTGCATTCTTCTTTGATCTCACCTATAAATAAGGCTTAGGGATTCATTCCAAGAAAGAACAAAACTTTTGGCTATGTTACGACTTGGGATGCAAGCTGTAAGAGAGAAAAACCTTGAATTCTTGGGAATTGTGCCATACACAATAGGTGAGAGCTAACGGGAATTGCATGATGGGTGTTGACTACGAGAGTGAAGAGTGGATCTTTCAATTTTCATTCATAATTTACTAATTCAAATATCTATTCAATCTTATTTATAGGAATATAGTTACAAGCTAAATTCAAACTAATTTGAAATAAAATCTAACTCATAAAAATTCTATCATCTAATTTTAAAATATGGATAATCCTAATAATTAAATAAAAAAATTAAAAATAAAATATGGAATAACTTAAAAATATATTAGTTTAGAATAATTTTTTGTAATCCACCCCCCCCCCCCCCCCCCCCCATCCCATATTCCCATCCATACACCTTCGCACTCCTGCCCTCTCACATCTCTTCTCCATTCCACTTACCCTATCCCTCCCTCTCCCGTACATTTAACCATCCACGCATAAGTACCATACAAGTGTGAGGCCCCTTCCTCTTCCTCTCTTCCCTCACCTCCTTCTCCCATCCAACCATTCATGCATATATGCATGCGTGTCAAACTAGAGCTAGTTTACATTTGTGAGCCCAATTTCCTATTCAATAATGTAAAGCTTCCTTGCATGTCAGCCTAACCCGTTGGCCTGACCACCAAAACAGGTAATATAAAATCATTCAAAGTTGCATATCAGCCATACTTAAAAGGAAGACTAAAAAATGGCTTAATTTGCTCAAACGTACAAAGAATTAAAATGTAAACAAATAACAAAGAGATCATACAATAGCTTCTACTTGATCACCTTGTTTATCAAACCATCATCGATCACGGAGGCACTAATGCTCTTAAACAACTCAAAGAGTGCCTCAACTTCACTGACACTAACTGCAAAAAAAATTACATTAGAAACAGCATCATAAAAGAGCACCTTCCTGCCAAATAATGCAATTATTTTGGAGAGGTATCAGATTCATCTTTAAGGTGCTGTTTACTGTAACAAAGACAACCTTCAATAGAAAGAAGGATAAAGACATTCATGTTTATTTTCAAATCATAATTTGAGATTTCTGGTTTATTTGCATGATCTTCAATGTTTCCATAATAATTTGCACATCTAGTAGTCAGCTATTACTTTACAACCATGACCTATCCAGCCGTTGCAATAGACTTTTCTCACATATTTTACAACCAAGAATAAGTGTATACAGCGCAATGGCAAGGGAACCCATGACATGTGACTAGGGTTTCAGTGCTTATATATCATACTATTTACCTAGAGCTCTGTCTTTTACAAGTTTGTGCAAAGGCTTGACTTAGACATAGTTGAATGCCATAGATAAAAAATTATGAACATTCTAAGCACCAAACAAATGTTTTATGTTCCTAACTGAAATTGATGAGGACATCGACAGACGCTACCGACATGTTTATCGCCGGCGAAACCGCAGATCGACGGCCACGATTCAGCGTCTCTACTTCTGATTTAGATGTCATAATGTATTTCATTATTATTGTCTTTTATTTATTGTTTTCCCATTTTACCCCTATGGGGAGTTGTGTCTTATTGTAGCCCAAGGGGCATTTGAGTACTTTTATTTCCTTATGTTTGAAGACCTATTTATAGGGGTCTCATGCTTTGTATTATGGTTAATGAATTATTGAATGAAAATTTGATTTTGTGTTTCTTCTTACTCGTCTTGCATGAGAGCTAGAGAGAAGTGAGAGAGAAAGCCCAAGTGAGGACAAAAGCATTACCCACCAGTCATTGGAAGAGTCCGTGACTCGTGGTTTATCCCCCTCACCCCGTTCTTCTTCCCTTTTCCCCCAAACCCGCCGGCCCAAGGCTCTTCTTAGCCGCCGGCCACCCCACCGTCCATCACCCGCCGGTAAGCTTCAACCATCGGCCTCATTCCCCACTTCCCCCGACTCCCAATTTTGAAATTTCAAAATTTGGATTTCAAAAACTTTCCAATTTTGGAATTTCCAAATTAGGAAAGTTTAACCCGTTTTCATGATGGAGTTCAAATTCAAACGGATTACTTCCTAAACCTTCTTGAATCCTCTTGTGCTGATTTGGAAGTAATCAATTGCTCCCACATCATTTTTCCCCCATGGAGCCGTCGGCCTCACCCTAGGTGAAGCCCCATTCAATGCACTAATGAAGGCATTGATTACCCACTAATTTGAAAGCGTTTTCAAATTAATTCCCCCCATATTTTCATTCAAAACCTGAGATTTAATTTCAGGTTTTGAAACCCCTCTCTCCCCCTCTCTCTAGAACCCGCCGCCCCCCCCCCCCCCCATAAAGCAATTCCCCATTAATTGCTTAATTAGTGGCTTGACCGTTTCGGAATTTCAAATTGATTTCAATTCTCCCTCCTAATTTACTTAAGCTGAAATTAAATTTCAGTTTTAGGTTTTCCAACCCCTCGCCCCACCTATGCATGCCGCCGGCCATCACCCAATGAGCCCATCTTAATTGCTCATTAAATGCTTGCTTAATTCCTTTGGAAATTTGAAATCCTTTTCAAATTATTCCCTCCAATATTACTAAAATCTGAGATCAACCTTTAGATTTTGGGTAATATTCATACCATCTCTTCTAACCAAGCATCTCCCCATCACTACACCCGCCCCCTCTCTCCCACCTTGGTTGAAACCCCTCTCTCCCCTTGGAGATCCCGCCGGCTCTTCCTTCTCGCCTTGGCAAGTCCTCCACGTCAAGCATGTATGGCGGACCCGGAGCTTGAGTGGGGTCTTGTATTCAACGCCGACGGAAGTATCAACGTCCTAAGGTCTCCTTGCTTCGACGTTGGATTTGAAGACGAAGCCACCGTGGAAGTGTACTTGGAGAGAATTGTGCCAATCATTGCAAGCATCTACGACCGACAATTTGCAAAGCACACGTGGAGCCTTGACGGTCACCTACGACATCCATCCCCGCCGGCTACTTTTCCTCCGACGAAGTTCTTTGGCACCCTTTCTCTAGTGGTAACTTCTTTCATCGCTTGGATCTTCTATCTCCGCCACAAGTCCACCAATCTTTGAGTGATACGGCCCCAAGGTGAAATTCTCGCTGTTAAACGTTGGGTTTTGTTATTGTACTTTGCATATGAAATTCGCCTAGATGTTGAATGAACTATTTTGGTTAATCTCAAGTGCATCTCTTTGGCCTAAGCAAGGTTAACGTTTCTAATTCTTAAATCTATCTTGCATGATCCACATAAACTTATAAAAGCAAACTTTAACAATTCTCTTTTAATTTCGATCGTAACTCTTAGTAGTTTCACATCAGAAATAAAGTTGAATGGGTAGTGCCCAAGTTCACACATAAAACCAATTTTGACGAATTTTGCCTATGGAAAACAAAATGGAAAAATTCAGTCAAATCATAGGATTACATCACACTAAGGCTTCTGTATATCCACAAGTCATAGCAACCAATACATGTGAAGATCTACTAATTCGACTTTCTCAATGACAAGCAATTTCAATTTGGCAGACCAAAAGCTAGCAAATAAAATCGTGAAACCAATTTCATACATTGCTGGAAACTTTCATGCGCATTTCCTTTTTTTTGTTTCCTCTTATCCCACTCATTGCATTTTCCCCCAACTTCAACAATAATATTTTTCAAAGAAGATATAAAAGTTAATACAGCCACGAGAATCTAAAACGCCCTTATTATTGGATTGTGCATTCCAAACCAATATGGTTAACTTTTATCTTTAAGGGGGCATAGTATTTTAGTTTTCCATCTTGGGATTTTGTGCAGTTAATGCCCTTTTATTTCACGAGAAAGTGTATTGCATGTTTGTCAAAAAATGGTAAGATTAGTTCCTTGTTGTTGACTAATTTGTCCGTCCATCAATCAGAACATTAATCATCATTAATGTAAAGCTAATATATATATATATATATATATTACTCAGGCACAAATCTCGATGCATATTTGAATGAAAAACTTTCAAAATTATATTTAGGTCCATTCAAACTTCAATTTTAGCAAACTTATGGTCGAATTGAGTTGGAGGTGTAAGTGAGCCGAGCCAGCTCGCGAGCTAGCTCGAGTTCAACTCGTTAACAAGCTCACGAGCCGAGCTTATCAAGCCACGAGCTCGAGCTTGATAAGATTCGGCTCATGAGCTCGCGAGCCGGCTCGAATCATTATTAATATTAAAAAATTAATAATTAAACAAAGTAATATTTCAAAAAACTAATAATTAAATATAATAATATTACTTCCAATAAATATTTTGTAATAAATGATGCAGTTTTTTTAAAAAAATATTAAAAAATAAATAAATAAATGATTTAGAAAGTATTCTGGCAGGAGTTTTTTGAAAATTTGTTTATCAACTATGATACAATTTGTTGTAGCTTTTTTGGAGATAGAAAAGATTTGCTGCAGTTTTTTTTGGAAAATGGATTTAGAAAGGATTTATCGTAGCTTTTTTGGATTTAGGAAGTAATATTAAAGGATGTGTTGTAGAAAGGAACCAAGCGTGTCAAAGGATGTGTTGTAGTTTTTTTGTAAAACGACTCAAGCGTGTCAAAGCTCGTGAGCCGGCTCGAGCTCGTTTATAAGGGGACGTGCTCGAGTTCGAGCTCGCTTTCCGACTAACAAGCTGAGCTCGATAATGACAAAACTTGACTCGACTCATTTACACCCCTAAACTGAGTGCCTCAACAAGACGAACCCAACCATGTGAAATGTGGTCCGATCCGAGTCCAAATGAGCCTAGATAAAGCACTAAAAGCATTATTGAAAACTTCGGGATATTAATTAATTGGATAAGCAAACAATTTCCAAATCTTGCGTGCTTATACTCAAAAAAAATATGTTAATCACCTTTTGAAATCAAAAAAATAAATCAAATAGTTACCAAACATGTTTTATCCAATTTTTTAAGATAAAAGTTATGTTAAATAGGCCAAAAAACTTTTAAGACCTCTTCAATTTTCAATATTTTGTAACAAGTTTAAGTTCATTGGTACATAAGCCCCACCATGAGAGTAAGTGTTATCACTTATCATATGAAAGATTATAATACGAATTATTATTTTTGAAAAATGCTTTTTGCTTTATTAGAGGGATATGCCTTTATATCTTTCTTCTTTAGATTATTCCCCCTCATAATTTCTTTCCTTCTGTCTTCTTCATGTATGGCTATTTATATGCCCCTATATTCTATCAATGATTATTCAGAGAGAAAAACTTTCCTCATAACATGCCTAACAAATATTTCTTTTCTTAAAAACCGAAAAAAAAAAAAGCCAAAATAAATAATGCATCCATCCACAATTTACTGCTCAACAAAGTTTCAAAGAAAGCTAGCTAGACATGGAGTTATTTGAAAAGTTAAGAAAGTCCAGTAAGCCACCTAGAAGACATAATGGGGATAAATCAAGATATATCTGCTGCTCAAAAACAAGTTCATGAAGTATGTTGAACTAACCAACGAGAATAGGTTCAAGCACCCTCAAATTCAAAACCAGAATAAACAAATGAAATCAAGTATACCATTCCAACAAAATAAAACCATATCCGAAACTTACAAGCAGTTTGGGAAGCCAAAAGAACCGGATCCTCATACCCAGGGAGCTGCTTTCTAACTTTCTTCGATTGAATGCAGCCCATTTACAGCAATAGCCCGTCCTAATCTACCAAATCGCAGTTCACAGCAAAGACATCAATCTAAATTACAAAGCAAAAGCCCATCAGAACACATATCATGCCTCAAAACACCTCTAGATCATTAGAATCCATCAGAAGGAAACTGTGAATGGAAACAAAAATACGAATTAGCAATACCGGGTTCAGAAACTTTGATCAATCGTAACCCTAACGGTGCAAGCCAAAGGCTAGCGCTTGAGTGAAAAGGGAAGGGGAGAGAGAAAGAACTCACAAAAACGGAATTTAACGCGGTAATCAGCAGCGCAATTTACGCACGCGGGATTATATATAAGCTAGAGAGGCGGGGAGAAGGCGGCGTGCCGTCAAGCGAGGAGCGCAGATCCGACGGCGAGAATTCGGCGGGGTCACCATGGCTGTTTATGGAAGTCTTCCGAATTTTCAAAATCGGTAATTCCGGGAAATAGTTTAGTGAGGGGCTCCGGATACAAATTTATATTCGCGTCAACAAATGACTAAAAAAATTAGCATAAATTTATAATAATTTATTTTAATTATAGAGACAAACTAAATTTCTGTTTTATTTTATTGTACGAATTATTGTCAGATAATAATAAAAAATTTGGATTAAAAATATGGAAGATTTACATAAATACTATTTTATTTCGTGCTATTTACATATGTCTAATACCAAAAACTTTAATATTACATTCTTATCACTCATATAAAATTTTAATATCAAATATATCACTCATATATTTTATTCTTATCATACATATCACCCTATAAATTTTAATATTTCATTCCATGCATCCTTATTAGTTCTATGGATGGTAGGCATGTAATATTAAAATTTCAGATAATAAATATATAAATAGCATAAAATAAAGTGGTAAGTTTTTTTTTTTAATTATTGTGAAAAAAGTTTTTGGTCTTAGACAATTATTGTGAAAAAAGTTTTTTTTTTTTTTTTTAAGTTGTTATAGAAAACAACTTTCTAGCACAAAATTTTTTTGAAATTATTGATCAAATAAAAACTATTATTAAGATCTAAAAAATAAAGCAGTAAGTAAGTTGTCTCAAATGAAGACTTAGTTTTATAAAACATATATATAATTAATATTTAATTTTATAAATAGTTATCGTAAGTTTGTAACATAAATCTACATATAAACCGATAATATCTTGAGAGATATAGGTTTCGTTTGGGGCGGCTTTCTTGATGCTTTCTAAAGCAACTTTTTAGTATAAAAAGTTTTAGTTCAAAAAATGTTTATATTAAAAAGTTGTTTTAGAAAGCAGTAAGAAAGTCGTCCTAAATGAAACCATAGTAATTTGTTTAAATACATAACAAAATTTAGGAGCTTAAGTGTAATTTATCCTAAGTTTTAAGCTATGTAAACCTTCTCAAGTATACTTCCAATATAATAATTCTCATTTTATGCACAAATATGTATATATGATCTTACTTAAATGGTGATGAGACTTGAATCTTATCTTAAATCAAAGTAAAATACGAATAATGTTAAGGCAAATGACCAGCGCACAATAAAAAGAATAAAAATCATGTGGCTAAGAGTTGTGGTTCCATATAAAAAAAGAGATCATCTATGCCACGAACATTTTATTCAAATAAACAAAACAAGGGCACACTTAGTATGTTCCCCATTTTGTACAAATATAACAGCCAACAGCAAAAAAAATAGCTGTTTGGTTGCCAAAATCAACCAACTGATCATTTCTTTTTAGTTTACTACTGTTGTTATTCAAAGAAAGAAAAGTCTCCTTTCATGTTTGCCACTTTGTAAGGTTGAACAGTGTATTATTGGTGGTAAAGGCCAAAAGAATTTGCTTTCATATGGGAAGTTTTATGTGTTGTGGTCCCATGAGTTGTCTCTTGTATAGGTGGAGAGCTTCAAACACAATAATTGAGCATGTGGGAAATTTGTGATGTGTTTGCCATTTTATTCTAGATGAGATGCATGCGGCGAATTATGTAGGTACACATGGACTTCGATATTGATTGAGGTGTATCTGATAAGTGGCTGAGATGATATACCGATTTAGGTGTGATTGTCGTGTTTGAATATGTATGGGCGAGTGCTCTTCTAATTGAGGTGAGTGCCCTTCTGATTGATTTGAGTTGAGATATTTCTTTGACTTCTTAGTAGTCCACTCGACCTCATTGGTTTATTCATATATGCATATTGGGGTGTACATAATAGATAGGAAGAGAGAAAGGAAATATGTGTTTGGTTCAGTTTGAACATGAATAGCTTAATCTAGTCCAAGTTAAATTGTAAGTCCTATTTTGAAGGAGGATGGATGTCTGGTATTAAAAATAAAGAATAAGATCCTCTTGACAGTGGTGATATATGAAGAATAATATAATGGATATGGGCTTTTAGAAACTAAGGTGATAATTATTTTTATAAGAATTACCAAGAGCTAATTAACATAGGAATTAATGCTTTTTATTAAATTTTCTACGTATCTTGGATACCTTTGAGTTCATAACATTAAAAAAATGAGAATTTTTATTTATATATTTTCTCCAGAGGGGTGTTATTCAATCTTTATTAAGTTATCTAGGAATATTCTTTGTTCTTATCAATAACGAGTACATCTGATTAGAGTTAATTACTAGTGTATGGATAAGCATGTCTTTAGGTCACCAACTCAATCTACCTGTGTGATGGCTAGGATAAACTAAAAATTTGTTGTAATGTCCCATTGATAGTGTGAAGCGCATCATCAGTGGCAAAGTATCTTAATAATAAAAGAGAGGTGTTAACTTTATAATGATCAGACCCAATGAAATATTACATTATGATGAGTCACATAATTTTGAGTTGGTTTATCTAACTTGAGAAAATTTTGAGCTTATTTATCTTTGAGTTCAGAAGAGTTGGAGAAAATGTCATGATAATTGTATCAAGTACCTTTCTTAAGCCTGAATTTGATAATCTTGCACTTATTCCAAAGCACAAGAATTGCATCTACTCAAAAGTATTCAATCCATTCTTAATGACATTATACCCAATGTAATTTGTCTAAAAACTTTAAAGAGAAAATTTTTATTGCACTTTGGAAATACTACTTGTGGAAATTATAACTGAGTGTTCACAACAACGGAGAGAGAGGATTTTATAAAAGAAAGGAGGAAAAGGTCCATCCATTAATTAGTATTCACTAAGGCTCTATCCAATTTAAATTGGATAGGATTATTCTCTTGATTATTAAACTAGGAGCAAGAGAGCCCATTGCTAGGTAAATGAAGTAATCTTAGTTTGTAAATGCAAATATTAAAATTAAAATTTTTAAAAACCCACATCTCCCAAATGTTCACTTTAATTTCTCTTATACGGTTAAAATTGCCCATAAGAGTCTAATTAGAGTTAATTACCATGTACACAAAGTTAGTGGCTTCTTAAGAAAACTTCATGTTAAATGTAAATTTATAAGTGTAAAGTGCAGTAATGAAAAGTCATGTATTTGATATAAGGGAGATAGAATCATGAATCATGATAATAAGATTTAAATGAAACTTCATAGAATTCCATTTCAGCCAATATCCTTCAAGTTGACCATTATCAAAGTTTTTGTAACAATCTTCATCACTAAATTTTAGGTTCGTACACTAAATGTTTTAATTCTTCTACCTACAAAAAAATCTTATAAGTGTTCAAGAGAAAATTTAGTATTAAGAATGCTAATGAGGTTAATTTTATAAAAGGGCATCAAATTCTTGCATTTAGAGACTCTGCCATCACCCTGAATGCCTCTCACATTACACAGAGCTAGGGTTCAGAGATTTTGCCGTCGCCCTGAATGCCTTATTTTTATGGAACTGGGATAAAAAATTGTATTTATATGAAGTATATAATACAATAAGGCATGTTATGTGGGGCTTTACAGGGACGACTTTGATAAGCCACAAATCCCAAGGAAGAATTGAAGGAGCCTTAAAGGGAAGATTAAGTGGGAGGGGCAAATAGTCCATTTCAAATTGGGAAAGAGTGGATTGTTCCTAGTGAGAGCAAGTGATGGAAAGAATAGAATAGATTTTCATTTTGAGGAGGTAATGTGTTAAAGGGAGGAGTTCAGTTAGAGTTTTGAGTGGAGGCTCTAAAAGTCGATAAAACAACATTGGATGGCTTTTTTTATCATTTTTTCCTTAAGTTTTAACTTCCATCTCTAAAAAAAAGAGTTTTCAAAACATCAACATTAGATGCATCACCCTAAAATGATGACTATTAGGGATATGAGAGGACTTGCAAACTAAATAAGTTTTAGGTTTTCAATCAAACACCACCAACTACTCCTTTGTAACACACATTGTCCCATAACTTTGGTAATTAACTTAAATTAGAATGAATCTTGGATTAATTTTGATTTGGTTATTCATTATAAATCATATAGTGTTTGATTAATCATAAATAAGTCAAGGTTTTGAATTGGGAAAGATGAAATCATAAGTAGCCAAAGTATCCTTGGAGCATTGCAATGCTATGAGAGGCGATGTCATCATATTATCCTCACTATCTAAGAAGAGGATTTAGGGGAGTGTTATGGCAATGGGTGGCACCACCGCAGCGCTCAACTCTCGGATTTGAGAGATCAAGGAGTGTTTGAAATATCCTAACTAAGCACAATGACGCTAGATCCAAAAATCAAAATGATGTTTATTTAATAAAATGTATAAATCCATTTTAACACCCTCAACCTAGCCCTATCACCAGAGAAGGAGATGGAGAGGAGAAAAAGAGGAGAGAGATTCAAAGGTCATAGCTAGGGTTTTGTCTGCCTGGTCATTTGAGAATTTTGTAGAACATGAGGTAGACTTATAAACATCTATCTCTTATTTTAATTTTAGTGATTTTAAAATAAGTAATAGAAAAAAATATTTTTCTTGGATTTTATGATATTTTCACCATGTAAATATTTATATATTTAAGTAATGTATGCTTTAATCCAAACATTTTAACTATAATAAATCAAATTTTTATTTATTTTTTAATGATTTATATGTGTATTAAACAAATGAAGCAATTCTAATTTTCATTTAAGTTTTTTAAAAGTTTTAAAGTGTTGTTATAATAAAAAATAACTATAGCTATTTAATATCATCTATCAGTAATAAATAAGAAAATAAATTTTATAATTCAAAATATCAATGTGCACATCTATATTCATTTTCAAAAATCATATATAATACTCAGGATCTATACAATCATTATATCTCTATCGTGTCCTAAGTATAAAAGAATAATTAAAATAAAAAAGAACTTGAACCTGAAGAAATTCTAACCAACCTTACACTCCTGATATCCTCTGTCCAAATCTAAAATCATTTAACCACATATAATAAGCAAAAAAACTCAATACGTCGCCAAAACCTATAACTATAAAATTCAAAGCACGGGGAGAATGAGCAATATGCATGTCAATAATCAAGTCATAACATTTACATTATATGATCATTGAATCAGTACATAAATAATAAAATTCAAATACAATAGTAGTATAATATATAAACATTAAAACACTATGGTACATAAGCTATTAAAACAGTAAACCAGTATGAGTCTGAAATCTATAAAACAGTCGTCATATCTATAATATCAATTAGTACAAAAAATAGATAAAATATCAATAAAGACTATTGAAATCAAATCAATGTAATAAAATTATATAAAAATGTATACATGATATCTAGTTTTTCTATATCATCATTAAATTAATATCTTAATCACATGATGAATGAATATACCATGCTTTTTATAAAAATAAATTAGTAATAGTACTAATAATAAATCTATACAATAATATAAATAATGCCTCAATAATATTTATTTCAGTAGTCATACTAAACAAATAAGAATTATAGTTATTACGATATTTTTCAGTATCGTATCAATGTTAGTAAATCATTGGCTTAGTAAAAAAAGTCGTCACTCTTTGGCACAGTAATCTTCTCCTTATAACTCTCAATTAGTACATCACGAATAAGTAAATGATAACACCAAATCATAATATTTAAAAGAAACATGTTGGCCCACTATCCTGTATAGGTCAATCAATATGTTGTTGCCACCAGTCTTATTAATGACACAGCACCGACATTATTCTCGATATGGACATTAATATTATTTGATACTATTATTGATTCATTGTACTAATATTAGTATATTAAGCACGTGATATACTGAGTATGTGATAAGATACTGATATAGAATAACTAGATAATATGTGTATATCATTATAATATTTTATTACATTTATATTATGATAGTCTTTACTGATGTTTTGATTTTATCGCTTTATACGTTTTCTTTACTTATAGTAATAAATACGACAACTTTTTTTATTGATTCGACACTCATATTGGTTTATTGATTTCCCTATTGTACTATTTTATTGGCTTTTGTACTATATTATTTTAGTGTTTATGAATTCTACTACTACTATATGTGAATTTTATTATTTTTGTACAGATTCTTGATCATATGAGAATTAATTTTATGAATTAACTAACGACATGCATAATGATTCTTTGTCATATTTTGAATTCAGTTATAAGATTTTAGTGACTTGTTGGGCTCTTGAGCTTATTATATGTAGTTAAATAATTTCAGATTATGAAATATATTCAGGAGTGAGGTTGATTAAGATTCCTTTATATTTAGGTTCTTTTTATTTTAGTTATTTTTTTGTACTCTAGACAAATTAGTTGTGATATGATTGTATATATATTGAGTTGTGTATGTGATTTTTGAAAAATGAATACATATGTATATAATGATATTTTGATTGATAGTTTTATTTTCGCTGATATCTATATTGATAAAAATTTAGATAGCTCTGGTTGTCGTGTATATATATGAAACTAATTAAAGGACGTTTAGATTGGTATGGTTTTGAATTTTATATTTAGTTTTGATTTATTTCATATTGTGGTTGAGTTAAAATTTAAGTTTAGTAATTTAAACATTCCATTAAATTATGGGGCGTCACAATCTTCATCTAATTAACGTTCGTCTCATCTACATCCCATTAATAATCATAACAACACAAATTCTTTTTAATATTAATCAGTATAGTTAAATAATTGACTAATTAAACAAAACAACAGCCTAATTTGATATATAATTTTTAGTTGATATTTAATTTGGGATTATTCTCTTCATAAAATAATAAATAATAAAAGATAATTTTCTAACCACATTCACTATAAATTTATTTTTTAATTTCATAAAAAGTAAACTTTTAATCATAGCAACCGCCCATTATTTATCAAAATACTAAAAATAATTTTGCTTTCGTAAATAGTAAAATAACAAATCTAGGTTTTCAAACTATATTTCAAGAAACTATTGTGCTGTGATTTCTATTATTTTTTTATAAATACTATTAAAATACTTAAATTAAAAAATAGAAAATAAATCTAATCATTAATTCAGATTATAATACATGCTTTTGAAATTTAATTGGACTTTGATATAGAAATTTTGTGACTTTTTATAAATTTAAGTAAAATTTTGTTAAAAAATATATGAAATTCGAACCAAATATTAGTTTCAAATTTAATAAATTTTTTAATCAAACTCTGTTGAAATTAAAAAATATGAATTATTGGACTAATTTTAACAAGGAACTAGGAAAGGAACCGAAACCAATGAAATCTATAAGATCTGAATTTTTTTTTTAGAATCTTCATTGGCACTAGACTAATCCCAACTGACCTAAAAGAGAGATCCACCTCAGAAACTTCAAAATTTGCATTTAATTGGACCCACTTAAAAACGAGAGATTATTGGGTTCTGACACCGAACACAGCATACGTTCGGTACTTCACAGTACCGAGCAGTACTAAGCTTAGTATTGAGCAGTACCGAGTTCTGTATTTTACAGTACCGAGCAGTACTGAGCTCGGTTCTGAGCAGCACCGAGCTCAGAATTGCTCGATACTATGAGCTCAGTACTGAGTAGGGGGTGATGTGACTCATTTCATTGGGCTTCGGACGTCGTCCGGTGTCCGAACCCAATAATTTCCCCTTTAAAACACTGTAAGATCCAAACTTAGACAGCATGGCAAAGAAACTGCGCCCAATTCCCAGCCGTTTACTGCTCTCATCCAAATCGAGATCAACAGTGTTGATCGAAATACTTAAATGGAGTTCGACCTTGATATTTCGCATCGACTCTCATCTGGATGAGAGATTATTGGGTTTGGACACTGAACACAACTTACGTTTGGTACTTCACAGTACGAAGCAGTACTGAGTAGTACCAAGCTCATAATTGTTTTATACTGTGAAGTATCGAGCTCAATACTGAATAGGAGGTGATGTAACACATTTTTATTGGACTCTGAACGTCATCCGAACCCAATAACTTCCCCTTAAAAATACTGTAAGATCCGAACATAGACAG
Organism: Dendrobium huoshanense; assembly: GCA_016618105.1. NCBI lineage: Eukaryota > Viridiplantae > Streptophyta > Magnoliopsida > Asparagales > Orchidaceae > Dendrobium > Dendrobium huoshanense. The sequence continues at coordinate 19,071,424 of CM028356.1, forward strand.
CATGGCAAAGAAACTGCGCCCAATTCCCAACCGTTTACTGCTCTCATCCAAATCAGGATCAACAGTGTTGATCGAAATATATTAAAAGGAGTTCGACCCTGATGTTTCGCATTGACTCTGATCGTGATGCTGCTGCCCTATCGAGTTAGGTGAGAATACTGAATATCGTCGTCTTCAGAAACCGTCTGCAAGGTCTAGTCAACCAGACCCTTGTTCTCCTTCTCTGCCATTTCCTCAATGGGAAGGAAGCAGAGCGACCAGTTAGGCAGTGGGAGTCGGCGCTCGGTTTTGATCCCCGTCCTTCTCTCCGTTACCTCCTGCATCCTCGTTTACACGGTTTCGTCGTGGGTCATGCGCCATCCGATGGACACCACCTCGTCTGACGGCGGTTCATCAGCGATTTTAGCGAGACTGGAACGAGTTGATGCAGAGGTTGAGGGTGAAGATATGGGGGAGTGCTGCCGAGGATTAGAGCATTTGGAATTATGGGGGTCGGCTGTGAAATGGGGAACCGATCACAAGTTCAATACCTCGAGAGAGTGCTGCCAAGCATGCAAAGCCATGTGCGGTGGCGTGGATGGACCTTGCTTGTGCGATTCGTGGGTGTTCTGCGGGGACAGAGAACGGTGCCGAGAGAAATTCGGGGAGGTAAACTTTAGCAATTTTCTCTCACTTGCCCTTTTTTGACAATTTGATTTATTCTGATGTCCTTGGATATGATGAAGTTTGCGGCATTTTGGCGTAGGATCTTGGTGGATTATCTAGTTTCTTTATGCTTCCTTTTTAATTAATTATTATTTTTTACCTCTTTTCCGACCCTATTCCTGCCTACATATATAATGAAAAGAAGAAATGCATAACATTCATGGGTTATTGGGTTTGTTGTGTGGTTTTCTGTTGGTAGATCCAGATTTTCTAATCCGTTTTACAAATTTTGATATGTTTCGTTGTTTTTGGCACTTGGGAATATAATCATAAGACCATGGAAGTCAGAGAAAATTGCTATGCATTTTAACAATTTATTTTCCCGGAGGCATTATCATTCCATTATTTAGTTGATTGATCTTCAACTATTGTAAAACATCAAATGATTATGGGATGTATATTTGAGATGAAGTTATTTCATTGTCAGTTTGTATTTTCATTGGACTTCTCAGTATGTGTGCTTGCTTGATTTAATATTGTTTATGAACAACTCTTATTATTCCGGAAGAGGATGGTAACAGCTGAAGATGGTTCTGCTTGATAATTTTTGTGATGCATTTTAATATATTCACATGCTCTTAACTTCATTTGTCTTCTTCTCACCTCAGTGCTGGTTGAAGAAACAGAAGGATGTCATGCTTCCTGCTTTGCAAGAGTCTGGGGACAAAGTTATTTGGACTTCTGGCCTTATATTTGGAAAGGGAGAGGTACGTTAATTTTGTTGATGTTTGCAGATGAGTGTTTTTTTTAATGGTCTGGCTACTTATGTTGAGCTTTCAGCCACCATTGGATAAATGTTCAATTTTTTTAGTGATCGTTACTCTTTTCTCATGTTTATTTTATGCATCAATTAGGGTGCATTTGAATCATCATTAAGCTCTAATCAGGTAGACCTTTCTCATTGGATTATAGTGAAACAATGAGAAGTTTGACATCTTAAGAATGTGAACCAATTTAAAATGTCTTGCAAAAACAAAGAACTTAAAAAGAGCTTCATACCTTTCTTTTTGTAACCCTTGGAGTAATTTAGGCTCATAAAGTTTGTAGCAACTTGATGTGTCATTTATTGTCCACACCAAAATTTAGATGGTTTAAGTGTCGTTCAAAAAAAAAATTCCCATCTAAACTGTTAGAATTGAATCATTTGATTGAGATCTTTTGTATATTTCACTCAACTGTTCAATCGCTGCACCTGAAAACTGAGTTTTTTCAGAATATTTTTATATTTTATGAACTTTACACCTATATTCTGAGTAAAATGTGCAAAATTATTAACTTTCAGTTTAAAGCTGGATAACCTCATTTACTGCAGTCAACTACTCCCAGTGTCATTTACTGAAAATCTTTTCATTCAGGATAGATTTAGTGCTAAGATCTGCCTTGCGCTTTTCTGAAGTTGGTGCTTGATTGATGCATTTACTATTGATAGGTGGGGGATGTTAGGAGATGGAAGTAAACCACCACAACGAAACAAACAAGAAAGTAAAAATAGTGGAAAGTAAAAGGACATCAGGATTTAGCGTGGAAAAATTCAAAATTGGAAAAAAACCACGGAGCCATACCACTCCAAGAAATCCATTATGAAAATGGAGAGAAATAAGTACATATCTCACTTTTCTCTCGCTCTCTCCATGTTACTCTACACTTTTGCATTGTTCTCACCCTTTAAACACAAGAGAAAGCAATTAAATAACACCACGGGATGCCACCTTTCAGAAAAAATGAGAAAGCAAACTGTTCAGTCCGCCTCGAAGTGCTGCGGCGCCAGATTAGAGTGTTGCATCACTCAAACCTTCTGTCACCGGTCCATCAAATGATGTTGTGATGCTCAAACCCGCAACGTTGCGATACTACACAATGTTGTAGCACTGAATCTAGGATGCTGCGGCGCTCTACTGTCTGTCGTTTCTCCCGACAAACATTGCAGCACTGTGGCGCTCGAGTACACATCTCCGAGGCATTGTACGAAAAAGAAAATTTCAGGTGCAAAATGCCCGAACCCAAGCAAGAAATAGAATTAAGATCCGAGGCAACTGTACAGTCCAATTGATTGAAATAATCATATCATACAGACTAATAGGGGATTGCCAAATCTGAAACTCATATCTCCAAGTATCTTGATGTGCAGGATGTCCATTTTCTAACTAATACCAAACATTACTTTTCTTTCATTATAACAAGGTGATGCAATAGTGCAAGCTTTTTGTTCGTATCTTGGATGAAAGTGCTTGGCCATCATCACCAGTATATTTTAAACTTGCCCCAAATTATTTGGTGTTGACTTTATAAAAAATCCCCTTCCCTAGTTAAGGATATGATTTGTCACCATCTAAATAAGTGGATACAAGAAAACGAAAGGTTTTGAACTTTTTATCCTTCTATGATAAGAATATATGACTACTAACGGATACCTACATCAATTCCTAGGGAGATTCATTTCTTCTAAGTCCTTACAAGTTATACATGTTCTGTACCAGCAATGGTTTGAATTCCTAATAGTACTTGGAATTTTTGGATTATTGACTTTCTATTCCCGTTTGATTTCTTTATTAATATTTTATTAGGTTAATTCCGTGAAATGACTGTTAGCTATAGTCAGTATTGAAACAAGCACGGTCCTTACCTTTGCATTTCTGATAAAATCATTCTACATTGACATTTTCTTATTCTATTTTACTATATTTTATCATGCAGGGCATTGTTAGCTTGGAAACAGAATACGGAAACATTCATATTAAAGTAAGCGTCAGATAAATATTTTATTAATTTTAACCTGATAAATTTTTTCGCTATTTATCGTGGCAGAAAATTCTTATTTGTCAAATTAGATAAAGCATTCCTCTTGTTTATTCCAAGATAATACTGAAGAACTTGATTAATGATAATTTTCTATTTATTTTAAGTTCATCTCTCTTCAAACTTGAACTGTTGTCAAGGAATCCAACCTTAACATTTATGGGATTGTTGGATCCATAATGTTCGTGGATAATAATCCAGATCTTACTTGAGAATTGAATAAAGGCTGAATGCGAGAATCGGGAGAGAAGTTAGTTTTTAGAGAATATTTGGGGAATTGGATTACAGAGAACTTGGCCGATCCTCTTTAACTAGATAAGGCTAGTCACTCAAAGTTAAGGGAACTCAATTCAATGAAAAAGAGATTTTGTCCGAAAAAATTACGCCATAATTGATATGATTTCATAACTTTCTGGATCCGGTTCAAGTTCACATTGTTACCTGAGTAATCAGGCTTATGTGAATATAAGCGTAAAAGCCTGAAAAGCCTGAAAATTTTCTATTTTTTAGATAATATGTTGCTACAGTGGAAGATAATATTAGAGAGAGTCGCCTTAGATGGTTTGGTCACGTTAAACGGAGGCCTTCCGATGACCCAATTAGGAAAGTTGAGGTATTAGATTTGACTATGTTAAGAAAGGTAGAGGTAGACCTAAAAAGACTTGGTTAGAAAATATTAGAAATAATCTTTCTTTATTAGATTTAAATGAGAATTTGACTTTTAACCAGACAAAATGACAAAAAAGGATTCATGTAGCTGACCTCACATAGTGGGACAAAAGCTTGATGATGATGTTGTTGTTGTTAGATAATCTGTTCAAGGCTTTTCAAGTTTCTTTAGCACTTTATAATCATGAAATAAGATGTTAAACGAACTCAACTGATATATTTGGTATTTATCTCTACTGACATATTAACATCAAAACAGCTTTTCCCCGATTGTGCTCCACACTCCGTCGCTTACATTGTTGAATTACTGGGAGCTCGACACTGTGCCGGTTGCCGAATTTACCGTGCCGAGGGACGGGGACACTCATGGGATCCTGTAGGAAACCACATAACAGAGGTGCTGCTCAATTCTCTTTCCACAATACTGGCATTGTGTCATCTTACACATTTTTTTTAATAACGTTCCATTTGTCCTGGATTCAATCCTTTGTAGGCTTCCTTTGGCCCCCCTTACGCCCTTATTCAAGGAACACTGGAAGCCGAAGGTCTTCCTTTCAAAGGTATACCTGCAGAAGCTTGCCCCACAATCAAAAGAGGCTCTGTTGCTTGGGTTGGTGCAGGCCCAGAGTTTTTCATCAGCTTGGCTAATCACCATGAATGGGTAAGAGCATATACCATCTTTGGCTCTGTCCTTCCCGAAGATGTGGAGATTGCTGAGAAAATTGCTGGACTTCCAACCAAATCGGATACATGGAATAGTGTTAATGTATCAGTGTTAGAGAAACCAATTGATTTGAAAATCAAACGCATTTCCACAAACAATGGAGACCTCAATCTTGGAAGCAATGCAAACTCTGGCTCTAGCTGATTTGATTTTGTTTCTTTCATAATATAAAGGAAATGAGAGACAAACTGTATGATGTTGTTGTTGTAGGCGTTGAGGCTTTTTGCTGACTAAACATTTTCTTTATGCTTTTCCATTTTTCGCTTCTGAAGTTGGAAGGTTCAATGGTTTACTTGCAAGTATTCCAAAGGAAAAAAGAAAGTGAAGTTGCAGCTTCTTGGGATTGTTCGATGGAACTAGTAGCGTGTGTTCATCATCTACTAGCTAACAATTTATTGCTTTGCATTTTTCCATGGCTTTCGAATGTGGAAGTAGCATAAAATAATAGATAAAAGTAAAACAGTTGGGTCTAGATGTAGCCGTCCAAGTGATGTGGATCCCAGCTGTAGGAGAAATTATTCTGTGCGTACGTCGAACAAAGTTCTAGATATGAAGATTAATCAGAATGAGACACGTCAATAATATTGAGTACGATACCGAGCAATATCGAGCCGTGGTACCGACATGGCTTATTTTGATTGGTCCTGAATGATGTTCGGCGTCCGTAAATAATAATTTCTTCAGCCGTAGAGAGGAAGGGAGAGAAGTCGAGCGTTTGGAGGGGATTGGGTGGCTCATGATCAATGAAGAGAGGGGGGGGGGGGGGGGGGGGGGATTGGATGGCTCATGATTAATGAGAAGAGGGATAGCACTGAAGAGGAGATTCGGTGCAATTTTAATATTGAACGTCAACTATCTTGTACATAAGTTTTTGGTCTTTTAATGAGGATGGCTCAAATACTACAGCAACAAATTTGTATGGCACTCTTTGGGGTTGGTTATATGAATCATATTTCTTCATTGTGTTTGTTAAGAGTCAATTTCTCATTTAAATATAATAAAAATGTTACTTCTTATACTTTCTAACCAAGTCTTTTTAAGTTTACTTCTACCTTTCTTAGTGTATGACAAATATAATATTTATACTCTCCTAATCGAGTAATTCGAAAGGTTAATATTTTATGTAACCAAATCCTTTAAAGCAACTCTCTCTAATCTTATTTGACACTAAAGCTAGCTATTCCCGCCTTTTCACATATATACTTGTTTCACATTTAGCCTTTAAAATCACTCATCCACCTGAGCATCCTCATTTCTATAATACTTAGCTTAATTTTATGCTTCTCTTTTAATGACCAACATTTTGCGCCATGAAGGATTACATGCCTCACCATTATATTATAGAATTTTCACTTAAGGGGTAATTTTCTATCACACAACAGATCTGATGCATTTCTTCACTTCAAGGGGGTAATAAGGGATAGCGTTTAAACACACATACAACACATACGTGAGAGTCAAATCTATAACATCTTAGTTGGGAGCCAAACTTCCAACAAACAAACCAATAAGAGCTACGTTCTTCTCATCTATTTCACTATCAATTTAAACAATAGATCTATGATATCTAAAACATGTACTCTTTTTAATGACTCAATCGTCTAAAGTCAAAAATCTCCACTAAATTTATTCCCACTAAAATATTAAGAAAAAAATGTGCCTGAAATGGCTATATGCTGAATAATATTATTGACTTAATAAAGGTTGTAGTTGAATTTTGGGGTGAGTTGTAGTGAGCTGATTTGATCAAATTAATTAACTGTATCTCATTAATCTCTAGGTTATAAAAAATTCTCCTCCAAAGAGTTGAAATGTTACAACTATGGTAGAGGCCCAACATGAACTCTTACTTTAATCATCCCTTTAATATATATATATAAATCTCCACAACATTCAACTTACATCTCATTTTATCATTTTAACAGCAAAAAACTTTTCAGTCTGGTACAGTAAGTGCGATCGTCTCTTACTGAAAAGCACCTTCAGAAGCATCATGCCATGATTGCCAAGGAAATATAACAAAATTGTCTAGTTCATGAGGTTACTGAATTGTTCACCCAAAATAACAACAAAATTATTTGTTTGTCTTTATATACTCAACATTGTAACCAAATTAAGTTGAGCATTGCAGAGATAAAAATATTTAGATAGATGAGTGATTTTACTCTTAAAGATAGAATATAAAATGAGTATATACAAGAAAAGATTAGAAGGGCTTCTCTGATAAATAAGATTAGAGAGCTGCCTTAGATATTTTGGTCACGTAAAACATCAGCCTTCTGATTATCAGATTAGGTGAGTGAGAATGTATTACAGTTGTCCAATGTTACGAAGGATAGATATGGATATTAAAAGACTTAGTTAAAAAATATAAGAAATGACCCTTTTTATTTTTAGATTTAAACAAAAATTTGAGTCTTAATAGGATAATAGAAAAAAAAAAAAGATTCACATAGTACTCATACGCAACTCAACTCAATCTGTTTGTTGGAAGCTTTGGCTACTAACCAAAAGATCTTTGATACGAGTTTTACGTATGTGATATGTGTGAATTTATTTTAATTGACTTAATGTTCTAAAAAAAACCAACACAATGGCATAAAGACTTAATATTATTATTATTATTGTTGCTGCATTTAATCACGATTGTATGTCTAAAAAATAGCATACTCAGTATATCAAATCCACCACTACAGTAGACTGTTCAAAGAAAATATGGAAATTATATATAGTAAGACCATGTAATGGATAGATTTCAACGTTTTAAAACTCTAGCATAAAATTGGAAACAAAAAGTGAAAAATAAACCAGGGAAGTAGCTGTAAATACAAAAACCACATCAGCTTATTATTCCCTTATACAACAGCAGTCTTCTGCTGATCGTCAAAAACCCAGTTCTTCCACGATCTTGCTCTTCTCTTCCTCAGCCTCTCAGCAACAGCGAAAGCCAGCTCTAAAGACTGTGAAGCATTCAGTCTGGGATCACAGTGTGTGTGATATCTAGAGCTCAAATCATCGAAGGTCACAGCCTTTGACCCACCGATACACTCAGTGACATTTCGCCCTGTCATCTCCAAATGAACTCCGCTGGGGTGGCTCCCCTCTTGTTCGTGGACGTCAAAGAATGCCCTCAGTTCAGACTGAATGAGCAAAAAATATAAATGAAACTCGTATTTGCCTGTTTATGATTCATAAAGAACATAGAAAATGGTTTTTTGTTTGCTTACTCTAATAGCATCAAATGAGCGCGTCTTCAAGCCACATGGAGCCTTCATGGTGTTTCCATGCATGGGGTCGCTCACCCAAGTAACTATGAGTCCAGCCTGCCGCACGGCTCTGATCAGATGTGGAAGCTTTAGTTTCATGTTCTCAGCTCCCATGCGTGCAATTATGGTCAATCTACCAGGCTTGTTGTGAGGATTCAAAATCTCACACAATTTCACAAGCTCGGAAGGATCCATCTTGTCACTCGCCTATATGGAGATACACCAATTATGGGTTAGAAAACTTGAGGGGAGTGGTTTGTAAAACATAGTCTTCGTTTGGGATGACTTTCTTTCTGCTTCTTAAAGCATTTTTTAATATAAAATTTTTAATTTTTGTACTAAAAAGCTGCTTTATGAAGCAGTAACCAAAGCCGTCCCAAAAGAAACCATATTATGCAAAGAGCTGTATGAAGGACATAATTATAATTATCTTTTAAAATAAAAAGAAGGATATAAACAGAAAAAAGGAAAATTGAAGACCAGTTAGAAAATCTTGCCTCAATACAAAGACTGAAGTGTAAATTAGCCCAAAAACATACATACCATTTTATACCATCATATTTACATATCTAACACCCAAAATTTTAATATTACATACATACAACCCTATATTATTTTAATATAAAATATGTCACTCATATTTCCTTCCTACCACTCATATATTTTATTTCTATCACTCATATTTGATATGAAAATGAACTATGGGTGGTATGTATGTAATATTAAAGATTTAGGTGTTAAATATGTAAATAGAATAGTATATGGTGGTATGTATGTAAATCTCCCAATCTACAAAACAATCTTGGATGAAAGTACACCATAATGAATACATGAGCTCTAGGATATTATGGATTACTTCTTTGATCTAGGCAATGACTACAACTCAAATCAACATAACAAATGGGCTAAATAGAGATTAATAAAATGATGATATTTTCCTAAGCAACACCATATGTCTATTTTAACATGATCTGTAACATCAAGTACCAAAAGAACACAGATAAATAGATAACGGTAGCAGATGATGGTACAGATTCGACCTTCCATATAATTCTATGTTATGCTGGGCAAATGGAACATGATAAAACTTCTAGGAAGGCTTTGTTTGGGACAGCTTTTTTTCTGCTTCTAAAAACAAGTTTTTTAGTACAAAAATTAAATTTTTTTACTAGAAAGTTGCTTTAAGAAGCAGTAAAAAAATAGTCCCAAACGAAGCCGAAGTCTCATGAGAAAGCATTACCTTTATGCCCAAAGGATTGGACACCCCACGAAGAAATTCAACATGTGCACCATCAAGTTGTCGAGTCCTCTCACCAACCCACAACATATGAGCTGAACAATCATAGTAGAGACCCGTTGTGGAATCCTCCCTCGTAAGTGCTTGCTCATAAGGCAGGTGAAGACATTCATGTGATGTCCAGAAATCTGTCGTCGTCATTATAGGATGATCAGCAGTAAGACCAGCAGCAATCATGAATCCAAGAGCGTCATCAACCCTCTGTGCCAACTCCATATATCTAAACATAATAATTCAAAAGAAAATTTTCAACAGGAGACATGATGCTCTGTAATCTGTATCAAAACATTTTACAAAAATCCTCATTTTTGAACCAATAACATACAAGTATAATCTGAAATGGATATATGTCTAAGAAGAATTGTACAATAAATAGATATCATGGAGACTTAAAAAGAAATTTTATAAACCATGATTAAGTCGATAATGTCATATAGATTTGAGTATTGACTAATAAAAATGGACATTGATATCTAAGTTGATGGTGAAAATTTTGAGAAAGTAGAAAGATGTGTGGCAAAAACTAAGTATAAATTAAAGAATATTTGTATTAGAGGAATGATTAAACATGCATTTATCGAAGATAAGGTAACTTAATATTTACCTAAAGTGGTTTGGGTGAGAATAAAGAATGATAGAAAATACACCTATGAGACGAACTAATAAAATTAATATTAGAGGATTGGGAAGAAAAAGAGGTAGAACGAAGATAACATGAATAGAACTTGTTCAAAATTATTTGCAAGGAGAACATTCAATACCTCAGGTAACATTTATTAAGAATAAATGAAAAATGAGAATTCATAAAGCCAGCCCCAAATAATTGGAATAAAGGTAGTAATGATGATGATGATGATGATGATGATGATGAACAAGATAAGCTCACCAGTTTGCAAACCAAAATTCATTAAATAATCTTGGTAAAGCAAAAGAAGAAATAAGACAGAGACCAAAACAAACCTAGTAAGTCAAAGATGGAATTAAATACATGAATGTTGGACCTAACTTAGAACATTTTGGACAATCCTTAACCAAATCACAATTTACTCCTAACAGTCCACACACTCATTTTGATTAAAAGGAATGAAAAGAAAATAAATAAAAAAAACTAAAACCACACCACCACAACTACAATACAGCTTCAGACTAATTCAAAATCAAAATTCAAGCGTAAACCCTTAATTCGGATAAGGAAGAATAACCAATCCAAGAAAGGGAGAATTTAAAGTTTGATCTGCTTCTTCCCTATAAATCAAATGGTTAGCTAAGAAAATCTTGAGATGCAATCCCAACAAAATATTAACTTTGGCACTCACTTTGTTTGGCATTTTACCATCCAACATTGGCTTATTTATTAGGATGACAACTGAATCATTCCAACTTTATAAATTAAATGCCATGGCTAAGAGCTTTATGGAAGTTGTAATTAGGCATTTATCTTATTAACTAATTACACATGAATGGCAATAGTTTTTCATTCAAACATCAAAGATTTTTCTTCAAGCTCATGTAAGGATAATTTTTGGAAAAAATAGTAAATTGAACCCTGAAAAATTGTCTTTTGTTTACACGTTTCTTCTTTACTTCTTTTGTTTTTTAAAATGAAAATGCAACAAAAGATACCTATTCCCTTGCTCACTGTGCTCCACGAAATCAAGATTCCATTTTGTAACTCTTTGAATAGATGCATAGCCTCCTGTAGCAAATGCTCTAAGAAGATTCAAAGTACTTGCAGATTGGCTATAGGCTCTAATCAACCTTTTCGGATCGGGCCTTCGAGCCTCTTCACTAAAAACATCATTGTTGATGTTGTCTCCCTGATAACTAGGAAGCTTCACACCATCAATGATCTCAAAGGGCTCCGATCGTGGTTTGGCAAATTGCCCTGCCATTCTTCCAACCTGATAAGCATTACTAAAACATTAAATTCACAATCAAACAAGATGGCAAAAAGGCACCAAGTAAATGCAAAAGGGGATGTATTTTTTAGGTTAATCTTGAAGAGCAAAGCAATATTTTTAATCACAAAAAAAGAGCTAATTAACATTCATATAGTTCTACTTAGTTTTTCTTCGTTACGGTGATAACTGGGCCGCTAAAAACCCACTTTGAATGCCTGGGATGTAAGAAACACAAGCAAATAAAAAATAAAAGGATAGAAAAAAGAAGAAACTATTATCATCGTTTACAAAACTTAAAATTTGACTCCGAAAATGGGTACGCTACAGTAATTTTCCACAAAGTCCGCTAACATCAATAGTAGCATGCAACGGGAACAGTTAAAGATGAAAAAAATAACAATTACTTTCATTGATATCTTTCTCTTCGAGAACAAAACAAAACAATGCCTTATAACGTTAAGGGAACTTGCAAAAAAAATTTAAAGACGAGGAAGGCATTGGGAATTTTAATCGACTGGATTTATAAAAATTGGATTGGCATTAGAAAAAAAAGGCTAAAATTTACGCACCTTAATGATGGGCATCTGTCCTCCAAATGCTAACACAACTCCCATCTGCAGCAAAACCCTAAATGTATCCCTGATGTTATTGGCGTTAAACTCCTTGAAGCTCTCGGCGCAGTCGCCCCCCTGGAGAAGGAACGCCTTCCCCATGGCAGCCTCACCCAACCTCTCCTCAAGCTTCCTCGCCTCGCCGGCGAACACAAGCGGCGGATATGTCTCCAAATTCCGGAGGACGGACTCCAGCTCCGCCGGGTCCGGGTAGGTTGGAATCTGGAGCGCCCTCTTCGATTTCCAGCTACCTGGAGACCAAGTTGAGGCCGTAGCCCGCGCTCTTACTCCCATAGAAACGTTAATCCTCAAAAAATCAAATCTTTTTGATGGTTCATGGTTTCTGGGAGCTGTCCGCCGTAGAAGGGAGGCGTTTGCACCTGGAGTGAGGTTGACTCTACCGGTCAGGGCTGCCATTGATGATTGATTGGGAGATGACCGACGAACGCCCCGACAAAGTTACGAATTTTTAGAAGAAGATATAGCACCTCTGCCGCCGTTGAGGTTTTCTTTGTCTTGTCGCTACGTTTTCTATCTCCCGGGGGGAGGCGAGCGAGGGAGATATTTCCAGCTGTGCGACGTATGTCGACCTTCCGCGTGGGAACCTTAATTTGTGACAATTCAATTATTTAATTTATTTTATTAGGTCTTTGAAATTATAATAGTTTTTTTTTTCTTTTTTTTTTTAAATTAAGGGAATTGTAATAGTTTTTTAACCATAATTAATATTTATAGGGTTGCATCGTAAATAATTGGAAGTTTTTTTTAAGGATTATTTTATTTGTAGTGAGAGAAGGACCAAGCGCCAGATCACAGATGTGAGTAGGATTGAAACACTCGTCATTATTTCTTAATTGTTAATTAAATAATTGATTTAAAACTAATATTCAAAATTAATTTGTCTATATATATAAATATATATATACTCATATAATTAAAATCTCTAAAATACATAAAATGTCATTGATTTAAAATTAGTTAAAATAAAATATATATTTTATGAATATATTATGAAGAGATTTAGATATTAAAATTTATATGATCAAATATAAATATTTAAAAGTTAAATATATAATATATAAGATTAATATACTAATATTTATTACAATTACAATTTATTATGTGATTAATAATTTGGAGGGTTTAATTTGAGCTATATATTCAAGTTTTTTAGCTATTTAACTTGTTTTATTTCAGTTAAATCTATTTGAAGATTGAAGACATTTTCTTCAAGCATTTGTTTGGAAGACTTTTCTGTATTTTATAAACTGAAGACAGATTTTTCAAACAGTTAAAAGTGTAATTTATAATTTTCATATTCAAATTTATTGTAAACTCTTTTGCATTTTGTTAATTGTTTTTTAATTCAACAAATCAACAAAATATAAACTGTAAATTCTTTTGTATTTGATAAATTGCTGTAAATTCTTTTCTAATTTGTAACTTTTGTTAGCTGATTTATAGTTTATATTTTGTAATAATTATTGCAAAGTGTAAAATGTTTCTAATTTAATAATTTGCAGTTTGTTATGTGTAAAATGGCAAATAATTTGATGAAATGAGACAGGAGATTCTTTTTTTTTTTTCAGGTTTTTTTTTTTCTCTCTTCATTTTACTGATGATTTTGGCCTTCTTAATACCATTCTCCATGTGAATTCTTGCTTCTAAATTCTTCTGGATTGAACTCTATTATTTTAAGTTATGTAAATTTTATCTGCCAAGAATTCCAACTTCAGAATTTTTTGCTTTGGAATTTTGGCAAGTCGTGTCGGGTTGACTCGGGTCTAAAGCGGGTTGAGTTCGGGTTCAAGAAATTGAACCATTTTTTAAAATGGGTCGGGTCAAATATAGTGCAAGGACATTTTCAAATTGAACTCAAACCCGACCCAATTTTGACAGCCCTAGTTAGAAGAGTTGGTTTGCCCTCTATAGATACTCTTCACACTTTCTCTAAAGCCAAAATCACTTGGAAACACTACAATATCAAATCCCTTTTTTAAGGTTGATGCAATAAAGTTTATGGTTTTATTTGGGCTAAGCCTAATAGTTATTCCCCTCCTTTTTGGAAACAACTTCACAGCATTGCATTCAAGCAGAGAAAAATATGATGGAATTTCTAACAGTAACGCTCTTTTTTCCTTATCATTGGATGAAAGGTCTCTTGTGGATGGCTTTCTTACTGCTTTAAGAAGTATAATTTTTTATTAAAAAGCTGTTTTAATAAGCAGAATGCCGTCCCAAATAAAAAATTAATTCTTTGATGGTATGTTATTCTTACACAAGAAAATAGCACATCCCTATAACTTTTTTCATCTTGGGGAATATGTTAGAGATGCGTAATCACTCTGATAACATATCATGTAAAATCAATAGGAAAATTTTCTTGTTGGTTGTACAAGTCATTGCATATTATATGTGGCAAGAAAGAAACAATCGTATATTTAGAGGTAAGTTTTTGAATGTCAATAACATCATTGAAAAAATCAGATTTGTTATTAGATTGAAGAGTAGATGGGATCACAATTCAGATTTGTATTTTTAAGTAGTGAGGTTCTTTTTAACTTTGTTTGCTCATTTTCGTTTAGTTCTTGAGCCCTGTTTTGTCACCTTGTGTGACAATCCTCACTAAATATGTCCCATTTTGTTGTTGTTCTTTTGGTTATTCTGAGCCTCATTATTTTGTTTTTACTTGAAGAATAAAGAATGCAGGCATCCCTCCATTAAGAAGAGAAGAGGCGAGTTGCTGAGAGTGTTGTAAGGAACTTTCGATAAGGAGATTTAGATATTCAAAAAGTCAATGCAAAAACCCAATTATCTGCCTTAGGAAAACTTGGATCCACTTGAGAGAGACCTTATATCATCAAAGAATATGTCAGATTTCCTAGAATGTACATAATTCAATCATGTCTAATGAAGAATGGTGGTGATTTTAAAACATTTAACCACGAGAAGAAAGCACTCAGAAAATCTCGTAATGTGTATATTGAAACAATAAACACAAAAAAATCTAAATCTTAGTTCTTTTATATTTCTTCACACATACACACACATATATATATATATATACACTACAACAGCAAGTCTTTATCCAACTATGTGGGATCAGTTACATGAATAAGTTTTTTTTTTCCTTATGTCCTATTAAGAGTCAAATCCTCATTTAAATCTAATAAAAAAAGGCATTTCTAACATTCTATAACAAAATTTGTTTAGGTCTACCTCTACATTTCTTAACATAAGTCAGATTTAATCCATCTACTCTCCTAGCCGGGTCATAGAAAGGCCGACATTTTATGTGACCAAATCATCTAAGGTGACTCTTTCTAATCTGATATGCCACTGAAGTTACTCCAACCTTTGCACGTATATGCTCGTTTCACATTCTATCTAATTACAAAACTCATCCACCTGAGGATCCTCCCTACAAATAAATATATACATACACACACGCACTTAAAAAGTAACCTGGTGTGATCTTATTATATGCCTAACGGACTCAAAAA
Organism: Dendrobium huoshanense; assembly: GCA_016618105.1. NCBI lineage: Eukaryota > Viridiplantae > Streptophyta > Magnoliopsida > Asparagales > Orchidaceae > Dendrobium > Dendrobium huoshanense. Next base: position 19,086,896 of record CM028356.1, read on the forward strand.
ACTTGTCCAAGAAAATCAATCGCTTGGCCTTCTAGAGGAACAATTACATGTTCGATCGTAAGGTCAATACTTTATTTTATTTCCTTCAAGTATTGTAAACTTCAGAAAAAGGGAACTGAGGACTTGACAACGTAGATGAAGCCTAAGAAGCTTCCCTCATATTGCATACTTAGCCAGTTAAGCTAATGATCGAGTTACCATAGTAATCTCCTGTCATCTTAAAAAATATTCCAACTTTCTAATTATTTTTCATACCAGACACAGCATCTTTGAATTTCCTGTCTGCTCTCTTAGCAAACTTTGTAGCCGCTAACCCTACCGTTTTTTTTTTTTTTTGGCCCTGTATGCTGCCACTGATGCTGTCCATATAGCTACTCTACATAAGACCTTAGCATACAAGATGAAAAGAGTGGATTGAGTGACTGTATTTTAATATATGTATGTGTATGGTGTGCGTGTGTATTTGATAGAGAGTGTGTGTGTGTGTGTATGAGAGAGAGAGAGAGAGAGAGAGAGAGAGCATCTTTAGCAGGACCATAATTACAGAGCATTCAAACACAAGATGAAATCATTTAATTCAATCTGCAATACCAAGTTCATGAAGTTAGGACAATATGATTGCAGATAATCATTTGAAGAAGCAAATGGTGACACAAAAATCATCCAAAAAGACATAACTTTTCTCTATACTTATGAGAAGCCAAAGTTGAAACCACTATGATCATCAATTTTGTAACGTGTGCATCAAAAATTTAATTCAGTGAATCTTATTTCCATTCCCAAACAACCAATACTCTTGATAAGACAGAGGAGGCAAAAAGAGTGCTAAATTACAGCACAGCAATGCAAATCTTTCTTAAACCAAGTATCCTGAAGAAATAACATCGTTAAAATGATAATCACAAAAGAAAGAAAATTTTCACCCTAAACACAAATGATCACCGTCCTTCTATACATAAAATTCAAATAATTAGACCAGAAAAATATAGATCATATTTATCAAGTAAATTTTCTATTGGAATGAAAAATTACCTCAAACAATTCGCAACAATTGAACCAGCGACCAACTCTACAAAATGAAGAAATAGGTCAGCGTTTTGGGTACCTTGATCCACATTTCTTCCAAGGACACCTGATCTGAATCCTTCATGGAGACGCATTACTTAGTTTTAGGGAGCAAATTTTGCACAGAAAGTAATCCGTGAACTGAAGAAAAACTAAGCTGAAAAGGATATATTATGAGGTAGAAAATGGCAGAACCATTATAAAACGTTCCACTAATATTTTTTAGAAAGACATACAAATTAAGTGCATTAAGGGTTGAAAAAAAGCCTGATTTTCTGGGACAATTTCAGCAATAATGTTTCCAATACAGCAGGTTATAAAATCAAGAATAAAATATATGGGGGGCTAATCGAAAAGGAAAATAAATAAACAGTGAAATTGAATTCCTTTTCTATAAAAATTAACTCAGTAGTTTCTGTGAAGATAAAATGTTCTATAGAAAACAGTTTTAATACTATCAGTTTATAAGGTTTAGTCAACAGCACCAACAACCAATTTAAGGCCAATAATTCCATACCCATGGGTAATCAATGTAAAAGCTAGTGTAAATTCCGGTTACAAATTAAAGTACTGTGAAACAAATGAACTTGATCAGTGCTTGTAGCCTAAGACACAAATAGACATCCCAACTGAAGTTTGAGAACAAAAGATGTACAAGTTCCAACCCTTGCAGTTAAAAAAAAGATAACACCAATGAAGGTGGATAATTTCTAGAAATATCCTGTCGGTGCAATAAATAAATAAACAGCATCATTAGCCTTATCTTAACTATTTTGATTGAATTAACAAATCCTCATTTTTTTCTTCGATCCTATAAATTGTTAATTGAGGTATTAAGTATAGTTTTCATAAATCATTTGAACAACTATTCATTTCTCCTTAAGGCTTAAGCCTATCCTCTCTTCCTAATCCTTAACAATAATTGTAAATACTTGACTAACGGGTGCATTTTCTTCCATTCCTCTTCATTGAATATATCAGCACTACCTCGGTCTATTTTCAATTACCCTACACTTCAAACTTCAAAGATGCCACTTTGATCATTCCTTCTATGTAATCATTCTTTAATTTATCCTTCCTAGTTTATTAATTAGAAAGAGTAGTACATATACTACTTCTAATACTAATCAATAATGTATTTTGTATATATTAAACAACTTAACATATATTTTAACTAATGCTAAGCAAATTAATTCTTATGATACTGGATTATGTCTTCTCAAGATCAATAAAATCATATAAAGATCCATTCTCTGCTCTCTATTATTTTTTATTAATTATCATAACACCAAAAAATTTTAACCACAAATTTCCTTGGTATGAAACTAAATTAATTCTTGAAATTTGATGTAAGCTTTTAAAGTTATATTTTATTACTCTCACCCATGGCTATAAGTTTGATTCTTCTATAGTTATCACTCTCTTAAGCATCTCATATGTTCTTAAATATTAGTACTAAAATGCTTCGTCTCATCCATGTAGTATCCCTCAATCCTCATGAATCTCTCAGGAGAACCAAAAACCCTGCTTTTACTCATCTTTTTCAAAGCTTACTCTATTTTACATCTTAGATTAGATTAATTTATAATACAACTCATTATTTTGTAAATTATATTCTTCTAAAATAATTTCTTTCTTAAAACTCTAACTTTATAAATTCTCCAAATAATATTTTCATCATTATTAAGCTCATATTATCTTTAACTCTGATAAAACTAACTTAACCAAAGTTTCTAGATAATTTACCTCTCACCGTGTATATATATATATATATATATATATATATATATATATATATATATATATATATATATATATATATATATATATATATATATATATATATATATACCATTTTCTCCTTCCTCTAAAGTCTATCATATAAATCTTCAAAAGTTATATTATTGTTTTACTCAATACACTCATTGCAATAATCAATCTAAGTTACTGTAGTATTTAATTTTGGTCACTTCCAAAAACACATTTCTTTCTATTAATAATTTCAGTTATTGTTACGGCATGATACTATTGTTTCTCAAAATCAATTTGGATTCATGTCGGGTAGGTCAACTATGGAAGTTATACATTTATTGAGAGGTTTGATGCAGAAGTATAGAGAAAATAAGGAGGATCTACATGTGATATATATTGATTTAGAGAAAGCATATGATAAAGTTCCAAGAGAAGTGCCATGCAGAGTTCTTGAAAAGAAATGGGTTAATAATGCTTATATTCAAGTCATCAAGGATATGTATGCAAGAGCTATTACTTGTGTTCAAACACAAGTTATCAAGTATTTTCCTATTTCACTTGGATTAAATGAAGGATCAGCTTTAAGCCCATATCTTTTTGCTTTAGTTATGAATGTTCTCACTAGACATTTGCAAGAGGTTGTACCCTAGTGTATACTTTTTGCTAATTAGATTCCTCTTGTTGATAAAACTAGAGAGTGAGTTGAAGGTATACTTGAATTATGGAAGTCAACCTTAGAGTCTTACAGTTTTCATTTGAGTAGATCTAAAACTAAATATATTGAGTGTAATTTTAGTAGTAATATATCTAGTGGAGGGATTGTGACTTTGGGCAATCAAGTCATTAATAAGAGTACACATTTTAGAAAACTTGGATCAATTGTTCAAAGTGATGGTGAAATAGATGGGGATATTATTCGTAGAATTCAAGTTGGATTGTTGAAGTGGAGGAATGTGTTAGACCGGTCCAAGGAGGACCGGTCCAGCCGGCCCAGCCCCTTGGGCCGGCTTTGCTTGTTTACGCCAGGAGGGCCGGCGGACACAAGAAGAGGGGAGATGGGTGGGGTCCACTTGAAGTTTGAATTGTTTCTTGGAGCCAAAAGGAGGGGAAGCAAGGGTAATTAGGTCCTTTTGTTTTAGATTTGAATTGTATGCATTAAGTAGGGGAGAAAAGGGGGGATTAGGGTTATGAGATATTTTGTGAAAGTTTTCTTGTTCTCTTTTGGTGGCTAGGGCTCTAGATTGAATTCTAGAGATTTGGAGAGTGCGATCCTCCTCTCGAATAGAGGATCCTTGTATCTTTGCTATTTTCCTTTCATCTTCTAGTAAAATACAAGTTCTTTCTTCGTGTTTCTATCGTTTTTCTCGTGTTTTCCCACTGTTTTGGCTGATTTCCTGCTGTGGACAGCAGTTTGCTGTGAGATCTTTGGCTAAAGTGAATAGGAAATACTTGGAATCAAGTATTTCCTATCAAATTGGTATCAGAGCAACGATTTGGGACCACCGGCGGCTGAATTTCAGAAATTTCAGCAAGATCTTCGTCTCCGGAAGAAGATTTTGTGGATCCGATAGAAGAAAAATGGCCGGTAAGAAGGTGGAAGTTTTAGAAGGCGAGTTTGGTCAACTGAAGACAGATCTGGAGGGGAAATTCATGGAGATCTCTACCAACAATGAGAGGTTGGAAGGGAGGTTCGCGGCGATGGAAGAAATGATGAAGAAATTATTGGAAATGAAGACCCATCCGGACACATCGGAAGTGAGAGAGACCAATGACGTCCATGGCGTAAGAGGAAATCCGAACCCGATCCGGGGGAGGAGGAATCCGGAAGTGGAGATTCTTGAAGGTGAAGACGACATGCCACCTCTAGAGCCACTCTCTAGAGAGGAGATGAGCATGAGAAATGACCGCCGAGGTGCTGATTTTCAACGTCGAGGTGCTGATTTTCAGCGTCGAGGTGCTGATTTTCAGCGTCGAGGTGTGGAGTTTGGAGGCAGGCGGGGGGAATATGAAGGTAGTGCGGATTTTGGAGAAAGGAGAGAAGAATACCAGCGTCAAGGTGCTGATTTTCAGCGTCGAGGTGCTGATTTTGAAAGGGAAGAGGGGATTATGATGAAGGATTCGATTACCAACGCCGGAGGGAGGATCGGGACACCTGGGGAGCACCTCCTCTTCGAGGAACGGGAGATTACGGAGATTTCCGGGGTAACGGGAGGGATCCGAAGGTGAGGAAGTTGAAGATGCCCATCTTTGAGGGTGAAGATGGCCATGGCTGGATATACAAGGTGGAGCGCTATTTCGCTGTCAACGGGTTGACAGATGACGAAAAACTGACGGCAGCAGGTTTGTGTCTGGAAGGGAAGGCGCTGGCATGGTACCAGTGGAGAGACAGAAGAGAGCCTATCAGGACCTGGCGAGAGTTCAAGGACTGTTTATTAGAGCGTTTCCGAGCCGACGGGGGAGGAGACTTCTATGAACAGTTCTTTGCTCTGACTCAGGAGGGGACCGTGGCCGACTACCGGGACAGATTCGAGTACTTGGCTAGCCGTCTGGATCATATCTCTGAATCGGCCCTGGAAGGGAATTTCATGAAAGGGCTCAAACCGGAGATAAGAACAGCTGTCCGGGTGCTGGAGCCAAGGAACTTAGGCAAGGCTATGGAGCTTGCGCAATTGGTGGAAGATCAGAAGAAATCGGAAAGAGGGGCTCGAGGCAACTACTCGGGGGGATCGTACAAGATGACTACCGCTGTACTACCCTCAAAAGGGGTAGCCACAGGGAACCAGAGGGAGGTGCCCAAGGAGAGATCTGGTGGGGGAGGTACTGGAGGACAGTTCAAGAGGTTGTCTGAGAAGGAGGTACAGGAGAAGAGAGCAAAGGGGCTATGTTTCCGATGTGACGAGAAGTATATGCCAGGGCATAAGTGCAGAGACAGAACTCTTCAGGTTCTCCTCGTTTGTGATAACGAGGAAGACGAGGAGGAAGATGGGAGCAAGTCTGAAGTGGAGGAGGAAGAGAAGATGCATCTGGATGTGGCAGAAGTCTCTCTCAACTCTGTAGTGGGATTCACTCCGAGTCACACTATGAAGGTGAAGGGAGAGATAGCTTGTAAGACCTCGTTCCTTTGCCGTAGCTGCTGGAAAATGATTTTTCCTCCCAGGATCGGCCAGGACGAAGTTTGGATCGTCCAGGCCGATCAGTGCATTGAAAACAGCTGATTTCTGGAGCAAATTCTGGACAGAATCGTCCAGGACGATATTGAGATCGTCCAGGACGATCTGCACTGTTCCTAAAATCGTCCTGATCATCGCCCTGGAGTATCGGCCAGGACGACCAGAATTGGTCTGATCGTCCGGGCCGATCGAGACGATCGGCCAGGCCGATCAGTGTATAGATATAAGAAAATCAGCTCGTTTTGAAGAGAGAGAAAAAAACATTTTTAAAACCAAAATATCTGAGGAGAGAGAAAGAGAAGGAAAGCAAAGGAAGAAGTCCGATTTCGAGGCCCGCGGAGCGATTTTCGTCGTTCGTTGCTGTTGGATAGTTTGTTTATCTCGCGGTAAGGACTCCGAACCTTACTTCTGTTTTCAAAGATATTGTGTTTTGACCGAGTTGTGATCTGTTTTGTGTTTTCGTAGTCGACTTTTCGACATGGTTTTGATTTGACAAGACTTTCACCGCACAACTTTTAGTATGTTATAGATATGATTATTGTATACGATTTGACTGTATTCTACGAAGATTTTACCGGTCGGAATTGATTCTACGCGATTTTAATTGAATAGGAAATTATCAGGACTTGATTTGATTTGGATTCTATAGATTGATAGTCTTGCATTGATGCCGTGGTTATTCTGTTGTAATTTGGTGAAATTCAGAATTTGTCTTTTTGCAGGCTTTTTGTGTAATTTCGATAGACTACCGTTACTCTGCCCGATTTTCGTATGATTTCTGATTTTCTCGGAATTGATAGATTGAATTGATCTGCCTTTGACTATTGATGTGATCGTTCTCGATTTCTTTAATACTGCTTATTGCATCGATTATTGCATTGATTGATTGATTGCTGAAAGACAAGTGGAAACCTAGTTGAACGTTGGTTATAGAAACCAACGTGTATTGAACGAACTACAACAGCACTATTGATATTGAACGAACTACAACAGCACTATTGATATTGAACGAACTACAACAGCATTATTGATATCGAACGAACTACAACAGCACTATTGATATAGATTGACCACTACAACAGCACTATTGATATTGAACGATTGATAACTACAACAGCATCATGACTAGTGTTTGGGCTTGTCGAGTAAGACCAGTGTATGAAATTGCATGTACATGATATTGCATCGCATTAGATTTCCTGATTTGTATTGATTTATTGATGTCGGATCGGTTTATTGATATTGATTGGATTTATCGAATTGCTTGCCGTTAGTATTGACTGGTTTTATTGACTATTGATTTCCGGATTTGCATTGACTCTTTGATCATGTCCGATTGATTGATTTGACTTGAGTTGATTAACTTGCATATTATTTTCAGTGTCGTGCTTTGATTTCAGTTGTAGGCTTTGGTGACCTGCTGGGCTTTGTAAGCTCATTATATGTGGTTAATGATTTCAGGTGCAGGACCTCCAGTTTGACGATCTTTCTGCCGAGTTCCGTAGCTTTTCTTTTGTAGCCTGTATGGCTAGTGTATTATTTCTTTTGGCTGTACTTTGACTGTTGTATATTTTGTGAATTATAGTATCCGCTGCAGTTTCTTTTCTGTAATGTAATTATCTCTGGATATATGTTTGGATGGGTTGATATGAACAGCAAAAGAGGGAAATAGAAAAATATCAGATGAATCCTTTCGCTACACGGATCTCGGGGCATTACAATTGGTATCAGAGCAAGTGTAGTGAAAAGGATTTGATTATATCCAGAGTTGATGATTGCATTATTTGATTTGTTTTGTTTTACGTATTTGATTTCCGCGATTTTGATTCGAACGATTTGTTTTGATCAGGCCGATGGATCCGAAAGGAAAGAAAGTTGAGTCTACTACTGATCTCCCACTCACCTCTGCAAATATGAATAAGTTTGCTAATATGGTCGCTCAGATGGTGAGTGACAAATTGGCAAAACGCACTGGCCGTAGCAAGAAGAGTGGGGAAAGTAGCAGAGCAAAATTTAATGTTTGCAAATGTTGTGGGAAAAGACATCCGGGACAATGTTATCTGAGGACTGGGCAATGTTTCCGATGTGGTGGATATGGACATAGAGTGACGGAATGCCCAAGTTCTGAAAGACAAGAACCTGTTCCGATGGTTCCGACTGCTCCGACTGTCCCGACTGATCTGATTGGAGATAAGCAAGAGATGGAGGAGGATGCACCAGGGATGCCTGTAAATGTGACTGGTACGGGTTTTGTTTATCGCCTGCTTCGTTGTGATTTGCGCGATTTATTGAATGATTGGATTAGTTCTGTTTTGTTTCGTTTTGCTTTTGTTTTGCTCTGTACCCTTAGGGAAATGTCGGGACGACATTTTTCTAAGGTGGGGAGATTGTAAGACCTCGTTCCTTTGCCGTAGCTGCTGGAAAATGATTTTTCCTCCCAGGATCGGCCAGGACGAAGTTTGGATCGTCCAGGCCGATCAGTGCATTGAAAACAGCTGATTTCTGGAGCAAATTCTGGACAGAATCGTCCAGGACGATATTGAGATCGTCCAGGACGATCTGCACTGTTCCTAAAATCGTCCTGATCATCGCCCTGGAGTATCGGCCAGGACGACCAGAATTGGTCTGATCGTCCGGGCCGATCGAGACGATCGGCCAGGCCGATCAGTGTATAGATATAAGAAAATCAGCTCGTTTTGAAGAGAGAGAAAAAAACATTTTTAAAACCAAAATATCTGAGGAGAGAGAAAGAGAAGGAAAGCAAAGGAAGAAGTCCGATTTCGAGGCCCGCGGAGCGATTTTCGTCGTTCGTTGCTGTTGGATAGTTTGTTTATCTCGCGGTAAGGACTCCGAACCTTACTTCTGTTTTCAAAGATATTGTGTTTTGACCGAGTTGTGATCTGTTTTGTGTTTTCGTAGTCGACTTTTCGACATGGTTTTGATTTGACAAGACTTTCACCGCACAACTTTTAGTATGTTATAGATATGATTATTGTATACGATTTGACTGTATTCTACGAAGATTTTACCGGTCGGAATTGATTCTACGCGATTTTAATTGAATAGGAAATTATCAGGACTTGATTTGATTTGGATTCTATAGATTGATAGTCTTGCATTGATGCCGTGGTTATTCTGTTGTAATTTGGTGAAATTCAGAATTTGTCTTTTTGCAGGCTTTTTGTGTAATTTCGATAGACTACCGTTACTCTGCCCGATTTTCGTATGATTTCTGATTTTCTCGGAATTGATAGATTGAATTGATCTGCCTTTGACTATTGATGTGATCGTTCTCGATTTCTTTAATACTACTTATTGCATCGATTATTGCATTGATTGATTGATTGCTGAAAGACAAGTGGAAACCTAGTTGAACGTTGGTTATAGAAACCAACGTGTATTGAACGAACTACAACAGCACTATTGATATTGAACGAACTACAACAGCACTATTGATATTGAACGAACTACAACAGCATTATTGATATCGAACGAACTACAACAGCACTATTGATATAGATTGACCACTACAACAGCACTATTGATATTGAACGATTGATAACTACAACAGCATCATGACTAGTGTTTGGGCTTGTCGAGTAAGACCAGTGTATGAAATTGCATGTACATGATATTGCATCGCATTAGATTTCCTGATTTGTATTGATTTATTGATGTCGGATCGGTTTATTGATATTGATTGGATTTATCGAATTGCTTGCCGTTAGTATTGACTGGTTTTATTGACTATTGATTTCCGGATTTGCATTGACTCTTTGATCATGTCCGATTGATTGATTTGACTTGAGTTGATTAACTTGCATATTGTTTTCAGTGTCGTGCTTTGATTTCAGTTGTAGGCTTTGGTGACCTGCTGGGCTTTGTAAGCTCATTATATGTGGTTAATGATTTCAGGTGCAGGACCTCCAGTTTGACGATCTTTCTGCCGAGTTCCGTAGCTTTTCTTTTGTAGCCTGTATGGCTAGTGTATTATTTCTTTTGGCTGTACTTTGACTGTTGTATATTTTGTGAATTATAGTATCCGCTGCAGTTTCTTTTCTGTAATGTAATTATCTCTGGATATATGTTTGGATGGGTTGATATGAACAGCAAAAGAGGGAAATAGAAAAATATCAGATGAATCCTTTCGCTACACGGATCTCGGGGCATTACATAGCTGACCGTGGGGTCGTGGTGCTGATTGATAGTGGGGCAACCCACAATTTCATTTCCACCCAACTTGTGGAGCTATTGGGGATGAAGTTAGTGGATACGGGAGGCTATGGAGTGATGATGGGCACGGGAAAGGTGGAAATGGGAAGAGGAGTTTGTAAAGGAGTGGTTCTAAAAATTCAAGGTATACAAGTGAAGGAAGACTTCCTTCCCCTGGAACTGGGGAGTACGGATGTCATCCTAGGGATGAAGTGGTTACAAACTTTGGGGGAAACCAAAATCAATTGGGGCACACTACGAATGGAGTTGGAAAAAGGGGGAAAGAAAAAGGTGATCCAAGGGGATGCCGGGCTGACCAAAGCAGGGGTTTCTCTGAAATCCCTAATCAAAACAATTCAGGAAGAAGGGGGAGGATACTTGGTGGAATTACACAGCTTAGAGGGAGCGAGTGGGGAGGAAGGGGGAGACATACCCCTCTCAGTGCAGCCTTTGATCCAGGATTTCGAGGAGGTTTTTCAACCCCCTCTAGGGTTACCACCATCCAGGGAGCAGGAGCACGCCATCACATTAAGGGAGGGAGTGTCGCCGGTCAGCGTGCGGCCTTATCGATACCCTCAGTTTCAAAAGGATGAAATAGAAAGGTTGATCAGGGAAATGCTGGAAGCAGGGATCATCAAGCCCAGCACCAGCCCGTTCTCTAGTCCTGTTCTATTGGTGAAGAAGAAGGATGGCAGCTGGCGATTTTGTGTAGACTATCGTGCACTCAACAAGGAAACGGTTCCTGATAAGTTTCCCATACCAGTGATTGACGAATTGTTGGATGAATTGAGTGGAACGGTGATTTTCAGCAAGATCGACCTGAAATCTGGATATCATCAGATCCGAATGAAGAAAGAAGATGTGCCCAAGACCGCCTTCAGAACTCATGAGGGTCACTATGAGTTCCTGGTGATGCCATTTGGCCTCACCAATGCCCCAGCCACTTTCCAGGCACTCATGAATACGATCTTCAAATCATATCTGAGGCGATTTGTTTTGGTATTCTTCGATGACATCTTAGTATATAGTAGAACAGAGGAAGAACACTGGGGGCATTTGAAGAAAGTGTTAGAGGTTCTCCAGGAGCACCAGCTGAGAGCTAACTTGAAGAAGTGCTGCTTCGCCCAAACCAGTGTGGAATACCTGGGTCATGTGGTATCCAAGGAAGGGGTAGCAGCAGATCAGTCCAAGATTGAAGCCATGCTTAAGTGGCCTTTGCCCAAAAATCTAAGGGAGCTGAGGGGGTTCCTAGGGCTTACAGGATATTATAGAAGATTTGTGAAAGGATACAGCACTATAGCCTGGTCACTCACTGAGCAGTTGAAGAAAGATGGATTTTTATGGGGAGAGGCAGCTACTACGGCATTCGAGCAGTTGAAGAAAGCTATGACCACAGTCCCGGTCTTAGCTTTACCAGATTTTACTCAGGTCTTTATTGTGGAGACAGATGCATCAGGATACGGGCTGGGAGCAGTGCTGATGCAGAGCCACAAGCCCATTGCTTATTTCAGCCAAGTGTTGACTGCCAGAGCCCGTCTGAAATCTGTATATGAGAGAGAATTGATGGCAATTGTTTTGGCCATCCAAAAGTGGCGTCCCTACCTACTTGGAAGGCATTTCATCGTCCGGACTGATCAACGGAGCCTGAAATATTTGTTGGAGCAACGCATGGTGACCGAGGAGCATCAGAGGTGGCTATCAAAACTGCTCGGGTATGATTTTGAAATTCAATACAGGCCTGGGGTAGAAAATAAGGCAGCAGACGCCTTGTCCAGGTGCATGGGCGAGTTGCAGACAGTAGCTGTATCAATCCCAATGATGTTAGATTGGGAAGCCATAAAGAAGGAGAGTGCTAAAGATGGGGAATTAAGCAAGATCAGAGCTGAATTAGTGCAAGAAGAAGGGAGCCATCCAGGGTACTCACTGGAGGGGGAGAGATTGTTGTATCAAGGGAGATTTGTGTTGCCCAGAACGTCAGTACACATTCCACAATTGCTCCAAGAGTTCCATGGAACTGCAGTGGGAGGTCATTCAGGAGTGTTAAAGACCTATAGGAGGCTAGCAGCTGAGCTTTACTGGAAAGGTATGCACAGAGATGTGGAAGAGATGGTATCCAGGTGCGAGATCTGCCAAAGAAATAAGTATATGGCCATGTCACCAGGGGGATTACTGCAGCCTTTGGCATTACCAGGACGAGTCTGGGAGGAGATATCTATGGACTTCATTGATGGGCTACCCCGTTCTGAGGGATTCACGGTGATTCTAGTAGTAGTGGATAGATTGAGCAAATATGCTCATTTTATTCCTCTCCGCCATCCATACACCGCAGTGACTGTAGCATCAGTATTCATCAGGGAAATAGTCAGACTACACGGAGTACCAGAAGCGATAGTATCAGACAGAGATAAAGTATTCCTCAGTCATTTCTGGAAGGAGTTGTTCAGACTGCAAGGGACAGTACTAAAGAGAAGCACGGCGTACCACCCACAGACGGATGGACAAACAGAAGTAGTCAACAGAAGTTTGGAAACGTATCTGAGGTGCTTCGTATCAGAAACACCCAAGCTATGGGCAAAATGGATATCATGGGCCGAGTACTGGTACAACACCTCTTATCATTCAGCCTCTCAGATGACTCCATTTAAGGTGTTGTACGGAAGGGACCCGCCCCACTTGGTACATTTTGGGAGTAGCAGTACACCCGTGTCGTCCGTCGAGGAGTATTTGGAGGAGAGGGATAAGACACTTGAAGAGTTAAAGAGACATCTGCTGAGGGCTCAACAGATCATGAAGAAACAGGCCGATGGACATCGGAGGGATATTCAGTTTGAGGTGGGTGAGAAGGTATTTTTGAAACTCCGCCCATATCGACAGAAAACGATCGCCAATCGGAGAAATGAGAAACTTGCTCCAAGGTACTTCGGTCCTTACGAAGTGTTGGAAAAAATTGGAGCAGTGGCCTATCGTCTACAGCTACCACCGACGTCGACAATACACCCCGTTTTCCATGTATCCCAGTTGAGGAGAGCCATCGGGAATCATGCTACCAGTACGGAGCTGCCAGGAACATTAACGGAAGAGATGGAGATGATACTGGAACCTTTGGAGCTCATGGAGGTTCGTCAGAAAAATGATGGAGCAACTGAAGTCTTGATCAAATGGAAGAATCTCCCTGACTACGAGGCCACGTGGGAGCCTTACGAGCGGATGCAGCAACAGTTTCCTGACTTCCACCTTGAGGACAAGGTGGTTCTTTGGGAGGGCGGTAATGTTAGACCGGTCCAAGGAGGACCGGTCCAGCCGGCCCAGCCCCTTGGGCCGGCTTTGCTTGTTTACGCCAGGAGGGCCGGCGGACACAAGAAGAGGGGAGATGGGTGGGGTCCACTTGAAGTTTGAATTGTTTCTTGGAGCCAAAAGGAGGGGAAGCAAGGGTAATTAGGTCCTTTTGTTTTAGATTTGAATTGTATGCATTAAGTAGGGGAGAAAAGGGGGGATTAGGGTTATGAGATATTTTGTGAAAGTTTTCTTGTTCTCTTTTGGTGGCTAGGGCTCTAGATTGAATTCTAGATTTGGAGAGTGCGATCCTCCTCTCGAATAGAGGATCCTTGTATCTTTGCTATTTTCCTTTCATCTTCTAGTAAAATACAAGTTCTTTCTTCGTGTTTCTATCGTTTTTCTCGTGTTTTCCCACTGTTTTGGCTGATTTCCTGCTGTGGACAGCAGTTTGCTGTGAGATCTTTGGCTAAAGTGAATAGGAAATACTTGGAATCAAGTATTTCCTATCAGAATGCACTAGCTTGTTGTGAGACATAAAAGTCCCCCTCAAACTTAAGAAAAAATTTTATAAGATGATGGTGAAACCTACAATGCTTGGTGGTGCAAAATGTTGGCCATTAAAAGAGAACCATAATGTTAAGTATTGCAGAGATAAGGATGCTCAGGTGGATGAGCGCTTTACTCTTAGAGACAAGATACAAAATGAGCATATACGTGAAAAGGTTGGAGTAGCTCCAGTGGAAGATAAGATTAGAGAGAGTCGCATTAGATGGTTTGGTCACATAAAATCGCAGTCCTCCGATGACCTGATTAGGAGAGTAGATGTATTAGATTTGGCTTATGTTAAGAAAGATAGATGTAGATCTAAAAAGACTTGGCTAGAAAATAGTAGATGCCCTTTCTTTATTATATTTAAATGAGTATTTCACTCTTAATCGAACACAATGAAAAAAAAGGATTCAAGTAGTCAACCTCGCGTAATGTGATAAACGCTTGATGTTGTTGTTGTTGTTGTTGTTGTAGTAATAATATTTTGCACCTCTTCACTTCAGCAGCAAGTTCATTATCAATATACAATCCATTTACATTCTCTTTTAAAACCTCCATGACAATCTTCTTGATGGTACTATCTTATATCACATTAAATTTGATCTACTAAAGAATTCCTATTTGCATCTCTAAACAACAAGTTTTCAAAAATTAGCATTTCTCATCTTTTAAATTCCACCATCTCCTAGAGAATTTTTTTTATTTTACTAATTGATTTCCTTTTGCACTTGATATATATACAATCATAACTAAAACAGAATATTATGTGGTCAATCAAACTCTCATCTAGAATTACCTTAAGATCTTGGCAAGAAGAGTTTCCTTTCCTTAAGTAAAAGAAAAATCTATTTATGATTTGTTAGATCCACTTTGGCAAGTAATCAAGGGCTTGCTTTTCTTGTTTTAAAAAATGATGCACATGTTAAGAAACAGGTTGTTTAGTTATTTTAATTTTTTATTTTAGAAAAAATTTATCGTGTTTCCAAAAATTCTGAAGGCATCACATGAGGCAATTTCATTCATTTCCAAAACATTTATCATGAAAAAGAAGAAATAAATAAACATCCAAACATGTCTCTATTTAAATTGAAAAAGCCATAAACAAAACAAATAGAAAATAAAACACAAACAAAAATGGCCAAAGTGTTCTTATCAGTTTTTAATATATATATATATATATATATATATATATATATATATATATATATATATATATATATATATATATATATATATATATATATATATATATATATATATATATATATATATATGTTATCTTAAGACAAGGTGATATAGTAAAATCAACTAAAGCTTCTTTTATAGCATTTATATATCTTGTGATACAGTAAAATCAACTAGTGCTTCTTTTATTGTATTTATATATCCTATTCCATGCCTACAACTGCATTTATATCTCATATTTCATCTTTGTCATGAATAATCTCGAAGTTCATCCTACAATAACCTGTATGTTCATTTAAGTTACCTCCAATTAATATCATTTCTTCCTCTAGCATATGATGTAGTAGTTCATTCATATGTTTCTAAGAATGATTTTTAAATCAACTCCTAATCCAGCTTAAGAAGCACAAGCACTAACTACATTTATAATGTCAATGCCAATAATTATCTTAATAGCAATCACCAAAAACCTATTCATCTCATTAATTTTATACTTAGCTATTAAATTTAACAAATCAACATCCATGAGTCTGTTACGTTGGCCCAGGAGGGGCCGGCTAATGCTCCTGAACCGATCCCTAGCGGACCGGTTTGGGTTTACCACCGCCAGCCTGAGCAAGGAGAAAAGAGGGGGCCGGCCACTCCCTTGGGCCCCGCACCTTGATTAATGCTTGTTTGGAGGAAAAATTTTGAATTATGGGCTGTTTAGGGAATTTATAATCTTCCTATGTCTTCAATTAGTGATTATTGTAGAATTAGGGTTTTCATCTTGAGATTGATTTGAATTTTGAGATCTAGGGTTTGTGTTTTTGGGCTCTAGGCTTGGCTAGAGACTTGGAGAGTGGTTCCTTCATCTTAAATTGAAGAAACTTGTATCTTTGTTATTTTCTTGCATCTATTGGTGGATTTCTCTATTATTTCCCTCAAATTCTTTCGTTTTCTTAAGAAAAACTGCTGTGGTTTGCTGTTTGGTTGCCCAAACAGCAGTTTTCTTCATTGTTTCAACCTAATCTTGTTAGGTTTGTGATAGGAAATACTTGAGTTCGCAAGTAACCCTAAGGTAATACTTGAGTTCGCAAGCAAACCTAACCCAAATCGGCACACAAATAGCGCAAAAACAGCGGAATTAAGAAAGAGATTTGTAGGAAAACAATTGGAAACGATTGTATTCCACTAGTAAGCAATCAAAACTCAAGCCCGATACAATGTTCTTCAATTCGAGAGGAAGAACAACTCTCCCACAATCTCCGGCAACGCCGAGAGCCAAAGCAAGAAGACCTAGAAACCAAACTCTTTTCAAAAGCAAGATCAAAACCTAATCCCCTCATAACTCCCTATTAATACAATCAAATTCAAAATAAAAGTAAAAGGACTACTCTACCCTTCCTTTTCCCTCCAAAAGCACTTAACCCAAGTTTGAATTGCAAGTGGACCCCCTTCCTTGGCCATTTCTCCCTTCCGCCCGGCCCTGGGCCCGTCTGCGGTAAGTCTGGACCGGCTGGGCCGGTCCAGGTTGAGCCGGTCCAAAGTGGACCGGCATAACATTACCCTCCTCCTAAAGTACCACCTTGTCCTTAAGGTGGAAGGCAGGGAACTGTACTGTAATCCTCTCCAATGGCTCCCATGTAGCCTCATAATCTGGGAGGCCGTTCCACCTAATCTTCACTTCCTTTTCCCCCTTTTCATTGATGCGCACTCCTTCTACCGCTAGAGGCTCCAGTGTCACTTCCATGTCTCCCCTCAATGTGCTGGGCAGCTCTGGGCTTACTGCATGTTCCCCCACCACTTTCCTCAACTGTGATACATGAAAAACGGGGTGTATTCTGGCTGTTGAAGGAAGCCTTAATTTGTATGCTACCTCCCCGATTTTCTCCTCCACTTCGAAAGGGCCAAAATATCTTGCTGCTAGCTTCTCATTTCTCCTCTGGGATATAGTCCTCTGCCTGTATGGTCGGAGCTTCAAGTAGACTTTGTCTCCAACCCCAAATTGTATATCCCTCCTTTTACTGTCCGCCTGTTTCTTCATAATCTGTTGGGCTCTGAGAAGATGCCTCTTGAGCTCGTCCAACACTTGATCTCTTTCCTTCAGATGCTGATCCACTGCCGATACTGGAGTACTCCTATGGCTGTAGTGTACCAGGTGTGGGGGGTCTCTTCCATATAACACCTTAAAAGGTGTCATCTTAGTAGCCGAGTGAGAAGAGGTGTTGTACCAGTATTCTGCCCAGGCCAGCCATTTGGCCCACTGCTTCGGTGTCTCAGATACGAAGCATCTCAAGTATGTCTCTAAGCTTCTATTCACCACCTCCGTCTGCCCATCAGTCTGTGGGTGATATGCTGTGCTCCTCTTCAATACTGTGCCCTGCATCCTAAATAATTCCCTCCAAAAATGGCTCAGGAATACCTTGTCCCTATCCGACACAATAGACTCCGGTACCCCATGCAGGCGGACTATCTCCCTCACAAATGCTGCTGCTACAGACACCGCTGTGTACGGGTGTCTTAAGGGAATGAAATGAGCATATTTGCTCAGCCTGTCGACCACTACAAATATTACCGTATATCCCTCTGATTTTGGAAGCCCATCAATGAAATCCATAGTGATCTCCTCCCAAACCTTCTCTGGTAAGGCCAGGGGCTGTAGTAATCCCCCTGGTGCCATCGTCATGTACTTGTTCCGTTGGCAGGTATCACACTTAGCCACCATTTCTTCTATGTCTTTCCTCATCCCCTTCCAGTACAATTCAGCAGCTAACCGGCTATAGGTTTTCTGCACTCCTGAATGCCCCCCTATGGCACTCCCATGAAATTCCTGTAGCAGTTGGGGAATATGAATGGAAGATCTAGGGATCACACTCCTTCCCTGATAGTACAGTCTTTCTCCCACCACTGAGTATCCTGGGTGGTTGTTTTCATCTGACAGTACCTCTTCTTTGATTCTCCTTAGCTCCTCATTCTGGATGCTCTCCTCTTTGATGGCTCCCCAATCAATCAGAACCGGTACTGATACAGCAATTCCCTGGAGCTCCCCCATACAGCGTGATAAGGCATCTGCTGCCTTATTTTCTAATCCTGGCCGATAGTGGATCTCAAAATCATATCCGAGCAGCTTGGACAACCACCTCTGATGCTCTTCTGTGACCATCATCTGCTCTAGCAAGTATTTCAGGCTCCTTTGATCAGTCCTGACAATAAAGTGTCTGCCCAATAAATAGGGTCTCCACTTTTGGATGGCCAGCACAATCGCCATTAGCTCTCTCTCATAGACCGACTTCAGCCTAGCCCGGGATGACAGTATCTGACTGAAGTAAGCTATGGCTCTATGGTTCTGCATCAACACTGCCCCCAATCCATAGCCTGAAGCATCTGTCTCCAACACAAATACCTGATTGAAGTCTGGCAGAGCAAGTACGGGCACCGTCGTCATGGCCTTCTTCAGCTTCTCAAAAGCCTCAGAAGCTGCTTCCCCCCATAAAAAATTATCCTTCTTCAGCAGTTCTGTCAGCGGTCCTGCTATGGTGCTGTATCCTCTCACGAACCTCCTGTAGTAGCCAGTCAGTCCCAAAAACCCTCTGAGCCCCTTCAAGGTCTTGGGTTGAGGCCAGGCTAACATTGCCTCTATTTTGGACTGATCCGCAGCCACTCCCTCCTGAGATATCACATGCCCCAGGTACTCCACTTGTGTCTGAGCGAAGTCACACTTCTTGAAATTGGCCTTCAGCTGATGCTCCCTCAGCACCCCCAACACCACTCTCAGGTGCTCTAGGTGTTCCTTCTCAGTCCTGCTATAGATGAGAATGTCATCAAAAAACACCAACACAAACCTGCGAAGGTGTGGCTTGAAGATCCGGTTCATCAATGCCTGGAATGTGGCTGGTGCGTTGGTGAGGCCAAAAGGCATCACCAGGAACTCGTAGTGGCCCTCATGAGTCCTGAAGGCTGTCTTCTGCACATCTTCCTTCCTCATCCTGATTTGATGATAGCCTGACTTTAGATCAATCTTGGTGAATAAAACGGCTCCATGTAGCTCATCCATCAACTCGTCAATCACAGGGATGGGAAATTTGTCAGGCACTGTCTCCTTGTTGAGGGCTCTGTAATCTACACAGAACCTCCAACTCCCATCCTTCTTTTTTACCAGCAGAACTGGGCTAGAGAAAGGACTCACACTGGGCTGAATGATCCCTCCTTCTAGCATTTCTCCCACCAGCTTCTCAATCTCATCTTTCTGCATCTGAGGGTATCTGTAAGGTCTCACACTGATAGGGGATACCCCCTCTTTCAGGATAATCTGGTGCTCCCGTTCTCTGTCAGGTGGTAGTCCCACCGGAGTTTGGAACACATCCTCAAATTCCTTCAGAAAGGGCTGAACTGACACAGGAATGCGTTTGTCTTCCTCCTCCTGACGATCTTCCAAGCTCTGCAACTCCACAAGGAACCCTCCTCCTTCCTCATGGATCATCTTCACCATCGACCTGAGAGACACTCCAGCTCTGGATAATCCTGGTTCTCCCTTCAGCTTCACTCTCTTTCCCTCTACCATCAGTTCCATCACCATGGTCCCCCAGTTTACCTTGGTTTCACCCAAGGTCTGTAGCCACTTCATGCCCAGAATGACGTCTGTGCTACCCAACCTCAGGGGTAGGAAGTCCTCCACCACCCTAATCTCCTGTAGTCTCATCTCCACCCCCTTGCAGATCCCAGTGCTGGACTCAATCTTCCCTGTCCCCATCATTACTCCATAACTGCCTGTCTCAGTAGGCTCCATTCCCAGCTCCTCTGCTACTTGAGCGGATATGAAATTGTGGGTGGCTCCACTGTCGATCAACACTACTACCTCCCTCCCAAGGATTTTCCCTTTCACCTTCATCGTATGGCTATGAGTGAATCCCATCACAGAATTTAGGGATACCTCGGCTACCTCCAACTGGGGATCAATCTGCTCCTCATCAGAAGCATCACACTCCTCCGGCGCCTCGTCTATATAGACGGTGAGAGCCCGAAGAGCGCGATCCTTGAACCGGTGCCCTGGAACAAACTTCTCCTCACATCTGAAACAAAGGCCCTTGGCCCTCTTCTCCTGCATCTCCTCCTCGGTCAATCTCTTGAAACTCCCAGCAGATCTGGTCACCCCGCTCTTCTCCTTCCCACTTTCTCTAAGGACACTAGGGGTTGGCCCTTTTGGAGCCAAGTAAGTGGTAGTTGTCCTGGTAGGACCCCCTGAGTGGTTGTTCCGCCAACTTCGGGCGTTGGTCTTCTGGTTCTCCACCAGTTGAGCCAACTCCATGGCCTCCCTCAAGTCCCTCGGTCTCATTAACTTCACCGCATCTCTAATTTCTGGCTTAAGGCCCTTCATAAAATTTCCCCCCAGAGTGCTGTTCGATAATCCCTCCATGTCACCCACCAGACTCTCAAATTTCTTCCGATACTCTTCCACTGTTCCCTCTTGAGTGAGAGCATAGAACTGTTCTGATATCTCCCATGGGCTGCCCCCCTGAATCTCTCTCTGATCGCCTCCTTGAAGTCCCTCCAAGTCCTCACTGGATCCCACTTCTCCATGTATTTGAACCATGAAAAAGCCGCCCCTTCCAAGCACATGCTAGCCGCCAACAATCTCTCCTCCTCCATCAGGCCATTCACTGCAAAATACCTCTCTACCTTGTGGATCCATTCATCCACATTTCCTTCTTCGAACACGGGCATTTTCAGCTTTCTGGCTCTCGTGTCCACCCCGTATGCCCTATTTCCCCCATGGCCTCCTCTGTCCCATGCAATGGGGTCTTCCCAAGTTCCCCTCTCTCCATATCGGGGCTCATCATCCCTCCTCGGCCGCCGATAGCCATCTTCCCCTCGCGCTCCGCCATGGTGATTCTGGATTCCCCATGGCCGGTCCACTGGATCGGGCCGCCGGTGACGCCAATCATCCTCTCTTTCTTCCCTGAAGTCTCTCCTTCTTTCATGCTCTTCTCGCCTGATGGACTCCCGAGGTGGCATCCTCCCGCTGCTGTTAAACAGTCCCCCCTCCTCTTCCTCGTCTGGATTCACCTTCTCCTTCCCCCTGCTCCCACTCCCTTCTCCTCTTTCCTCCCCCGGCACAGCCCTTGCTTGCCCTTCCAACAACTTCTTCATCATCTCTTCCAACGCCACGAATTTCCCTTCCACATTCTCGCTCAATGTGGCCATCTTCTCCTCCAGATCCGCTTTAAGTTGCCCCATCTCGGTCTCCAAGACTTCTACTCGCTTAGATGCCATGAGAAATGAAGAGATGCCTCCGAATCCTCCCCAAAATCAGCAAAATCTGCAGCGAATAATGGATAGAAACCACCCTCCACCGCCCGGATCTTGGCTCTGATACCAATTTGATAGAAAATACTTGAGTTCGCAAGTAACCCTAAGGTAATACTTGAGTTCGCAAGCAAACCTAACCCAAATCGGCACACAAATAGCGCAAAAACAGCGGAATTAAGGAAGAGATTTGTAGGAAAACAATTGGAAACGATTGTATTCCACTAGTAAGCAATCAAAACTCAAGCCCGATACAATGTTCTTCAATTCGAGAGGAAGAACAACTCTCCCACAATCTCCGGCAACGCCGAGAGCCAAAGCAAGAAGACCTAGAAACCAAACTCTTTTCAAAAGCAAGATCAAAACCTAATCCCCTCATAACTCCCTATTAATACAATCAAATTCAAAATAAAAGTAAAAGGACTACTCTACCCTTCCTTTTCCCTCCAAAAGCACTTAACCCAAGTTTGAATTGCAAGTGGACCCCCTTCCTTGGCCATTTCTCCCTTCCGCCCGGCCCTGGGCCCGTCTGCGGTAAGTCTGGACCGGCTGGGCCGGTCCAGGTTGAGCCGGTCCAAAGTGGACCGGCATAACAGTTTGCTTGCGAACTCGAATATTACCCTTAGGGTTACTTGCAGACTCAAGTACTTCCTATTAGAGTCATACCTGATAAACAACTAAATTCAAATACTCTCCCATGGTAATCATTCTACAAATTTAGACTTCGTTTGGGACAGCTTTCTTACTGCTTTCTAAAATAGTTTTCTAATACAAAAATTTCTAGTTCAAGAAAGTTCTATGCTAGAAAGCTACTTTAAAAAGCGATAACAAAACCGTCCCAAATGAAGCCTTATTCTTGTCAATCTCTGGACAACAATTGTCAAAGTGAGTCTCGACAAGATGTCAATTGTTCAACTGTTGTACTGGCTACAACATATATCCAACTACCCTTGTGGTATTCTAATTCTCGTGTAGCATGTAATGTAGCACCAAGTCACTAACCTTAACTTTTACCTATGAATAAGGGGTCGAGCGTCATGTGTGAGCAACCAAAGTTTTAAACAATTCTCCATGATTTTAAAATTTTCTCTCTAAATTCATGTATTTTAGCACATCTTGGCTCTTCATTCTCTATGAAGAATCCAATCAAGCTCTCTATAACAATTCACTTGAGAGATAAAGAGATGAAATCTAACCTGATAATCTAATGTTTCAAGTAGAGTTTAGCCTATTTTTCATTGAACAATTTTGGACCCAGCTCTTACCATGCTAGTGTATTTAGTTATACTTTCATCAAAATCGGTACCTCGTCAAAATCGGTAACTCAAACAAGTACATGAAATAACAAAATAAAAAACCTCCATAATAAGCACATCAGGAGTAATAGTGTCTCCTAAAGGTGCCTTCTCTACACTAATGCAAATATTTCAGCACATGAAATATCCATTTAGGTTCTATAAATTTACTTGAATAGTATGGATGTGATCAATAGTCATTTTCACAAATAAAAAAACTAATACTCATGTCAATTATTGATAAAAAAAGGACCAGAAAAAGTATACGAGCATGAGAAATATCACAGGGAAGAAGCAACAGTTAAATAACTTGGATACATCATCTATACCTAAGAAGCCATGATCATAAGCAGCTGAGGTCGCAAGAAAATTTTAACAATATCAACAACTAAAATGTGCAGTAACAAAAGATCAAAACCACAGCTGAGTAGTTGATCAAAAGCCTCGCAAACCAGCAGCCGGTTGCAAAGCTTGCCACATGACAATTCCAAAACAAAAAACAAACCAAAGAAACATCTTCCGGATTACTGCGTAAACTCTGCGTACGCTCTGCATATATATTGCATATTTGTAGATACGCAGTAAATAAGCAACAAATAATTAGTTGTGAGGATTTGCTGCTTATTTGTTGCGTATCTACAAATATGCATAGCGTAGGCTGATCGTACACGATGCATTTAGTAATCCAGAAGATCCTCTATGTTCGGACTCCGCACAGAATAATTTCTCCAGTTAAACAGAGCAGCAACTATAACAAAAAATGAAGGATCACTTAAATGCATCACAAAGTGCAAAAACCCAGTGTCGCATTAGACCACGGAACCCATGAAAATAAGGTTAATAAAACAAATAATTACATTAACCTAGTTATGCGATGACTTAACACCACAAAGAAATTCAGTATTCTAATAAAATCAATAAAAGCGCACACGACTAGGAGAACAAATACATATAATTTGGTTCCAGAAAAAAGTTCTTACAAAAAAAGGTCCCAAAACAAACTTATAAGAGTAATTGTATCCATCCCTTCATGAAAATCTTACTCATCTCAATTTCAACTATCTGGAGAAACTTTGCCCTTCTTCCTCTTCACACCACCAACAAAACTCTTCACAAACGCATCAACAATCCGCTGCTGTGAATCTATAATCATTTCCGTCCTCTTCAGCTCCATCTCCATCCTTATCCTCTCAGTCTCTCTAGCCATATCCAACTTCACCTGCTCTATCCTCATAAACCCATCGCCGACCATCCTCAGAGCCGACACCATCCCCCCTGCCGTCCCCGCCTCCATCTCCTCCTTCCTCTTCTTCTCCAGCCTTCGCCTCATCTCCTCCATCGCCGGCTTCACCCCAGCATCGGAGAACACGCCCTTCAGCTTTCCGCCACCGGAGCTAGGGTTCATTTTCTTGGACCGAACTGCCTTTGGGACGGTAAATCTGAGCCCTTCGCCATTGGAGACGAGGCGGCGGATGGTGCGGGAGTCATCGGCGTCGTCGGAGTGGGAGGGTGAACCGGAGAGGGAAGCGGAAGGAGGTTGTTCAAGGGATTCCATGAAAGGAAAAAATGGCCAGGAGGAGGAGGGAGGAGTGTGAGGGCGGAGAGTAAGGGAACGGAGGCGGTCGGAGCGGAATCGCTTACGGAGCTTCTCGATCTTATGACGGCACTGGACGGAAGTCTTAGGGGTTGCGGAGGGGAGGAAGGAGGAGCGTCGAGAGAGATCGGCAGCGACCTCGTCCCAATCGGCGGCGCGAAGGTTGGCGCAGCGAAGGGAGTGCCACTTGTGGCGGTAGGATTCGATGAGGGCTAGTGTTTCGTCGTGGGACCAACAGGGTGGAGGGAGGCCGCGGCGGGTGGGTTGGGGAGCGGTGAGAGGCGGCTCCGGCGGAGAAGCGACTGCAGGGGAAGGTGAGGAGGAGGCCATGAGAGAGGATTGGGAGCTGAGAGAGGTGGAGATGGCGGTGGCTGTGCGGAGAATTTGATGAGAAGGGAGGCATGGGTTCGGGGGACCGCCCGGGGATGGGGTTGGGGGTAAGGGTGGGTGGGGAGGTGTGGGGTGCGGCGCACACGGGCGGTGTCGAGACCGCGCCAACCGGGACGCGGGCGGCCCATCCCGCTAGCCCAGCGCGGCACGGTGGGTGGTGGTGTGTTGACCGCCACGATTGGCCGCGTGGCTGCGGTTAAAGGCTTTTTTGCTTTCGGAGGAGCGGCAGAGCCCAGAAAGAAGGAAATTTCTTTTTGTTTTTTAATTAAAAATAATGGTAAATAAATTTCAAATATATATAAGTCGATTTCGTAACACTAAGAAAAATAATCTGCTTAAGGGATCTTTGGTTTGTTAAAAAAAAATTATAATATAAAAGAGTTGTGTGAAATGTGAATGAGTCTAAAAAAATTTAGGTGAATTATTTTTTATTTGATTTAAAGTAAAATGAATATAGTGTAAAATTTAAAAATGATGATGACTGGTGGATTGTTGCGGTGGTGGAGGGTGACAAGTAGCACGCAATCGGAGGTGGTTGTTAGTGATATTCGCAGTGGTCCAAGCGGTGGTAATAGTTACCGGCGGTGGTGGCGGAAGGCGGGTGGTGGTGGCCAGTAGCGGGCAGCGTGATCAAAAGCGACTTGAGGTGGCCGACGACAGTTGACGGTGATCAGCGAGCTTACTTGTGGTGTAAACAGTTATAACTCAAAATTGGACAGAGTTTAATTTACCTCAAAAATGAATTAGAATGATTCATTCTACATTTACTTTATTTTGCATTTATTTATTATTAAATTAAACATAAAAATTCCCAAAACTCCCGCATTTAAAGTACTTTTACACTCATATGTAATCAACCAAACAGCCCCTAAATCATTGGCCATGGATAAATCTTTTCACATTATATTTTACTTCATGCTCGTTTTGAATTTTTTTTATAGTTTTTTTTTTAAGTGCGTAATTAATCCATAATTAAGTAGTTTGAGGCTTTGAGCGCAATTAGAATAAAATTTTTAATTAGAACAAAAACACAAAATGAGTTTCGTTTTCTTAAAAATAAAAATTATTTGTTTTTTCATACAAATTAAATTATGAATTTTTATTCTAAATTTAATAAAAGATATAATTATAAATATATTTAATTCAAGAAAAATGAAGAAGATATTGTTTGATTAAAGAATGAATTTAATTAAAGGGAAATTATTCTATATTTGATTCAGATTAATTTAAATTTACTTTACTTCATTTTATAAATAAATAATATTTTATCAAATTTAAAAACTTTAATTAATTGTTAATTATTAAATTTATTTTAATTAATGCAAAAAAATATTTTATTTTTGTTTGATGCGATAGGTAATTGGTAATGGAGGGGTCATTTTCGTAGCGTGGCTTCATTGATGCGGAGCTAGACATATTATAAAGTTATAAGAGAAATCCAATGTGGGTTAAAATAGCAAAATAAATTTTTTAGAATTGTATATCTTATTTGTGGCTTAAATAATTCCATTTTTAAGTATAACAGTAATATTGTATTCCTCTTTTATTATTACAAACTTGACATATTATGGGCCTACAAACAAGTGACTCGAAAGAATATAGTAAAGTATGTATTTTTTGTGCCAAATTTAGATTGATAATATGTCTATTTAAGAGATGCTCATTTTGTAGTTAGGAGCTTGTGAAAGAATACTAACTGTACTAATCTCCTGTATATTCTATATTAGTTTTGGGAGATTGAATATAGTGTAATACTTTAAGGTATGTAATTATTATTTGCTTACATTAGATATAAATTTATTATTTGATAATTTATAGAACCTCTAGTTGATTAATTAAGAGGATAAAATATATAATTCTTTCAAATTTAATTCTGGGACTGTCACATATGCTCACTATAGGAAAATCATTGATTACCGTTTGAGCTTCCGACGGAAAAAGATACGATGAAAATTACAGCGTTCGAACCGATCGATGGTTTATTCGATAGTGACATAACGACAATATTTTCAGCGTATATTACGTTGGTAAATCTCCGGCGCATTATTCGTCGTTTAAGACGTCGTAATCTGTAAAACCCTAATTATAATGAGGCATATTTTCCGCCAGTACTTTTCAACGTACTCACAGACGGATATCACACCGGCATAGTTAAACACGACGAATATTTGCCAGCGAATTGTTCGACGGAAAAGGAATATCTCAGTCACGGGAATAATGTGTATCTATTCAATTGTGAATAGTTTGATCCAGTACAAAACAAAGGTACAAGATTACATCCGATTTATGATATAACAGAAGTAAAGCGGGCTAAGAGATATGCAAAGTTTGACACATCATTCATTATTAGTCAGGCAAACCAAGTCTATTATTCTAAATATCCAAGCATATTACAAGACAAACAATATTGACTTGTAGTTATGAAGACCAAACTGAGGCGAGTAATTAAGAAAATCACTTCATTGTCATCAGCACATCAAAAAGAGTTTATGTCAAATTTAAAAAAATCTTGCTATCGATGTGGATGAACAAATTCTAATTAATAAGAGTGAGTTGCAGTTAGAGAAAGTAGATTTAAATATAGAGGAAAGTCATGATGAATCTAATAGTGGTGGAAATGTATCATTATATGAAAGTGAATCAATAAATGATGAGTTAACATAAGGTAAATAATATTTGATATTATGATTTATTTGAACAGCATGACAATAGTTAGTTTTTTTTATTTTATTATTATTGAATTATATTTATTTAATTGTTGTGTTATTTTATATTAAATTTTTGTTATAATTTATGTTTCTAATATTTCTTATTTTTTCTTTATAGATGGCTTCAGGTGAAGAGCCTAACAAAAAATTGATTAAAAAAATTTATAATTAGCGCAGCAAGAAAATGATTACTGGCCATCAAGAAGGTGTGTACATACTGAGGGGACCTCTTCGTCTAAACGTGCCACTCATAATCAGCCTACCATTTATAGTCAGCATACAGATCATAGTAATCCTACCACACCTTTACCCACTCCTAGAGTCAATAGCCCACAATTCTACTCACTATGCCCCCGCTTTCCTTCACTAGAGGCCACGCAGAGTACCCTCTTTTACACTTACTATCCACCCCCACCTTATGGTAGCCCTCCTACTTATCCATCCACCATATGTTCTTCCATATTATCCCTCACCACCCCATTAGCCCACTACAAGTGGACCTTCGACCCCAGCTGCAGTAGAGCAGATGACAGATAGTCGAATGTTGATTGAACCTAACAATGACATGCATGTACTTATAATAGTGTTAACATGCAACTAAAATTGAATAAATATTTTTTTCTCACCTAATATATTTTTTGTAAGTTCCACCCATCAAAACAACCAACACATAAAATATCAGACATAATATATAGCATGTATGATACTCATTATATTTCGTGGAAGAAAGTCTAGAAAGAAGCGAGGGACATATGATTTAGAGAGTTAGATGTTAGTTATTATACAAATATATTTTGAATTATTTCTTTTTTACTTAAGCTAACAAACATATATATTCTATATTGAATGTTTTTAAATACATAAAGATTTTTGTTGGTTATCCCAGCACAATGATAAAATTAGAAAGACTTTTGAGAAGTGTGAGTTGACTTGAATGCTTGACATGTTTACAGACATTAGAAATTCTAACGAGCTGCCACTATGGAATGGAGAGAGTGCTTAGGGTAGCGTAGAGTATAACAGGGGGAGGGACCAAAATAGACAAAATAGAGCTTATGATGTTGGAGGATTTTAAAAATTTTATTTAATAGGCACTAATGTAAATCCATTACAGAAAGAGATGCTGGGTAGAGAACTTACTCTTGTTGAATTGCAAGTCATACCCATAAGCAGTAGGAGGACCAACAATGAGTTGATAAGCGAGCAATGAAAGCCCATGTAAGTATATGTATTTAATATTTTTTAATGTTATGTCTAAATTACTTAAATTTTTATTAACTTTCATAGAATGAGCATACACGACTTCGAGAGAGCCTGGCTGTAGCAGGTGAGGGTTATTTTGGCGGCTTTGTAGAGTATTATGAGTACCACATTTGGTCACAAGCGGTATGAGGAATGCAACATGACAGGTTTTATGGTTTAGGTTTGCAAGGCCATACATATGAGGGGATGACCTCTGGTGGCTCCAGCTTTGCAACAAGTTCCCAGGAGTCCTTGTATAGCTAACATGTAGCTGCCCTTCAAGCGGAGCTAGAACAAGTAAGGAAATCACAAGCTGATTGGCAAGTGCAGCTGCAGGCAAGATGCAGATGCATATTCAACATAATCAGTTATTGGATGAAATGTGAAAAATGAGGGAGCATTTCAGCGGAAAGGAGATAGTTTCAGCGGATGATGAATCGACGAATTCAAAGTAGTTATTTAATTTTTTTAGCTTTATATGTACTTATTTTAGTTTGTACCATTAAACGAATAAGTTTTCTTATGTAATTGTGATTTTTATGAATATTTAGTGATATTTATGAGTAGTTGTTTGTTATTGTACTAAACACAACCAATTGTTAATATTTGTTATTGTCTTATGTAATTGTTTATTGCATGCAACTATTTGCTGCAGGTTGTGGAAATCAAATTCATGTATGGGAAGGGTTTTTTTTTTCTTTTTTTTTTTTTATTGTTACAGTTTTTCGGCGGATAATACGCCCATAATCCACCATAAACAACGACACAATGAATTCTATATCGATTTTCGGCGCATCTTTTTTGGCATACAATGCATCGGTTATCTTCTTCGTATATTTTTTGGCGTACATAGCGAAGTTTCATCCACCGACACTACCGACATAATTTTACGCTGGCAATTCCGACGGATATAACGCTGGAATAAGACAGAAGGAAATTGCGCAACAGCAATTTTTTTTGCCAGTTTTGCGCAGGAAAGTCTGCCAGAAAAGTTTCCAACATAGTATTTACGTCAGAAGTTTTTTACTAACGTGTGAATTACCGTCATATGGAAATTGACATAAATTTAACAGAAATGTCTTTTTTCTGTCCAGTTTTTTATGATGTTACTGGCGTATTTCATTTGTCGGTAATAACATGTATGTTTTCCTATAGTGGCTATAGGTTTCAACTTATCGGTAAATTTAAAGCTCCACACAAGTTTTACTATATTTCTTGTAAATATATGTTTTATTATGCTTAGTTTTTTCAATAGAGAAACCTGATGTAGAAGCAAGTACAACAGAACATTTTTTGCCTTTAAGGCAAATCAAGTCCTCAAACATACTGGAATGCTTTAATGAATTTTTTTTTTTTGATAATTTATTCTTCAATTATTTATATGTCGAATGCTACAAAGAGACATGCTTCAGTAAATGAGCTATGTAAATTTTTATAGAAAATAATAATTTTTGAGAAGTTCATTTATTTTTTCAGTTTTTTTAACTTAATTATACGACGCCGTGGGTATAGAAGAGAAATTATTTTTTAATTATATTTGTTCTCGATAAACAGCATATTGGCTGTGTATTGTAATTTAAAAGTTAAGATTAAAATATATGAATAGTTTATTTGATGTTTTTGTTCATTTTGTGATGCTTTTTGAACATATACGTTGGAACTTTTATTCCATCCGGTGCAAGGACGTAGAGGAACGTCCGGTCGGAGGCAATATCCCGTCAAAAAACTAGGTATTTGCTCGGTACAACTAGGTATTATTTGATAATAATGAGGAATACCGTTCTCTGAAGACCAATACCGAGTTATACCGAGCTGTACCGATAAATACCGAGTTGTACCGAGTTTTTCTGGGAAAAACTCGGTACAACTTTGGTATAACTCGGTATTTGCTCGGTAAAGCACGGTATAACTCGGTATTGGGTCTTCAAATGATGGTATTTTTCGTTATTGTTTGATATTGCTCGGTATTTGCTCGATACAACTCATTTTTTGGCGGGAAATTGCCTCCGACCGAACGTTCCTCTACGTCCGGTCGGAGGACGTAATAATTGTTCCATTGGCATAATTGATATTTAGTAAGTACGCATCAAATATGGAGTTGATAAGTATTGAGTGTGTAATAAGTGTGTTGAATGTATATTAATTGTAATAAATGCACTGTTGATATGTAGTAAATACATTGTAAATATAACTTTAAGTGTTTTTATTATTATGTTTAAATTATAATAAATATGTTTTAATAATTGTATAAATATTAATATTTATAAATTTATTAATTTACAAAATTAATATTTATAAATGATGATTAAGATTTTAATAAATATTTTGGCATTTGTTCAAAAACATCAAAACATTTAATGTATTTACTCATTTTATATCAAATGCTTCTTTTAATGAATTAGGTTTATATCAGGCTCCTTTTTATATTTTGTCCAAAATAGGTGCATTGATGTGCTACGTTAGATTAAATAACAAAGGCTATAAAAATCTATACTTGGAGAACTCATGCAAAATCTTTGGCGTTAATAATGCTCAACTCTTCCAAGAAGTATCACTTCTAAAATCTTTTTCCCCCCCTTTTGCGCTTCGACTTGATAGGGGGTATGGAAACCATCTTTTATTGATTGGGACATAAAGCTGGAGTGCAAGATCAAGTAATTTTTTACTTGGAAAGAATGGCATTATGAAATTATTCCTGCATTAAACCATCTTTTCGTTGAGTGGCGCATCTTATACCATTTCTTCCCGCCAGAGAAAATAAAAAGAGAAGAAACTGGTAAAGAAACTTACCTATCTGTGCTTTACAACCATTTTCTGTAACCAATGGACTTCTCCAGTTCTCCGCATTGCTTAGTTTCTGAGAAGTATCTGGATGAGTTGAAGGTGAGAAGCTGAATATTATTATTATGAACTCTTTACTTCCTGAAAAATAGAAGAACTCAGAATATTTTCCTTGACTAATTACCTTTTTATCATGATCCAAAATCTGTTATTTGTGTGGTCTTGAAAAACCTAAGATCACACACACACGCATATAGCATGTAACACTGCTTAAACAAGGAGAAATGCATTATAAATCCTTCATTTTTCTTATATTGGTTTATAGTTTGCTGCCAAGAAATAACTAATATAAAGTGGCACTGTACTGTTTGTATAAAGTAGAGGCCTTCAAAAATGGAGGAAAGCTGTTGGTTTTGTAAGAAATGGGAGCAGCACTATTATTGGGATCATCTAAAGCTGACAAACCACCGTTTTATGAAGGTTATGCTTAAGGATTTCTCTCAAGGCATGGTAAGCCTGAGCTTTTAATGTTTCGTATAAGAAAAGCAAAATGCTTCTATGATAAATATATACAGAAAATATTTTAATTTTTAATTTTCTGCATGCAATAATTCCAGTTTTGACTGCCATGGTATATCCGAAATAAATATTTATTTAGTTACTCGTACACCTGACAACAGACTATCCCAAAGCATTTTGTGGAAAATTTCAAAGGACTTTCTGAAACAATTAATCTGGAAGTTAGTACAGGTAAACTGTGGCAGTTTAATTTGCAGAAAATATCAGGCTGTTTCGTTATTATAGAAGGCTGGAAGGAGTTTGTTGATGACCACGGAATAAAGGAAGGGGAATATTTAGTTTTCACATGCAGTGGAAACTCAAGCTTCCAAGTTCAAATCTTTGACAATGGAGGTTGCCTAAGAGATGCTTGTCACTCACCAGCTGAAAATGCTAAAACTGTGGCCAAGGAAAGATGCCAAAAACAAAACGAAAATTTCTACTCTTCTCATTCTTCTAAAAATTTCTATACAGCTGGCAAGTCAAAGGCAAAGCAGGCTTCAGGTCACAAATTATCTTCAATTAGAAAGAAGTGTAAGATTGAAATTCTCAGTGATGAAGCCACTCAACCTGACAGAAAACCTAGTTATGGTGAGCTCTACTGACATTAAAATACGAACAAATTAAAAATTTTCACCTTCTGATTTGTTTTCTTTTGCGTTATGTTAATACAGGGAAAGTTTATCGATCCTCCAAGCTTGCAACGCATTGCTTTGAACAGGAGGCTTTAGAAGCTAAAAAACTGGAATCAAAGAAGAGATCTATTGATTTTGTGGAAACACCTAAAGTGTTGCAGATAGCTAATGCAATTAAGCCAGAAAGTCCTTACTTTATCCGACTTATGAAGCACACAGCAGTTAATGTCCTCTTCTTCATGGTAAGATGAGAGCAGCTGGCTTTATTTCACTACTTGTTGTAGATTCAGAGTTTTCTAAGATTCAAGTTCATTTATATGCTTGCATGTTGCTATAAGTTTTTCTCTGTATAAACCATTGTTGAATCATCCATGCTAGAACTCAATATAATAAAACTTGTGTTGCTAAGACTGCTATGTAATAAGTGAAATGAATACATTCTATAATCTTTATTGTAGGCAATACCTGCTGTCTTCTTCACGAAGCATTTCAGTCACAAGCCAGAAAAGATTACATTGCATAATCACCAGGGAAAGAAAAGGGATGTAATCTGCAGTTATCATTGCTTTTCATGGGGATTTAAAGGGGAAACATGGAAAACTTTTGTCCGAGAAAACTACTTGAAAGTAGGAGATGCGTGCGTCTTTGAGCTTAAAGCTTTTACAAGAAAGAACACAGCTATGAGTGTGCGCATTGTGCGTGCCACTGATGAAGATCTGGTTTGAAGGAAAAATTATGAGGTGCGGAATTTGAATCGTCCTAATTTATTGTGTTTATATTTGGAAAAACTCACTAAATACTCAGCTGAGTATTTCTGAGTATTTTGTGATTATTTGCTTATTTATTGCGTATCTATTTTGTATTTAAATAAATACACCGCAATTCGGACAGTTCTTCCAATTCGGACTCCGCCCAGAATAGTATCTTCTTTCCAGTTGGACAGTATATATATTTATTATTAAGTTGAAGGTTGAGATGGCATTTGATTTGAGTTTTTGGCTTACCTTTGTTGACATTACATCCTCTGTAGTAGCTTAATATTTTGCACATATTTTATGTGAATTGGCCATTGTATGAATCGAAATACTTCTATCAATTTACATATATGGATATTTGATCTTATTTTCTACTGGCTAATTTTTATTTCTCATTTGCACTGAATACTGATTTCCTGTCCAAATTAATATATTTGAAAAGAGAGCGTGGTTAGATTAAGGTTTTTATTTGAGATAATTTTTTTATTATTTTGTTTTTCATATTAAAATCATATATTTTTTATTTATCACTATTTTTTGTTGCTTTCAAAAAAATTATGTACTAGAAAATTATTTTCTAGGATAACTTCAAAAAGTTATTTTCTCTATAATAATTAAAAAAAAAAATATTCCAAAGAAAGCTAAATAAGTATAAGACTAATATTTTTTTAACTGCCTGTTATTTGAATGGGTTTTAGTTGCCAATCTTATAAAAAAGGCATTATTTGAATTCAAATTTAATTTGTTTAGTTTATTTTTAGAAAAATTATTACTTGCGGTGTCAGGATACGTTCGAAAGCCAATTCAAATGCATCACTGCACCTAATGCACAATGCATTGGATGATATGACACGTTCAGATTAGACTCCAAACGAACCCAAATTCCGCATGTAATAATCTCTACTATTCTTGATGTTGTAGAAACGGAAGCGCCGGCGAGAGAAGAGGTCGCCGGACTTGGAGAAGACGAACTCACAAGAAGACAGAAAAGGAAAAGGATTTATTTCATTGGTTACTTTACAACAGAGTAAAAGTGTCTATAAATAGGTGAGGCAGAGTGACTTTACACGTGTGAGCATATGGTTGGTTTACAAGAAGTTTATTAACAGGTCATTATAGCTAACTAAGTGATTAGGTGCTAATATATGTGAGATATTATTAGAAATAAATACGTGGTTTACTGTTAAATAGAATTTAGATTGTTCTTAGGCATACTTGTAATTACTATCATATACACTATCACGACCCGACCCGACGGGGACGGATCCCGCCCGAGCCGAATCGCGACGAGATCTTCTTATCCAGGATCTGGCTTTGGAGTTTGGTTACTGAACTGATCTTCCAAATACTTAACTCAACAGACGCACAAACACAGAACAACAGAGCTACTATAAATCATCAAACACAGCGGAACAAAACATCTATCTTTTCATTTCCTCAAAATAATCATCTACAAATACAGTACATGGCTTTCAACAGAAAGAAAGACAGAACAGAAAAGCCATGACTGTACAAAAATCAAAAGTACAAAAGTACCTATACTGATCAGACTCTGAACTCTAGTCCTGAACTTCCTTCCCTTTCCCAGAACCTGAAAACCACCAGAAAGCAAGGGTGAGCTCAACAGCTCAGCAAAGCAACAACCCACCAATCTAAATTCTCAGAAACCAAAACCAAACTCATCAGACAGAAATCAGATCGGAAATTGGAACAGAATCGGATCTCGAATCAGAACAGAATCGAAAATCAGAACTTATACGGACAGATATCAAATCAGAATCAGAGTCGTACAGATCAGATCACATCACAATATCAATCAGAATAGAATAAATCAACAGAGTCAGAATCATACAGAAATCAGAATAAGATAATAGCGGATATCAGATATTTAATTAATAGCTAAACTAAACTGAACAGAATCACTACGGATTCTGACCCTTATGTCTCCCTTGTGCTCACGGCACCAGAAATTTGCTGAATAATTAATAACTAAGCTAAATGTGCTCACGGCACCAGAATAATAGAATTCACGGATCCGGAATATAACAGATATTTCTCCAACTTGAGCTCATCTAAATTTCCCCAGACACGAACTGAATCTCATAGGATCCAGGCCCCTTATAGCTCCCTTTTTATAGCTTATACACATAGCATTTCAATTCAGAAGAAATCCGGGTAAATAAGAAATCAGACAAAAATCGGGCAGCACAACGGCAATAGACAGAATTTACACAAAATTTCCTGCAAAGAAAATTTACCGAATTCGCACAGAGTATAGATAATTGCATTCCAGAACATTTATTCTACTGCACAGAGAATTTACAATTTCACAGAAAATTGTAGTCTACGAAAAACATCGCCGAATCAAAAATACCCGGACAAAAATCTTCGGAAAATAACCAAAATGTGCACACTCGGCACGTCAACAATATACAGAAAGTTACGCGGTAAAAACTGAACCAATCAAAAGATACGGACGAAAAACCGTAACGGAAACGAAATCAGGACAGAAAATACTGCCAAACTCGACGGAACTAAAAATTGAGAATGGCGGAATGTGCCTTACCTCGAGCACAGCAATTTCCTGAACAGTCTCGTCGGACGAAAACGGCTCCGCGTCGTCCGAAAATCAACTTTTCCAAAATCTCTTTCAACTTTCTCTCTCCTCAGAAAAATCAGATATTTTTATTTTGATTTTCTCTCTCTTCAAAACGACTGAAATCAGCTTTATAATACACAGATCGGCCCGGCCGATCGCGACATCGTCCCGGGACGATCCGACCAAATGGATCGGCCTGGTCTCCACTCAGGGCTGTTGTCTGGACGATATTTTCTACAGTGCCAATCGGCCTGGCCGATGTCTCCAATCGGCCTGGACGATGCCTGCAGAACAGCACCTGGAGCAAAACTGGGCAAATTCTGGAGCTGAACTTCCACTGATCGTCCCAGGACGATCCCAGATCATCCTGGACGATACTGGAGCAGATTTTTGATATTACATACACTATAACCTTTATCTATATAAAGGTTCTCGGTCTGTACAACAAAGTAACATAATAATAATATACGTTCAAGCTCTCTCTCTATCTTTCTTTAGATTCTTGTAGTTCTTCATGGTATCAGTTTGGCTTCGATCCTGAGCCATGGCGGATGCGGCATCCTCACAACTTCAAGAAAGAAGCGGGAGCCAAGAGTCCGGCGAAGCCACGATCTCGGCGAACTTGAAGTTCGTCATATCTAATCTCCGTAATCTGGTATCTGCGTCCCTAACTCCGGACAATTTCAGCATATGGAAGTCGCAAATCTTGAAGACGTTGCGGGCTAATGGATTTCTGAAATTCCTTGATTCAAAATCCACACCGCCGTCTCAATTTGTGATAAATTCGTCTGGTGCATCGGTCCCTAATCCGGTGTACGCTCAGTGGTTACAGACGGATCAAAATCTCTGTGCATCCATATGCTCAACAATTTCGACCTCAATTCTTCCGTATGTCATCTCTCTTGATTCTACGGCGGAGGTTTGGGCGGCGCTCGAAACCAGATTTCAGGCGTCGAACAGATCGAGGGTGATTCAACTCAGAAACTCGCTTCACAATGTCTCGCTCAAGAACAACTCAATGACGGCTTACCTCTCGGATATCAAGACCATCGTTGATCAAATATCGGAGGCAGGATCTTCAGTCGATCCCGAAGATGTCATTCACCACATACTCAATGGGCTCCCACAGATCTACCAGTCATTTAAGTCCTCAATCAGGACCTCAATCTTTCCTCTCACGCTTGAACAGATCTATCCTTTATTACTGAGCGAAGAAATCAATTTAGCCGCTGATGCAGCTCGGTTCTCGTCAATTCAAGATCCTACGATGGCACTGTTTAACCAAAGAGGCAGAGGCCGGCGACCCAAAGCAAAGAACTCATACAACAACTCGAACTCCAGCAGAACGTCAAGCTTGGAGTCGTCTTCAACAATACCTCAGCAAAGAACAAACGCACTCTCTGCGGTATCTTGTCAAATTTGCTACAAGAAAGGGCATTCGGCTCAAACATGTTGGCATCGTATGAATGCTCAATATGTGTCGTCCAGCAAGAATATAAGTGCGGCGTTTCTCGCAAGCTCAGACTCACCGGACACCACCTGGTTCTTGGACTCAGGGGCTTCATCACATTTAACCAATTCATTGGAGAATATGTCCATAGCTCAGTCTTATCATGGTGCAGATAATGTCACGGTAGGAGACGGCAATTTGGTGTCAATAGCGCACACAGGGTCCGGCATCTTACCGACCCCCAGCCGTAAGCTGCGCTTGTCGCAACTTCTTCACACCCCGTCTCTTAAATTTAATCTATTATCTATTTCTCAACTAACCAGAGACAATAACATCTCTATAATTTTTTACCCTAATGGTTTCATGTTGAAGGATCTTGCGACACAACAAACTTTGCTCACAGGACCATGTAATGGCGGCTTGTATAAAATTCCAATCCAGCAGCCACAGCTCAGTCCGCATGCTCTTTCCGTCTCCAAGAACGAAGCTCAAGTCTGGCATCACAGACTTGGGCATCCTCATAAAAGAATTTTCGATTTCATTTCAAACAGTTATCCTGTATTACATATGAATAAACAAACTTCTGATTGTTCTTCGTGCATTGCCTCCAAATGTCATAAACTTGCGTTTGACAATTCTCTCAATCGTCAAACACAACCGTTGGCTATCATCCATTCGGATGTCTGGGGGCCTGCACCTACATCTTCTAATCAAGGATTTAGATTTTATGTTCTATTTGTGGATGATTTTTCTAGATACTCGTGGTTATTTCCAATTCAATATAAATCTGATGTTTTTCAAACGTTTGTTAATTTCAAGAACCACATTGAGCGGTTTACCTCGCATAAAATCAAGATCTTGAGGACAGATGGCGGATCAGAATATGTGAATTCTGAGTTCAAGAATTACCTAACTACTCATGGAATTGCCCATCAGTTATCGTGTCCATATACTCCTGAACAAAACGGGATGGCCGAAAGGAAGCATCGCCATATAATCGAAACAACAAGAACTCTGTTGCACACGGCAGCAGTCCCTCACGTTTACTGGCCTGATGCGGTGCTTACTTCAATTTTTCTTATTAACAGGTTACCGTCAATGACTCTCAACAAGAAATCTCCGCTTGAACTTATGTTCAATAAGCAACCTAACTACTCCGGATTAAAAGTTTTCGGCTGTGAATGCTATCCGCTGCTTCCCAAGCACACGAGAACCAAACTTCACCCAAAATCCCAGAAATGTGTCTTTCTGGGATATTCGGATCAGTACAAGGGATATCGCTGCTTAAATATTTCATCAAACAAACTAACGGTATCAAGACATGTTCAGTTTGTTGAGAATTCTTTTCCGTTCTCAGATAATGTTTCCTCATCTCAATGCCATCCTAATAATATATGCCCGTTTTTATTAACTCCTGTTTCTCTTAGTACCTTGCCTAGATCTAATGTTCAATCGAATCAAAGTTTCACTACAGATCACTGTAGTAAACAGCTACATGTTGCAGAAGCTGCTCACGATCATCCGATACAGGTGCCCAGCTCCACAGAGAATACTCAGTTGGTTAACACTCAATTTCAACCTCACCCAATGACAACAAGAAGTAAAACGGGGTCATTAAAACCCAAGTCTCGTATGAATTTACTTCACCATCACAATACGCTGGACGTTCAAATTGATCCGACCACGTTCACCGAGGCTTCGAAATCAATTCATTGGCGTAATGCAATGGCTGCTGAAATTATGGCGCTACAGAAACAAGGAACGTGGTCTCTAGTTGAACCTCCGGCTAATGCATCAATTCTCGGCAGCAAATGGACTTATAGAACAAAATTTCTTACAGATGGTTCGGTTGGCAGATACAAAGCCAGATTAGTTGCTCAAGGCAATAATCAAGAGTATGGTCTTGATTACACAGAAACGTTTAGTCCAGTAGTTAAACTGCCAACAATACGCGTCATGCTGGCTGTAGCTCTATACAATAACTGGAATGTGCAACAACTGGATGTGGCTAATGCATTCTTGCATGGCAATCTAACGGAAACCATCTACATAAGACAACCAAAAGGCTTTGAGGATTCTTCAAAACCGAACTTTGTTTGTCGTCTCAACAAAGCTATTTATGGGCTAAAACAAGCACCTCGCCAGTGGTACAACACGTTCACATCTTTTCTCATTACGCTTGGCTTTACTCATAGTCAAGCGGATCCTTCTCTCCTTCTATACACGAGCAAACAAGTAAAAATTTTCTTACTTATTTACGTTGACGATATATTAATTACCGGCAATGATAATACTTTTATCTACTCTATTCTTACCAAACTTAACTCATCCTTTGCTATGAAACATCTAGGTGAAGTTCACGACTTTCTTGGCATTAAGATTTCTAAATCTGATTCTTCTTATTTTTTATCTCAGGCTAACTATGCACATAAAATATTACTACAAGCCAATCTCTCTCAATGCAATGGGCTAGCAAACCCAACGTGTACCAAACTCCCAGCAGAAATCAAACCGGACTCGTTCTCCTCGGATCCGGTGTTCTACAGGAGTATTACAGGAGCTTTACAATACCTTACTTTAACACGTCCAGATATCTCATTTAGTGTCAATCTACTGTCACAAAATATGCATAATCCTGAACCTAAACATTTCTTTCTTCTTAAAAGACTTTTAAGATATATTAAAGGATCTATACATTTCGGTCTTCCTATTACAAGAACTGATCTCGTTTTAAAATCCTTTTCAGATGCAGATTGGGCAGGAGATCCGGTCACTAGGAAATCCACCACAGGATTCTGCTCGTTTCTTGGTAACTCCCTCATTTCGTGGACGGTCAAGAAACAGCGCACAGTCTCAAGATCCTCGACGAAATCTGAATTTCGTGCGCTAGCAGCTCTTACATCAGAAATTATATGGCTTAGAAGACTATTGACTGATTTCGGCATATCACAAAATTACTCTACAAATTTATTTTGTGACAACATGTCTGCAATAGCTCTCGCTAACAATCCTGTTTTTCACTCAAGAACAAAGCACATAGAAATTGATCAAAAATTTCTACGAGATCATATTATTCAAAACAATATCAATCTGCATCCTATCAGCACGATTGATCAAGTGGCTGACATTTTCACCAAGCCATTGTCTACTCCACGTTTTCATCAACTTCGTCTCAAATTGACGATCATTCAGGATCCATCAATTTGAGGGGGCATATTAGAAATAAATACGTGGTTTACTGTTAAATAGAATTTAGATTGTTCTTAGGCATACTTGTAATTACTATCATATACACTATAACCTTTATCTATATAAAGGTTCTCGGTCTGTACAACAAAGTAACATAATAATAATATACGTTCAAGCTCTCTCTCTATCTTTCTTTAGATTCTTGTAGTTCTTCAGATATGTTGATATGCCCACTCGCTAATGACTCTCTCTCTCTCTCTCTCTCTCTCTCTCTCTTCCATATATATGTATGTTTAAGAAAAATCTGAACAACATATAAATATGCTAACAGTAAGATAGTTATGTTAGTGATCTGTCAAATGGTTGCAAAATATAGTTTGTTTGTGGTCCCTTGCGGCAATTAGCAAATACCAAAGTGGTCACTAAAATGGTTTAGTGATTAATAACAACTATTGTAATTGGGCAATAGTCGCAATCTTATTGCAGGAATAAATTATCATGCTATCATAATTTCTTATTTATTTATTTTGAAAGTATTATATTTTTAAGAAATTGAAGGCAATTGCTTAAAAATTAAATACCATTACAAATGTAGATAATCAAAATTGAACAAGAAATATAAATTTTAAAACAATAAAATAATATAGCTAGCAGTGGTTGAGAATTTCGCTCATCTTTAGGAGGGCGCAAATTTGAAGTCATGTTATTCAATATTTCAAAAACAAAAACAAAAAAGGCGAACTTATGAGGTCCAATGCCTTTAGAATCATAAGAGAAAGCCAACAAAATCAAATAGGGATGATCGCCTAGTTTAAATGGCTGAAAAGACGATCTAGTTCACACAACAAGTTTCCAAAGGAAAGAAAAAAAAAGCCTCAAAGAATCATAGCCGTGCATTGATTACTCATACATACGTACCCGTTCATGTAGCCACCCATATATGCCCATGGTCTTGTGATTGGGTACTTAACATCAAGGAATAAACCGATTTGCATTGCTAATCACACTACAGAAAAACAACATATTACCGACGGATTTTTCCAGCGGCTTTCCGGCGGACTGTTTTTCGGCGGACTTTCCGGCAGCTTTCCGACGGATTACATTGAAATAATTCCGTCAATTTTTTTTTCAGATTTTTCGACGGAGTTCCGACGGATTTGTTTCCGGCGAACTTTCCAACGGATTTTAAATTTTTTTAAAAATTTTATAGCTTATTTATTAATTTTGA
This sequence comes from Dendrobium huoshanense, assembly GCA_016618105.1. Classification (NCBI taxonomy): domain Eukaryota; kingdom Viridiplantae; phylum Streptophyta; class Magnoliopsida; order Asparagales; family Orchidaceae; genus Dendrobium; species Dendrobium huoshanense. The sequence goes on from CM028356.1 coordinate 19,128,814, forward strand.
AAAAGATTAATACTATTTGTAATTCCATTACTTAATACTTTTATTGCCCATTAAAATTAAATTTTTAAAGTTTTATTATGTTTTCTTATTTAAATATGAAATAAATACAAATAAATCATATTATGCACCGCAGCAAAGTTGTTGACGCTCTGAAACTGAAGAGGAGATTCTTAGTTTGAATCCACGCACAGACGTGCGCGAGGAGAGGGGGCAGGTTCGCCCGCTGGACGAGCTCGGGAGCGGTTCGCGGGACGGGCGCTGGGGTTCACCAGCGCGCGGGTTCGCGCGCAGAGGCGAGTTCGTCGCATACGGGTGCGGCCGTGGTTCGCGGAATAGGCTCGAGTTCGTGGGCAGAGGCCGGTTCGCCGCAGACAGGCGCTGTGGCAGGTTCGCGTACAGGCTAGGCGCAGCGGCGGGTTCGCCCGCGGGACGAGCCTGGCGCCGTTCGCATGAAGGAATTTTTTTAAAATGTTTTATTTATTTCAGCTGAGTTTGTTCGTGGAAAAAAAAAATCCGGCGGCGGAAAACTTGCGACGGAAAAATTTTCCGACGCTCGATTTACCGACGAACAAAATTTCGTTGGAAACTTTCAAAATCCGTCGGAAACTACTTAAAATTATGCCAGAAAATTCGCCGGAAAGAAGAGATTTTTCTGTAGTGTCACCGTATGTCGTATATTATTGCAACCGTCACGATGCAGTACTCAACACTGAATCACGTTGCGACCATGATAAATTCTTATATGCGGCTTGAAAGTTTGCAGTCAGAGCAAAATGCAACAAGCCTCAAGGCCATCAGTTTGTGGTGGTCCACGTTCAAAAAGCGTGGAAAGTGGGTGAGTATAGATGAGTACGACATCCCGAAAGTCATCATAAATGGGCATGAGTGGGTGAATCCTGCCCGTACAAAGCATGGGTACCCAACCATGACCCGGCCCATGCATATAAGGCTTTGCAATAAACCAAAATAAAGATGAGAAGAAGCATCAATAGCAAACTAATTAGCAACCAATAAATTCTAGAAGAGCACTTCTTATGAACATAAAACCCACAACACATCCAATAGAATAAGCATCAACAACAACTTATATAATTTTTAGCATTGTCTTAAAAAAACTAAAGCTTTGTTTGTGATAACTTTTTTATTACTTTCTAAATAATTTTTTAGTACAATTTTTTTTATTCAAGTAATTTATGTACTAAAAAATTGATTTAGAAAACATTAAGAAAGTTGTCCCAAATAAAATTTAAACTAATCCTAAAAAATGGCTAACAAGCCCCCAAGAAAAACCAACTTCATAAAACAACCCATTAGTCTTGTAATGCAACAAACAAACCCATAAGAAAAACCACCTGAAGTTCATTGACATCTAGGCCGATTTAGGGATGGGTGATTTACGCATTTGTTCCAACATTTGAATTTTTACAGGAAAGAAACAGAAGCTTGAGATATTGTTACTATGGAAATATTTTTAACACGGTGATCCTAATTCTCATAAGCAATAAATTTCAAATCTGAGATAAAGAGGATCTCAGTATGAAGTGGCTCCCAAATGGTGCATCTCTTAATAATGGAATGAGCACTTGAAAAATAGAGAGCTAATGTTTATTTTTTTTTTTTTTTTGGGATATTTAGGCCATTTAAGGCAAACTCACACACACAACGCATACACATGGACTCGAACCTTGGACCTCTTAGTTGGAAGCCTAAGCTCTCAACCAATAGGCCAAGGGGAGTTGTGTAGCTAATGCTTTTTGTTTTTTAATCTGCAAAGGGAGATGGTCTGTGAAAAGCTGGATCAACTCAGCGGCTCCATTGGGTAACCTGCAAGAAGGATAACAGAGAAACAGAGAAAGAAGCCATTGATGAGGTAGAAAGCAACAGCAGAAATAGTGAAGTTTTTCCCTTAGTGTATTCCGTTCTCCACTGTTACAAGATATAGAGATGCTAAGTAACTCCAAACCGTTTGATCAAGTCAGTTACATCAACGGTGACTATTAGAGATCGTATATGTCACGACCCGACCCGACCCGAGACGGATCCCGTTCGCACCGGGCCGCGACGGAGAAGCTAACCAGGATCTAGCTTTGGAATTTGGTTCAAAACTGAATCTTCCAAACATTTAACTCAAAAAGACAAACACAGACAGAGCTACTAAAACATCAAATGCAGCGGAACAAAAGATCTATCTGATTTCATTTTCCTCAAAACAATCATCTACAAATACAGTACATGGCTTTTAGACAGAAAGGAAGACAGAACAGAAAAGCCATGACTGTACAAAAATCAAAAGGTACAAAACAATACCTATACTGATCATACTCTGAACTAATCCTGGACTTCCTTCCCTTTTCCAGAACCTGAAAACCACCATAAAGCAAGGGTGAGCTCAACAGCTCAGTAAAGCAACAAACCTCCAATCAAAATCCTCAGAATCTCAAAACCAATACATCAGACAATTCCGTACAGAAATCAGAACGAAATCGGGCATATACCAAATCAAACAGAATTGTACGGAAACAGAAGTCGTATCAAATCAGAAACAGAACAGATCAGATATATCAGATCAATAGAATCAGAATCGTACAAAATCAGAAGTTCAGATCATATCGGAACAGAACAAATCGTATCAGAATCATATCAGAATCAAAGATCAGATACTATGTAATTCATAGCTAAATTCCCTGACACTGACTGAATCTCGTAGGATTCAGGCCCCTTATGCCTCCCTTTGTGCTCACGGCACCAGAACAGATGTGCTTATAGCACCAGAATACATATATAGTGCTTATAGCACCTAAACAGATTTTCCTCGAATCCGGAACAGAACAGATATCAGATTTCATATTGAGCTCATTTCAGAATTCCCAGACACTAACTGAATCTCATAGGATCCAGGCCCCTTATAACTCCCTTTTTATAGCATATACAGATAGCATATCAAATCAGAAGATTTCCGGACAAAACAGAAATTACTCAAAAATCGGACAGCACAACGGCAGTATACAGAATTTACACAATTTTCCTGAAAATCAAAATTCACCAAATTCGCACAGAATATAGATATCAACATTTCAGAACATTTATTTTACTGCACAGATAATTTCCAAGTTCACAGAAAAATCCAGTCGACTAAAAACACAGTCGAATCAAAAATACCCGGACAAAAATCTTCAGAAAATAACCAAAATGTGCACACTCGGCACTTCAACAAAATACAGAAAGTTACGCGGTAAAAACTAAACCAGTCAGAAATTACAGACGAAAATCACGAACAAAACTTAATTCCGGACAGATAATACCGCCAAAAGCGACGGTTCTGAAAATTGAGAAAGTCGGATTGTGCCTTACCTCGCGTACAACATTTTCCTCAACTGTCACAACGGACGAAAACAGACCGGCGTCGCCCGAAAATCCACTTTTCCACTTTTTCCTTTGTTTTTCTCTCTCTTCAGCTTTTTCTCTCTCTTCAAAATATCTCATTTCTATATATATCCAGACTGATCGTCCTGGACGATCGCACTTCGTCCCGGACGAAGTGGCTTTGAACAAATTTCGTCCAGACGAATTTTACATATCGTCCCCGGCGACGGGTTCTCTGACTTATTTTCGTCCAGACGATCCTGATTTCGTCCAGACGAACCATACAGCCAAACATGATTTTTTCTGCACAACCTGTACCGATCGTCCCGGACGATCCGACTTCGTCCGGACGAACCTGGAGCAAAACTGATATTACAATCTCCCCAACTTAAAAAAAAATATCGTCCTCGACATTATCCAGTCCAAACTCAGTCAAAACAAGTATGGATACAACTGTCTCATGTCAGACTCCTTCTCCCAAGTGGCTTCCCGTGCAGTACGGTGCTTCCACTGGACTTTAACCATCGGAATCTGTTTATTTCTTAACTTTCGGACGTCGTACGCCAAAATCAACTCTGTCTCTTCCTTGTACGCCAGATTCTTCTGAATCTCAACCTCATCAGCAGATACCTTCTTCCCAGAGTCGGATACCCACTTCCTCAGAGTGGATACGTGAAACACATTATGCACATCAGGCATCGAATCAGAAAGCATCAATTTGTAAGCAGCTTTTCCAATCCTTTTCAGGATTTCAAAAGGTCCAACATACCTCGGACTAAGCTTGCTCACCTGACCAAATCTGCTCACACCCTTCATCGGGCTGACTTTGACATACACAAAGTCACCAACCTGAAACTCTACAAATCTGTGCTTCTGATTGTAATACTTCTGCTGACAATCTTGAGCAGCTTTCAATCTTTCTTTAATCAAACTGATCTTCTGAGCAGTTTCATCAGCAAAAGTGGCCCCCAAAGCCTGTCTATCTCCGACCTCCATCAGAGTCAAAGGAGTACGGCACTTCCTGCCATAAAGAGCCTCGTACGGTGCCATACCAATACTAGACTAAAAACTGTTGTTATAAGCAAACTCAATCAGCGGAATATGATCCTCCCAGCTTCCGCTAAAATCCAGAACACAAAGTCTCAACAGATCTTCCAGCACCTGAATAGTCCTCTCAGACTGTCCATCTGTTTGAGGATGAAAGGCTGTACTAAAATGCAGTTTCGTACCCAAGCCTTGTTGAATGCCTTTCCAAAGTCTGGAAGTAAAATGTCCATCTCGATCAGATACGATCACACGAGGTACACCGTGTAATCTGACTATCTCCTTCACATATATCTGTGCCAAGCGATCAACTGAATCCGTCTGTCTAATCGGAAGAAAATGGGCGGACTTCGTCAATCGATCTACAACCACCCAAATAGCGTCGTGCCCTTGTCTAGATCGAGGAAAACCCATCGCAAAGTCCATTGTTACCTCCTCCCATTTCCACTCAGGGATAGGCAACGACTGCAACAGTCCACCGGGTCGCTGATGCTCTGCCTTCACCAACTGACAGGCTTCGCATCTCGACACAAACTCTGCCACATCTTTCTTCATTCCAGGCCACCAAAACAAAAGTTTCATATCAGCGTACATCTTACCACTGCCCGGATGTACCGTGTAGCCTGAATAATGAGATTCGTACAGAATCTCCTGCCTCAAATCTCCAAACACAGGTATCCACAACCTGTTCTTACAGAAAATAGCACCAGAATCAAAAATTCGAAGTTCAGGAGTCTTACCAGATCCAATTTGTGCAATCAACTTCGAATAGTCAGAATCTGACTTCTGGGCTTCCTGAATCCTTGTCTCCAAAGTAGACTGAATACTCATCTGAGCCAACTCCAAACCACTGGAGGAAATCACCTCTAACTGCAATCGCTCCATGTCACGTATCAGGAAGTCGTCACAAGTAAGCTGAATACCTGATAATCCAGAAGACTTTCTGCTCAGAGCATCCGCTGCCATATTTGCCTTCCCAGGCTGATACTGGATAGTCAAATCGTAGTCCTTGATCAACTCAAGCCATCTTCTCTGCCTCAAATTCAGATCCTTCTGAGTAAAAATGTACTTCAGGCTCTTATGATCAGTAAAGATCTCACATCTGATGCCATACAGGTAATGACGCCAAATCTTCAAAGCAAAAACTACTGCAGCTAACTCCAAATCATGTGTCGGGTAATTCTGCTCATGTGGCTTTAACTGTCTAGAAGCATAAGAAATTACCTGACCATGCTGCATCAGGACACATCCCAGTCCTTTCAGTGAAGCATCACTGAACACCTGAAAACCTTCCGTACCTGACGGAAGTGCTAGTACCAGAGCTGAAGTCAGACAATCCTTCAATCGCTGAAAACTCGCCTCACACTCCGGTGTCCAAACAAAAGGTACTGACTTCTGAGTCAGTCTCGTCAGAGGCGTCGAAATCTGTGAAAATCCTTTCACAAATTTCCTATAATACCCGGCCATGCCCAAGAAACTACGCACCTCAAATACCATAGTCGGCCTTGGCCATTCAGCAACTGCCTGAATCTTCTGGGGATCTACAGAAATGCCTTCTCCGCTAATCACATGCCCCAGAAAAGAAATGCTCTTCAGCTAGAATTCACATTTTGAGAACTTGGCATACAGCTGATGCCTCCTCAAAGTCTCCAACACAATCCTCAAATGTTTGGCATGTTCATCCTCATATGCGGAATATACCAGAATATCGTCAATGAAGACGATCACAAACTGATCCAAATACTCCCTGAATACTCGGTTCATCAAATCCATGAAAATCGCAGGCGCATTGGTTACCCCAAAAGGCATAACCAAAAACTCATAGTGCCCGTACCGAGTACTGAAAGCTGTCTTCACAACATCAACTTCCTTCACCTTCACCTGATAGTATCCGGACCTCAAATCAATCTTCGAAAATACTGAAGATCCGGAAAGCTGATCAAACAAGTCGTCAATCCGAGGCAAAGGATACTTGTTCTTGATCGTGACCTTGTTCAAATCTCTGTAATCAATACACATACGGAGTGTACCGTCCTTCTTCTTCACAAATAAAACAGGTGCTCCCCAGGGCGAAATACTAGGACGCACAAAACCTCTGTCAACCAACTCCTGAAGCTGAACTTTCAACTCAGAAAGTTCTTTCGGTGCCATCCTATACGGAGCTTTCGATATCGGAGCGGTACCCGGAAAAATATCGATAGAGAACTCCACATCTCTATCCGGAGGTAAACCAACCAGCTCCTCAGGAAAAATATCAGCAAACTCCCGTACCACAGGGATCTCAGAAACAGAACCAACCTCTAGGTTCAGATCCCGCACCGAAGCCAAAAACACCGGACATCCCTTCTTCCACATCCTGCTTATCTCCAACACAGAAATCAGACTGGAGAGGACACCTCGTAATCCCTGAAATACAACTCTCTCTCCAGCCATAAGCAAACTCACTTGCTTCTTCAGACAGTCTATCTGGGCTTCATACTGACTCAGTCAATCCATGCCTAGAATCACATCATACGATGAAATCGGCAATCGAATCAAACTTGATTTCCACTTCTTGCCAGAAATCTCAATCTCACACAAACAAAACTGTCGAGCAATCAAAGGATTCCCAGCCGGTAAAATCACAGACAAAGAAACCGGTAAAACCATCGAATCCAAATGTAAAATCTCAAAACAGTGCTCGGACAGAAAAGAATGACTCGCTCCAGAGTCAAACAAAACACGACAGGGCTGATCAGAAATGTAAATCGTACTTGTCACAACATCGGGAGCATCTCGAGCCTCCTGCTGACTCAAGCTGTAAACTCGTGGCTGAACTGGAACAGGGGCTGAAGCAACAGAACTACTCTGCTCTCTCTGAACAGTAGGTGGTCTCCGTGGTGCAGAACTAGATCCACCACCTCTACCAGCAAATCCCTCAGGGCGTGGAGGAACCGTCCTCGGTCTTCCTGCTGCTGAACCAACAGGTCTGACGAAGCCCTCAGATCGCTGATCAAATCCCATCTGTGGACACTCTGCAATCCGATGTCCTGACTGACCACATCGGAAGCACAGACCAGCCATCATGTAGCACTGGCCAAAGTGTCGTCGTCCACAGTTCTGGCACACAGGTGCCGTACTGACTGATCCAGAACTCGTCGTACTAGTAGCAGTACCAGACGACCCTCCGCTCCTCCTGGAATCTCCAGATCCAGAACCAGAAACAAATCTCCTCTTTCCAGAGGAACCACTGCCAGAAGCCTCACCTCCAAATCTCTTCCTACTCGCAGTCCACCGCTGCTGAGTAGCCATCAGGTCGTTCTCTATCAGACGAGCTCGCTCCACAAGCTCAGAGAAATCAGTGATCCGGAACGGTATCAGGGGCTGCCTCAGGGTATCTCGCAATCCCCTCAAAAATCTGTAACACCTCTCAGCAGAAGTGCTAACCAGCTGCAGAGCGTACATGGCTAATGCAGTAAACTCAGCCTCGTACTGCATCACCGTCTTGCTCCCCTGAACAAGCCTCAGAAAATTCTCCTGCATCTGCTGTCGTGCAGAAGGGGGAACGAACCAATCTCGGAATACCTCAGTGAACTCTTCCCAGGTAATCAAAGAGTTCAGTCTGCCCTGAAATCTGGCTGCCTGCTGGCCTTCCCACCAGTGTTCAGCCTCTCCATCCAACAAAAAACTGCCAATGGAACCTTCCTATCTGACGGACACTGCATCCCGTCAAAGGTCTTCTCCAATCTCCTCAGCCATTCCTCAGCAGCTCTGGGCTCAACAGCGCCCTCAAACCTCGGAGGTTTTAATCTCAGAAACAACTGCAAATGTCTATCCAGGTCATCAGATCGGACAGTAGAAGCTCTACTCTGAGTCTCGCTCATCATCTGAGCAACGAGTGAAGCAAACTGAGAAAGCGTATCAGCACCGACCACTGGGGCTGTACTCCCCACTGGTGCTGCCTGATCGGCACTCTGCCCATCTGTCATGTCTGGGTCTGGCTGATCCATACAGAAAAATCCAAAAAATCCGGAAAACTATCACAAAAACAACACAATAAAAAGCCGAACAAACCAAAACTACCCCAGACAGACTCACTGATCACTTCCTAGAGCTCTGTTTTACAATCCAACCAGTTTCCAAAACCAGTGCTCTGATACCAAAAAGTTTGTCACGACCCGACCCGACCCGAGACGGATCCCGTTCGCACCAGGCCGCGACGGAGAAGCTAACCAGGATCTAGCTTTGAAATTTGGTTCAAAACTGAATCTTCCAAATATTTAACTCAAAAAGACAAACACAGACAGAGCTACTAAAACATCAAATGCAGCGGAACAAAAGATCTATCTGATTTCATTTTCCTCAAAACAATCATCTACAAATACAGTACATGGCTTTTAGACAGAAAGGAAGACAGAACAGAAAAGCCATGACTGTACAAAAATCAAAAGGTACAAAATAATACCTATACTGATCAGACTCTGAACTAATCCTGGACTTCCTTCCCTTTCCCAGAACCTGAAAACCACCAGAAAGCAAGGGTGAGCTCAACAGCTCAGTAAAGCAACAAACCTCCAATCAAAATCCTCAGAATCTCAAAACCAATACATCAGACAATTCTGTACAGAAATCAGAACGAAATCGGGCATATACCAAATCAAACAGAATTGTACGGAAACAGAAGTCATATCAAATCAGAAACAGAACAGATCAGATATATCAGATCAATAGAATCAGAATCGTACAAAATCAGAAGTTCAGATCATATCGGAACAGAACAAATCGTATCAGAATCATATCAGAATCAAAGATCAGATATTATGTAATTCATAGCTAAATTCCCTGACACTAACTGAATCTCGTAGGATTCAGGCCCCTTATGCCTCCCTTTGTGCTCACGGCACCAGAACAGATGTGCTTATAGCACCAGAATACATATATAGTGCTTATAGCACCTAAACAGATTTTCCTCGGATCCGGAACAGAACAGATATCAGATTTCATATTGAGCTCATTTCAGAATTCCCAGACACTAACTGAATCTCATAGGATCCAGGCCCCTTATAACTCCCTTTTTATAGCATATACAGATAGCATATCAAATCAGAAGATTTCCGGACAAAACAGAAATTACTCAAAAATCGGGCAGCACAACGGTAGTATACAGAATTTACACAATTTTCCTGAAAATCAAAATTCACCAAATTCGCACAGAATATAGATATCAACATTTCAGAATATTTATTTTACTGCACAGATAATTTCCAAGTTCATAGAAAAATCCAGTCGACTAAAAACACAGTCGAATCAAAAATACCCGGACAAAAATCTTCAAAAAATAACCAAAATGTGCACACTCGGCACTTCAACAAAATACAGAAAGTTACGCGGTAAAAACTAAACCAGTCAGAAATTACAGACGAAAATCACGAACAAAACTTAATTCCGGACAGATAATACCGCCAAAAGCGACGGTTCTGAAAATTGAGAAAGTCGGATTGTGCCTTACCTCGCGTACAACAATTTCCTCAACTGTCACAACGGACGAAAACAGACCGGCGTCGCCCGAAAATCCACTTTTCCACTTTTTCCTTCGTTTTTCTCTCTCCTCAGCTTTTTCTCTCTCTTCAAAATATCTCATTTCTATATATATCCAGACTGATCGTCCTGGACGATCGCACTTCGTCCCGGACGAAGTGGCTCTGAACAAATTTCGTCCAGACGAATTTTACATATCGTCCCCGGCGACGGGTTCTCTAACTTATTTTCGTCCAGACGATCCTGATTTCGTCCAGACGAACCATACAGACAAACATGATTTTTTCTGCACAACCTGTACCGATCGTCCCGGACGATCCGACTTCGTCCGGACGAACCTGGAGCAAAACTGATATTACAGTATAAGCATTATCCTGTAATGTCAGAATAGTGGGAGCAGGATCATCATCATAAACGGCTGTAGTAGTATAAGTGAGTCTATTTATCACCTCAGCTTATCAGTCTGATGGTGGGCATAAAAAAAAAGTTGTTTAGACAAAAAATCCTATTTGCAAATTTAACCTGTGAAATTTTAAATTGGAGTGGGTTTAAAAAGTAATCAAAAAATAATTTAAAAAGGAACGGAATCGTCAAAACATTTGACGTATTTTAAATACCCCAAATGATTTGAAGTATTTTGAATGCCCCAAATAATTTGACGCACGTTGGATTTGAGAAAGAGAGATCGTAGAGAGTATGAGAGAGACAAGATTGGAAGAATGAGAGTGATGAGAAGAGAGAGAGACTCAGAGGACGACAGGAATTAAGAGAGAGAGAGAGAGTAAGAGGAGGGAGATAAAGAAAGAGAGAGAGAGAGAGGAGATGGGAGAGTATATTTTATATAGTAGAATACTTATTTTTTTATATAAAATGTAATTTAAATTTAAATTTTTATTAAATTAATATAGAAGAAATATTAACATTTTTTTAACATGATGAATATTATAACCATTCGATTTATTTTAAGAAATATAAATTTTAATTAAATTTAATATAAATATTATTTAAATTAATTGATTAACCATAATTATAATATTTAAATTTAATAGCTATAACAATTAATTATTTTCTATTTCAAATTAATTTCATAAAATAAAATAATATAATATTTCAAATTAATTTAATAAATTAAATTACTAATATTTAAACAATATATTATATAAAAATATTAAAATAATAATGCATAAAAATAAATATAATATTATATAAAAAATAGTCTCTCTCATCATCTCTCTCTCTCTCTCTCTTACCCGTCTCTCTCTTTCTTGTATTCTCTTCGATATCTCTCTCTGAAGCTGAATGCGTCAACTCATTTAGCACATTTAAAATACGGCAAATTTTTTTTGGCAATTATGCTACTTTTTAAATTATTCTCCAATTATGCTCTTTAATATCTTATGCTAGATACCCCATCGAAAATTGCTTTGATTGAGCACGAATCTAGAGGCAGATTCAAGATGTAAACTTTCAAAATTAAATTCAGTATCATCTGATTACCAATTTCAACAAACTTATAATCAAATTAAACGTCTCAAAGAGACGAACCTAATGACACAAAAATCGGTCTAACTCAAGCTCAAATGGTTCCAAATCGAGGGTCCGAACCACATTTGGAAGGATCAAAGCATTATTTGGATTATAAAATAATATTCAAATATGTCATGCTTATAGTCAAATTGAGTGACTCGGCAAAACGAATCCAACAAGCCCAATATCGATGAACTCTGATATCGTTAAGGCACTTAAACAATTCAAAACCTCATTATTATCGTCAGAGAAATCAATACGAGCCATCTGATGGTGCACTCCGAACCTGCCCCAGATCTTCTCTTTATTTACAGGTGTGCCACTTATGAAAATCAATAAATAGACTCACACTCTCTCTATTTGAAGGAGATCTTTTGCTAAAGATTGGAGATAGCTTTAAACCCTAATATAGAAGAAATATTAACATTTTTAACCTAATGAATATTATAACTGTTGCGTCCTGGAGTATTCGCGGTGCAGTAGAGAAATATATAGTTTAACGTCTTAACATTGTACGAAGATCCAGCACACAATCAGATGAGTGAGAGGGTGTAGCGTTCATAAGAGACACCAGAGTTTTTACGTGGAAACCCCTGAAAAGGGGGAAACACCATGGGGTCTGGCCCAGTTCGAATGAATTCACTAGTATTTGCAGTCGATTACAAATGAGGCACTTTCTTGGGAGAAGGACTTGGCTTTGATGATACAAATGTACATCATATAGAGCGCCTTACATGGTGGGAGTTACAATGTAGACATGTTTGTTTGGTCGGCATGATCATAGTCGATAGGATGGAGGTCAGAAAGACCGTTGTCATGTGATGGAGGTTGGGAGAATCATAGTAGGCGACGGAGGTCCGAAGGACCGTAGTTGGCAGGAGACCAAGGTCAGAAAGATTATTGTCTGTTGATGGAAGTTGAAAGGACCATAATAGGCGACGGAGGTCCGAAGGACCGTAGTTGGCAGGAGACCGGGGTCAGAAAGACTGTTGTCTGTTGATGGAGGTCGAAAAGACCATAGTAGGCGACGAAGGTAAGAAGGACCGTAGTCGGCAGGAGACCGGGGTCAGAAAGACCATTGTTTGGTGATGGAGATCGAAAGGACCATAGTAGGCGACGGAGGTCTGAAGGACCGTAGTTGGCAGGAGACCAGGGTCAGAAAGACTGTTGTCTGTTGATGGAGGTCGGAAGGATCATAGTAGACGACGGAGGTCAGAAGAACCGTTGTCGGCAGGAGACCGGGGTTAGAAAGATCGTTGTCTGGTGATGGAGGTCTGAAGGACCACAGCAGACGATGGAGGTCTGAAGGAATGTAGTCGGCAGGAGACTAGGGGTCTGAAAGACCATAGTTAAATGGCAGAACTTCGGTAGAAGTCCGGGCGTTAGGTGATGGTCTGACAGAACTTCGAGCCTCAGGTGATGGTCTGACGAAGGTGAGGGCCTCTGGCAAAGGTGAGGGCCTATGACAAATGTGAGGGCCTCTGATGAAGGTGAGGGCCTCAAATGGTGGTCTAGCGAAGGTGAGGGTCTCTAGCGAAGGTGATGGCCTCTGGTGAAGGTGAGAACCTCTGACGAAGGTGAGGGCCTCTGACAAAGGCGAGGGTCTCTAACGAAGGTGAGGGCCTCAGATGGTGGTCTGGCGAAGGTGAGGGCCTCTAGTGAAGGTGAGGGCCTCATGTGGTGGTCCGGCGAGGCTTAGGCGGTGGTCCGGCGAACTCCAACGGTGGTCCGACGAGGGTGCGACGGTGGTCCGGCGAGAGTGAGGTTCTTAGGTAGTGGTCCGACGAGGTTTCAGCAGTGGTCCGGCGAGGCTCCGGCGGTGGTCCGGTGAGATTTCGGCGGTGGTCGACGAGGAGCTTCTTCCTTCTCTTCTTTCGTCTCTTCTCCTCTTATCTTCTTGCTTCCTCCCCTTCTCAAGAGAAATGAGGGGTCTAGATTTTCTGGAGTGGCATGACCCGTAAATAAGCAAGAGATCAGGAGTAAATGTGGAGTGGTTGGATGGATGGCCAATATTGAATCCCTTGATCGTGTGCCGTTCGTCAGACATTTGAAGGCTTTAATGATGTCAAAATTTGGCGATCTTGGGCTCATTGAATTTGTCTCGTCGAGCCGCTCGATTCGACTATAAGCACGCTATATTTGAAAAACGTTTGCTAACCCAAATTGTGGTTCGAACCTTCCAACATCACTTCGAGTACTTGATTTGTACTCATTTGGGCTTGGATTGAGTTGAATTTGGTGTCGCTGGGTTCGTATTTCTGAGATGCTCAGTTTGATTGTAAGTTTGCTGAAATCGGAGTTGAGATGGTCTCCAAATTAATTTTAGAAGTTTCCAACTTGATTTTGCATTGAGATTCGCTCTCGATTAAGATAATTTTTTGACAACGTATCAATAACTATTATATTTATTTTAAGAAATACAAATTTTAATTAAATTTAATATAAATATAATTTAAATTAATTGATTAAACATAATTATAATATTTAAATTTAATAGCTATAACATTAATTTTTTTCTATTTCAAATTAATTTCATAAAATAAAATAATTAAATATTTAAAATTAATTTAATAAATTAAAATACTAATATTTAAACAATATATTATATAAAAATATTTAAATAATGATACATAAAAATAAATATAATATTATATAAAAAATAGTCTCTCCCATCATTTCTCTCTCTCTTGCCCGTCTCTCTCTTTATTGTAATCTCTTTGATGTCTCTCTCTGAAGCTGAATGCGTCAACTCATTTAGCACATTTAAAATACGACAATTTTTTTGGCAATTCTGCTACTTTTTAAATTATTCTCCAATTATGCTCTTTAATATATTATGCTTGACACCCCATCGAAATTTGCTTTGATTGAGCACGAATCTAGAGGCATATTCAATATGTAAACATTCAAAATTAAATTCGGTATCATCTGATTTCCAATTTCAGTAAACTTATAATCAAACTAAACGTATCAAAGAGATGAACCTAACGACACCAAAGTCGGTCTAACTCAAGCCCAAATGGCTTCAGATCGGAGGCCCGAACTACATTTGGAAAGATCAAAGCATTATTTGGATTACAAAATGATATCCAAATATGTCATGTTTATAGTCAAATTGAGTGACACGGCAAAACGAATCCAACGAGCCCAATATTAATGAATTCTGATATCGTTAAGGCACTTAAACAGTTGAAAACCTCTTTATTATCAGAGAAATCAATAAGTGACATCTGATGGTGCACTCCGAACCTGTCCCAGATCTTCTCTTTATTTACAGGTGTGCCACTCATGAAAATATATAAATAAACCCACACTCTCTCTATATGAAGGAGATATTTTGCTAAAGATTGGAGATAGTTCTAAAGCCTTAAGAGCTCTAGCACGGCTGCCCGGACGCTGACTACCGTCGGACTATAGCCCGAGACTCGTCAGACCACCGCACGGCCCCCGAATTCCTCTGGACTTCCACCTGGCCATCAACCGCCGCTGGACTTCCATCGGCAGTCGACCGCTTCCGGACTTCATGGTGGAAGTCGACCGCCTCCAGACATCTACCAAGCCACCGAGCGTCGTCGAACTTCCGTCAGACCTTTGTCGGATCATTCTCTGTTAGCTGAACTTCTACACGGACGCCGTTGAACTTTCGCCCAATTGTCACCAGACTTTTGCCCAACTCTCCAAACTACTATAATTTGACTGTCTCTAAGTCAAGAGAAAGTTCAACCTTTGTAATTCACTCAAAATTAGTATAATCTTTTCACCTGGACGAGGCCCCATCCCTCATGGTTTTTTCATCTTCAGGCTTTCCACGTAAAAAAATTTGATATTTTACTTATGTCTCTGTTTGTGTGTTAGATGTCCATGCATTGATAAGATAAAAAATTTATTTACTTTAACGCCCCGAATATTCTAGCATGTAACAATGCTAATTTAATTTTTAAACTTTCTCCAATTTAAATTTTCATTTTTTTAACCCTTTCTTCAAATAAGTCATCCAAAATGAAGAATTTACAAGAATGTCTTTTTGCAAAATATTAAAATTCAAAATAAAGTTTTAACTTTTTTTTTCTTGTCTTTTTAATGATTTAAATGTGGCAAGTATAAATTAATAAATACATAATATTAATTTTTTAAAAATAAATAATTTTAAAAATAAATAATTTAAAAAATTGAATAATAATTTTATAAATTATTAAATATTAAATATTATGCAGGTACCTTCTGAAAATAAATTTGACAAATATGTTCAATACGAACTTTAGCCAAAATTGCCACAGCAAAAAGGTTGACAATATTTGTATGATCCATTTACGCACAGGAAAGCATGTCAATGAAAAATGATCGATGATCCCGATGATCTTTTGAACAAATCTTAATGAAAATTTTAATGTCATCACCAATAGAGCTCATGCATATTATTTATGCGAGTTTATCTTGATTAGCTCAAGAAGTAAAAAAAAAATCTCCCTAAACAAGGCTGCGGTATATCTTATCTCGGCCAAATCGCCAGATAAAATCCTACAGTCCCATCTCACTATTCTCCCACGGCGCCATTTATACGGCGTTGAGTTCTTCTCTCTCTAATGCCGCCGTCGCCGCCTCCGCCTGCTGATCGTCGGTTTATATGGCCTCCCCTTCGTCCCTGATCGAAGATCCCTCTTCCCCCTCCCTCCAAAATGGTGCCGCAGCGGAGCGCCGCCTCCGCGAGGCTGAGGAGAGGCTGAAGGATGCCATCGAGGAGCTACAGCTCCACTACGCACGACGTGGCGGCGGCGGTAGAGGATCCGTAGAAGGAGAACCGCCGGAGTGCGACCATGCCAACGAGTCATGTGTGGCTCACGCCATCGGGAACCTTTGCCAGACCTTCTTGCTTTCCTATGGGGTTAGGGTTGGGATTGGCATCCTCCTCCGCGCCTTCAAACTTGCTCGCCGACGTTCTTATTCCTCTATCATTGATCTCAAGGTTTATACTGTTTTCCGATCCTTTTCGATCTTGTTTGTAGGGTAGTTTCTGATGACCTATTTTCTTTGTGGTTTTGGTTTATGCCTGAATTTGACGATCTTACTACAGCTTTAATAGTAAGAGTCTAATGTGCTTAATACTGCCATTTAGTGGTTGACTGCCGTCGGAATTTAACTAGATGTATTCGTTTTTTAATTTGAACAATCCGTTAACTCATGTACTTGTGTTGCCAATGCCAGCAACTTGTTTCTGAGAAGGACTTGATAGTGAGAGAGGAAGCATGCCGTATTGGTTTCCTTTTTGGTGGCTTTACTGGGTCCTATCACGCTCTACGTTGTTTCTTAAGAAAGTTCAGGAGGAAAGAAACGCCATTGAATGCGTAAGTTAACGAGTCACCTTTTTTTTTTTCCTTCAGTTGTGTTAGCAGCTCTTCTTAAATCCTTTTGTTTATCAAATATATGGTCAATGTTTGTTTCTTCATCCATATTCGTGACTTAGTTTAAGGCGTGATGGAGCAGAATCTTAGCAGGTTCTGTTGCTGGCTTGTCTATATTGGCGTTAGATGATTCAAGTAGGAGACGCACTCTTGCTTTATACCTTGCGGCTAGGCTTGCTCAGGTGAATATATGTTCGTGTTAATCCATGCTAAATTATCTTTATCCAATTCCTATACTTCTTTTTTATCACAACTCTATTTTGTAGTGCACATATAATTCTGCAAAGTCAAAGAATAAATTTCATCTTTGGGGAAGCCACTGGAAGCATGGAGATTCATTGCTCTTTTCTCTGGTCTCTGCTCAGGTGATAACATTTAAAACCTTATCTAGCTAATGCATTTTATAGTTTTTCTTTCTGTTTTTTATTTGCTTTTTTTTTTTTTTGGGAAATGATTGAATTATTAACTTTGTAGATTTTTCTAATTTGCTCTATCAACATGTTCATATCTCCTCTTCTGTGGATTTTTAATTGCAATTTTTTAATAAAATTGTAGGTCATGTACGCCTTTGTAATGCGGCCTGAGAGCTTGCCTAAGGCATATCAGGATTTTATTCAGAAGACAGGACCTGTTACAGAGTCTGTATATAAGGCTGTGAGAGACACTTGTAGAGGTTCTCCGGTGGATGTTATTTCTCTGTCTGCTTACCTGTCAAATATAAAGGGATCCAACAATTTAAACTTGACTGAATATCCTTCCATAATACCTTGCTCTATAATTCATCCCAACAGTGATTCTTGTATAGCTCATAATGCTGCAGCTGCATCATTAACTTTCAGGAAGACTTTTCCACTATACTTTTCACTGACATTTGTTCCATTTGTTGTTCTCCGTCTTCAAAAGGTATCTTATGATGTTGATATTAATTTATCTCTTAACTCATATTTTTAAGCCCTCAAAAAACTTTAGTACATTTTGTTTTTATTGACTCCAAATGGCTATTCCATCTGGATTGATATGAATCATCATCACATGAAGAACCATGCTTCTGTTGGTGAAACTGTCATCATGTCTCTATTATAATAAATGCATACATTCTGATGGTTTTATTTACATTCTCAAAGTTTGACATCTACCCTGGTTGCCTTGACTTTTGTCGCTTATATTGTATTTTAGCCATTATGTTAGTCAATTTCAGAGTCCTAGCTCAATGGTTTAATTCATTAAAGATTTCAAAAGTTTGCCTTATGCTGTGAGTTATATGCCGCTGGGTTGAAAAAATGATGTTCTTTGTTTTCCCACCTTTAATTCGATAATGTAGGTATTTTCTTTCACAATTTAGATACTAGAAATGCACGTATTCTAAGTAATCATCTCACTCGAGCCTATTATTACCTTAAGGATCAGTTCAATAGTGAGAAATCTCATGAAGCTTCCCGCCAAACATGCAGCAATGGACAATCAATTAAGTATTACTACTTTTCTTAAATTTCTTTATAATTCTTTATTTACAATGTCTTTTAATATACTGTTATTGGTGACATTGACTCAATTTATCAAGTGGTCCAACCAACAACCAATGGTACATAACGTGCTGAGGATGTTATTGATCCCTTAATTGGTTTTATACTATAGGTAGAATATATCTTACAGTTCATATACTATTTGTACAATATTGGTCATTGAACGGAGTGGTAGAGGATTCATAAATCCCAGCCTGAACTGTATTTTTTTTTTTTTTTTTTGGGCAGGGGGTGGGGGTAAATATTGAGGGCCACACTCAACTTCATTGGTGTGAGCCTGTGAGGGTATTATATTTTGGTGTACATGAAGATCAAAAGATGATGCTAGTAACCCAAAGAGACTAGCATAAAATTTTGAGATTATTAGCAATACAAGAAACTGATTGAGAATAAATAAACAACAATGTAACAAAAGTAGGCTCGACATTGGAATATGAAGAAAGAGATGTCGTTAGTCATGCAAATATATTTTTTAAACAGTCCATAATATGAAGGCAGTTCCACCAAAGCATCGGAGGTAAACATCTTTGTCATCACAGTCTTGATATCCCGTAACCTACTATCTCATCAAAGCAAATCTTTGTTGAAATAGAGCAAGGAGAAGCACATTCTAAATGTATTCTCTCCAAGTTCCAATAATTGAATAATATATAACATTTTAGCCCGCAATAATATACCTCCTAGAATTTAATAATGTTAGATGGAACCGAGCCAAACCATATAATAGTGGCCCATAAATTAAATTGCAATTCATAGGTATAGAGTAAACTCCAGTAAAGCTCCTTTCTCCTCATGACCAAAAACATTCCAAAAGCAAATAAAATAGAAGCAACACGGGAAGTCCAAGAAAATCAAAATATTGGGAAATCACCCAACAAGTAGGAGAAAAGAGCCAATCTAGAACAAGCATTAATTATAGTATAGATTCTTGTTGCTTTCTGGTAAGTGAGTATTTAATTTTCACTTCTTACTCTTTAATCAAATGGAAAGATAGATTCTTGAGGTTAAGATCTCAAAGGTAGTTTGTTTATCAGAGAAAATTCGTCCATTTCTTTCCGTCCATAGACAAAAACAGTAATATAAGATGCCAGTAAAAATAATTTAGATGTAATTTTGCAATTAAAATCTTCAGCATGATAAAAAGCTTGGATAAAGGCTCACCCCAAATGAAAAAATTGCCGATCTGGAACACATCATTTGAAGACATTAAAGGAGTAAATGCAATCAAAGAATAGTAAATAGATGGTTTTGTGTTATCTTGATAGAAAGTGCATATAGGATCCACAGAAAGAATTCTCAAAAGTAGGGGATCTTTTATTCTGAGCCCATTTTTGATGATTTTTGAAGCAAACATTGCATATTTGATGGCACACCCTTTGAACCAAATTAGTTTTTTGCAATCCATTTTTGTCTCAGCATAAAATAGTTTGGCTCAACATAAAACAGTTTAGAAAAGGAGGATGCATATGAAAAAATAGGTTTACCCAACCAGTTGCATAAAGTCGTGCTAGTGTTAACCCCAATCTTAAGAATATGTTGGAAGCACAAATTGTGGGCAGAGTTAGGGAAGGGGCCATATACCAACCACCATTTTAAATGAAATTGGTGATTTTAGAATGCTTCTCACAATTGAACCAGTTGAGGAAACTTATACCAAATAGCTTCTTAAGCAACTTATCATCAAGCTAGGGATCGTTGAAGAAGGAGAAGTATGCCTGGATGATAGTAGTGTGATCTCGGAAGAAACCAACCGGACTTCGAACACTTTGGATTTAAATTTGGAAGATCCTGATTTAGTCGTAACACCTACTGAGATGACTCCTGATAATTCTGATTTAATTTTGGATAAGTCTGATTTAGCTTTGGATAATTCTGAATTAATTTTGGATAATTCTGATAGCGACTTAAATAATCTCGAGTTGGAAGTAAGTCAATCGAATTTATCACCTGATTTAAGTGAAACAGAACTCATGGATCTTAGGGTTACAACCAAACCTGAGTCTCTTTCGAAAGACAATACTTTGAGTCTGAAAGTTTTTGAGCCTGATTTGAACAATGAGCCCCCTCTTGTTTCATTAGAGTTTAACTTTAGAGCTGCTCAATTGGATTTATTTTTGGCCGAGTGTGTCATTCCTGATTCATACATTTTGCCCGTTATAGCCTCGTCCTATTAGGATAAGGACCACTTCTATCCTAGTTGGATGAATTTGTTAGATGACACTACCCCCACTAGGAGACTGCTGCCAACCCTAACTGAAACCACCTATAGAAGTGCCCTGGTAGCTAAGAGTGTTTTCATTTCACCCCCTACCCCAGTTCCCTTAGACCGAACTCTTTAAAACCACTCTTTTTGGGACTTGTCCACTTTTCTAGCTATGTGTTCGTGTGTGTTTTGTAGTCTGTTGTCTTCTAAAATTTTCTTTGTTTAAAAGTTATGTGTGAATCCATATTTCATTCATCTTGCAGTCTCTTGCACCACCTCATGTTCATCTTATTGAGTCTTGAATTTTTGACATATGAATTCACATATCTCATGCCGTATTTACATTACATCTGCATAACTTTCTTAAGAAAATTGCACGCTTAACTGAAGAGAGCAATAATAAGTATAAACTTCATGCTGATTCTGAACGACAATTTAAATCTATTAAGGTTGGTAACTTAGTAATGATGCGAATTCGTCCGTAAATCACATGCTAGAAGTGCGGGAACATTTAGAATAGTTAATAAAATCTATAACAACGCTTGCGTAGTGGATCTGCTTGCAGAGTTCAACATTCATTCCTTTTCTAACATAAAAGATTTAGTAGGCTTTGAAGGTCCAGAGTTAAACCCCAAATCCACTTCAAATTAAGCCTTGTGTGACCCCACCTTGTGAGAACCCAAGCCCACCCCCACTCCCAAATATTCCAAAAAATACCTATAGCGGAAGTGATTGACATGAGTCTGAATGATGACATTATTTCCACAAAGAGGGTGGACGAAAAAGATATGTGATAAGGTGGAGAGGTCAACCAAAGTTAGAGGATACGTGAATTGATCGAGAGGATTTACTAAGATCAGATCCAGATTCACTTACAGCTCTACAAGAGCCTTTGAGACCACCTACTCGACGGAGTCGAGTTTTCTTCCAGCCGGGGAGAATGATGAGGACATCTACATGAGTTCTAGCGCGAGGAGACATGCATGATCTGCAGCCATGATCTACTTTTGATTTTTATTACATTTGATGTATTTTGTTTTATGAGTATATTATATTTCTTTCCATGTATGCCCTTACTTAAGGGCCTCGTCATGTGTTTAGCCTTAGGGGCAATTTGGTCTTTGTATTTTTCTTTATTCCTTTGGCTATTTAAGGCCTTCTCCTCTTCATGAGAGGTTAATGAATGGATATTTGAATGAAAATTGTGTTTTGTTTCTACTTCTTCTTGCATGAGAGCTAAAGAAGGGAGAGAGCTCAAGGGGAGCAAATTGCAAGGCCCACCAGTCGTTGGAAGAGTCCGCGGCTCGTGGTTAAATTCTTTTTATCTTATTTGTGCTTTCTTCATCCACATCCAACACCCAATTTTCACTCCGCTTATTCGAAATCCGAGCCCCAACTTCATCTCGCAGTAAATCCAAGGGAGCCAACCCGCTGGCCTTCCTCTTGGCTGCCGGCTACCTTCCGCCACCACCTCCTCCACAACCCCAACCGCCGGCCACCTTCCCCATTCCCTACTTAATCAAATTTTGAAAATTCAAAATTGATTGAGTTCCGAAATTTCCTAATTTGTCAAAGCCAAATTAGGAAAGTTTTCAAATTCAAAACAATTTGAAATTAAAATTGAAAAGGATCTCATAATCTAGCTTCCTAATGCATACGTGCTAATTTGGAAGGCTCATAAATTGCTCCCACACCTCCTCTCCTCTCTTGAAACCGCCGGCCCCATGAGGGTTTCTCCCCTCTTTAAATGCTTCATTAATTCTCCAATTAAAGCATTCATGGCCACCCATTTGAATTCAAATTTCAAAATAAATTTTCCCCTAATTTCATACAAAGCCTGAAATTAATTTCAGGTTATGAAATAAAACCCTTTTCCTCCTTCATGAAATCGCCGGCCCCTCTCATGGCTCCCCCCATTAACTCCCCCCATTCAAGGCATTAATGCCTATGACTTGAAATTCAAAATTCAAGTCTTTTCCCTCCCAATTTAATCAAAACTGAAATTAAATGTCAGCTTTTGATTAATCTTCTCCATCCCTTTAATTCCTTCCAAATCCACTACTCCTAAGTAAAGAATTAATTCAAACACTTCCCCTCCTTGCTGGCCGAAATTCCCCGCAGCTGTTGGCTGATTTTTCCTTCCCAAATCCCTTCCAAAGCTCCAGGAAAACTGCTGCCCAACATCTCAATTTGCTGTTTGGAAATTCCTGCAGCAGCCCACCGACGTCCAGCCATCCCGGGAGCGACAATTGCTGTCCATATCTCAGGGACAGCCCTTCTTCCTGTCTAGAAGTTTCCCTGAGCTCAATAGGTTGCTATCCTGTTGACCACAGTAAACTAGGGTGCTGTCCAACCGTCCAGAACCAGTCCTAGCTGCTGTCCTGAGGAGATCTACTATCGTCCAGCTGCCCGAAGAGGCTTCCATTATTTTTGAGTAGTTCCAGAAGTTTGAAGGCTGCTGCCCCTTCATTCCAGCCATCATCATAGCTTCATAACTCCTTTTTTTGGGTAAACTCTTCACTCACTCTCTATCTTCCAAGTTAACTCTACTCGTGGTTATAATTTGATTCACAAAGCACATGTTTTATCGCCTCCGCTAAACCTAGTATTTGAATGAATTGTGAGAGAGGCCCTTTATAATACTAATCTTATTGTTAGCATTAGAATTTCTCGTTGAAACCACTCATGTATGCAAAGTAAGACTTAGTTGACTATTTAATGATCTCAACCTCTCGCATGTGTTTAGACCTAAGCTATTTTATCACCTTAATGTTATCTTATCGTTTACATCAATAGAGGATTTTGCTTAACATTGCTCTCTAAAATTTACAAGTGCAAACTTCCTTAAGCAAGATACTTTCGCATGGATTTTGTCTCACATCAAGGCCACTAGAAGAAGGGAAAAATCCTCCAAGCTTGCCATTAATGATAACATAAAAGTAAACATTAGAGGTGCAAGCAATGATCCAATTAATGAATTTAAAGGAAATCCATATTTGCATGGTCTATCATAGAAAAACCTTATGTTGACTTTGTCAAAAGCTTTTTTATTGTTAATCAAAGCACAAAAATATTTGGGAGTATTTTCACGTTGAAGTCATGTAGGAGTTCATTAGCCAGAATGATGTTATCAACAATATCTATGTCATGATTGAAAGCATACTGGATAGGATGAATATGCTTCTGGAGAAGAGGTTGGAGTCTGTCCATAATGAGTTTGGTAGTGTCCTTATCAATAGTGATTGCATAGAGAAATCAGACTATATTCTTTTAAGTTTGAGCTTGACATTATAGAGTCTAATACAAAGAGCAAAGATGGATCTCCTGAGATAGGGATGTTCCATGCCTCATTAATAATGTTGAGAAAGTTGTGAGAACTGAGAAGCTAGTGGTGAGGAATTATTGGATTCTACTCCAATAATTCTTATACATGACTCCTTTGGAGAAGCTAGTGGTGGCCAAATGTGAGCAAAATTGGTGAATGATATGAATTGCAAGGATGAAAAACTTTGAAATGAGAAAAAGGATATTGATTTAACCATTACAAATTACAAAAGGCAGGCATTTGATTGTATTATTGAGATACTGATTGGACCAACTATAGGACAGACTAATATTTGATATCTCCAAAAAGGCCATAATTAAATATGCATGTATTAAAATTAATGAGTTTACACAGTTGAAGAGGATGACCCCCTTTTTTCTCCTCATTATTCCGGATGCAATTGACATGTCCACAACTCAAGGTCCAAAGATAGTGGTTGAAAGCTCAAAGTCCCAAACTATTTTCCTTTCAGTTGCCCCATTCTCCGCATAAACAAAGGTAGCCAACATTTTTAGTAGATTGAGAGTATCTAAGCTGGCCATGAATTAACTGAAGATGGGCAATCCTTGCAAGCCTAGTTTGTTGATTAAGGCAATTTGCTCATCAGGAATCCTTAGCAAGAATTTGAAAATTTCTTTACTTTTCTTGTGTAGCAATTAATTTCAGAACACAAGTCTTTGTTGTTCTTTGGATATATGAAATTTTCAAGCTGTTGAATTTTTCCTGATTTTTTATTTGAAGATAAACATGCAATTTGTCTTTTAATTGCAAAAAAAAATATGATTGATTGGTTTCTATGGATTGTTTTCTAGTTTCTTAAGGCTCCTATGCAGACCAGTTGGATTGCTGTTCTTGGTGCTGTCCGCTCCACATCTTTTCTATCTGCTTTTGTTGCATTATTCCAGGTAAATTTTACTAATTCTCCATCGTGTATGTAGATCATTCAGCATGTTCTTGATGTATTCATGGATGATGGTAGGCTGTTATATGTTTGCACCGAAAGGTGGCAACTAAAGATCACAAACTTGTATATTGGATTGCTGGAGCATTTGCTGGACTCTCCGTGCTTCTTGAAAAGAAGGGTAGGAGATCTGAATTGGCATTGTATGTTCTTCCACGGGCTGGAGATTCTTTGTGGTATATCATAGTAAATCGCCACTTGCTACCTAATGTGAAGAATGCCGAGGTATAGTTGTTCTGCATAACACTTATATCTACACTTATAGCTGTTAATTATATCAACTGTGTTGAAGGATTGGAGACTTTAGATAAATCTGAATCTAACTACACTATGAAGTAGGGGGAACAGGGGGTATAAGCATGCACCATCGAAAAGTATATAGGAATGGAACACATTCACCAAGGACACGTTATTTCTCTTTATTAATAAATTTGTAGTAAGTAGAAAAAGAATGTGCGTTGAAATATGAATTAATACAAAAAAAAAAACTTATTATCATAATGTAAAGCACAAAGCTTTGAAAATATGCTACAGTGATGAAGACACTGGCATGAAGGGAGAAGTGAGACCTGTTTAAATTTCACTTTTCAGGATCGCCTAAGGCCCCATTTAAAACATTTTTTTTAGAATTGGTTTCGGTTGATTCCAATTGACATAGGGCCTTTTCAGGCTAAGTGGTATATAAATTAATTGGGCCCATTTAGTGCAGAACTTTGGCATTAATGGGCCAAAATATTTGCCGAAATGATTAGGGCTAAGGTCAATTATTTATCATAAATTTATGTGGGAATGCAATCTCCAAGGCTTGATCATGGGTGACCAATAATACATGTTGGATATCTTCCTCTGATCTCAGAAGCAAATCATACTTAAACATGAATACAAATACGTCCTATAAAAATAGCATCGATTTTCTTAATGTTTCGAAATATTTAGGAGCCATTTTATTACGTGTTATTCTAATTTATAAGATACGGTTAAACTATTTGTATTAAAAACTCATTGAGTAATATGACTGGATTAAACCTTGTGCAGTGCAGCCAATACATACTTAGCCATTACGTGTGGGTAATTATTGAAATTATTTGGCTGTTCAGCTTATTATAGCATATGTAATGTGAAAATAAATAAATAAAAAGAATGATCTTTTAATTTATGAATTGAAGACATTTCTAAAGGTCTTTACACGCTCGGACTTCTGGACATCTTCTCAACCACACCATGTATATATTATACACAAATTATGCTACTCTTACTCAATTTTATAACTAATCAAACTTACATTTCTCCTCTCATCCTTCCTCCATATCATTCTCTATTGATTTTGTTCTCAGTTCTACTATATTTAAGTTAGAGCTTTACCATATGATAGGCATATTAGTTTATTTACTACTATTATTTGTCATAATTTGTTTAAAAGTTGAAACTTATGAACAATGTGATTTTAATTTACATATTAAAATATTGGCTTTTTTAAATATTGTATTCAATTGTGTTAGATCAAATATCTTGAATCTCTATTAAATTAAAATTAATTGAGAATTTGAAAAAAAAAAAAAAAATATATATATATATATATATATATATATATATATATATATATATATATATATATATATATATATATATATATATATATATATATATATATAATGTAGGAAACATGCACTAATGATATAGTGAATAGATTTAATGCTTAGGGATAAAGAAAAAGGAGTGGATTACCATAATTTAAAGTTATGTGAGAATGCTCGAACAAATTAAACACTTAGGGGCTGTTTGGTTCCCTGAATTAGGAGGGTAAAGTAAAACAAATACATGTATTTATTAAATTAGGGTGTTTGGTTAATTTTGAGCGGAACAAATGAAACTCATCGGATGCATTAGGCGTGTAATAAGGAGGCTGTTTTGCGGGTATTAGAAACCCGCTCGTATCGAGCGGGTTTTAAATTCGCTCGACGATGGCGTCGTCGTCGTCGTTGCTGTTCAGCTTAATTGATTCGCAGGTGGTGTAAGATTGCACGAGAGGGTTCTTCGGCTCCTTCGTTCTTCTCAGACTTCGCGCGACGACGACGTTCCCTTTGTCCGATCGGAAGTTGCGCCATTTTCATCGGAGGTAAGGACGGGAGCTGGAGTTAGCATCGTCGTTGCTGTTCGGCTTCATTGCTTCGCACGAGGTGTAAGATTGAACGAGAGGCTTCTAGGGCTCCTTCGTTCTTGTTCGGCTTCGCTCCTTCGACCACGTTACCTTTGCCTGTCCGATCGAAAGTTTCGTCATTTCCATCGGAGGTAAGGACGGGAGCTCCAGTTCGCATCGTCGTTGCTGTTCGGCTTTTTTGCTTCGCACGAGGTGTAAGATTGCACGAGAGGCTTCTAGGGCTCCTTTCTTGTTCGGCTATGCTCCGCTGGGTTTCCACGCGTCGGAGGATTTCCACGATTATGTGATCCGATGTAGTCCAGACGAGATCGTGTGGCTCGTTGATGGATCGATGGTGAGGCGGGAGGTGCGAAAGGAAGAAGAGCCGTGGCTAGAGAAGGCGATGTTTCTGTACGCATCTGTTTGGGATGCGAGCGATATTGATGATGGGAAGTGGACCGGGAAGTATGAGGGAAGCGACGCCCCTTATGTCTGTGTTTATAAGGATGTGAGGGTGCCGATTGGGAGTTTCATGGTAGAGGAACAAACTGCCGAGTAATTGTTCCTCTTTCTCCTGCTTTGGAATTTCTATTTCCTCTGTATCTGTTTCTGTTTAGGGTTTAGTGTGTGGCTCTTTTGTTTCTCTGTTTTCTTTGTTCCTCGAGAACAAATTCTATGTTATGCTGTGAGATATGTTATGAATTCCGAAGTTCAAAGCTCCTTTGGTTGTTTGGTTCAATCTTCAAGGTAAATGTATGCTATTTTATGTCATCTTGCTGTATGTTTTGTTTGATGTTTCATTAATTTTGAATTATAAATGTTATGCTGTGAGACAGGTTTGTGATTATTATGTTAACTTAAAGTGGTTGAACTAGCATGCATAAGCATTAAAATATCAAATATGATGTGATATTTGTATCGTTCTCCAGGCTTGTTGTGGAAGAAGCATGGCTCTTTGGGTTGTTGCACCAAGTTCTTCTGTTGTGGCTGTTTTCAAATATAAGTGATCAGTGTCTATGTTTATAACGGTGTCTATGTATTTACTGTTTGCCAGCTATCAGTGGATCTTAAATGGTTGAGCTTTCCTTATCCTTAGTTTGATTTATTTCTTGAACTTGAAATTTATGTACTCGAAAAAATAGAGCACCATTTCGAGAGGCATATAGAATAATTATTTATAAAGATATAGTATTAGCTGTGTAAATCATACTCAAAGCATGCTCCGGTGTTGGATTCTCGAATCAAACATAGACTGCTAGAGATAGTTATAAGACGTTATTTGTTTGACTTTTTTTTTTAACTTATGTAAGTTATTTCTGCCATCTTATCTATTAAGAGAGGCTGAGAGTGCAATTGATCAGATTGATTGGATTGAGAAGATAACTGGTGTTATTGCTTCTTTGCTTAGTTCCCAATGACCTTAGAAGGTTAGAATAAGTAATTTCTATTGAAGTTTCTGTATGATTTTCTTGGTTCAATTTACAAAGTTGTTTCTCACTTAATTTCAGCACCTCCTTACTAGCCCCATGAGTAGTGGTCACCATCGCACTGCCAGTGAGAGTAGTTCATTTGACAGCTCAACTGATCTTGATCACGTAGCAATTGAATAATCTTCATTTGAACGGAATAGTGCTACTGGAGCATCTGAGCGTTTTCACCTAATCTCACAACAACATAGGTTCAATATCAAGCATGAAAAGCCAATTGATTTGCTTAGGAAAGTATGCGGAAATGATGTTTGTGCTGACTGTGGTGCTCCTAATCCTGACTCGGCATCTTTAAACCTTGGAATTCTTGTATGATTTCATTGTTCTGTTTGCTTTGGTTTAAATAACTTGTCTCAGATCTGTTATGGGAGAAATAACAAATATTACTAACAATCAAAACTATTTTTTAGTTGAAATTTTGCACATCACAAAATTTTTAATATCAGCTGATTTCCAATCAAGTCAAACATGATTGACATTTTGAGCTATATATTGAAACACATTTTGTATCTATATATTAGGAAAAACATTATCAACAAGTTAAATCATAATTATTTGTTGTAAAATTACAAAAAAATGAACTTGACTCAAAGTTAAAGCTAAAGATGATAATATTCGATGTTAGAGAGTTTATAGCATTAATTTGTACTAAAAAGCTGTTTTAGAAAGCAAAAAGAAAGCTATCCCAAACAAAGTTTAAACAATCGGTGATTACTTTATAATACCACTAGTTAT